>JASTWQ010000076.1:0-600000 GCA_035220615.1 Leptothorax acervorum
CTACATTTCAAACGAAAATTAATATCCCAGACAACACGCGTGTCTCAATTAAGACAAAAGATAAGGACGTCTCTATAAAGACGTCATATCATATCATTAATTAGATGTCTTCGAAGACATCTTAATGACGTCTGACGTCATATCTCCCGATTTGAGACAGTTAAATGGAATACATTTGTCACCGATGGCGAGATATTAAAGTATAAATAAGACTGGCAGATTTATAGAAATTTATGTGACTGCTGCAACTTAACTATGGCCAGCTTGGAAAATGAAGATCTCCAAATGTTTCTTAATTTTCTAGTTACAGGTATAAATGTATAATACACACATCCAAGCAAAGAGGAAGCGAGAGGAGCTAGGAAATATCCTAGTGCAGATGAAAAATAAGCAACTCATCATTAATTATTATATTTATATTAAAATTGTAAATCTATATATCTATACTATATTGTATAATACTTTATCAATATAAATCAATATTTCGATATCGAGGGATGAATTATTCAAGAATTCAAAGTACTCCGCCTTTACCACCTTTAAATAAATCATGCCAAGTTATACTTTATATATACTCTTATTTATTATAGCTTATGGTTACTTGTTTTATTATTGCGACCCACCTTCGTCTATCAATTAATTTCGATGTTACCGTGAGTGAAAATTTGGTATAAACCGCTTCTTTTAATAGCATAGTGCAGCTGAAACTAATTAGTCGGTCAGCTTGTAATATAACATTAATTTTACGGCTTATTGTTATTCTTATATTATTATTATTAATTATATGTATAATATGTATTTGATATATAGTATTCGATTTTTATTTGAATCTCGAATCCACTTTCATATTGTTCCCATCAGTTTTCATTCGGGTTCGATTATTTATGCGGATTATGGAAAAACATATACAGGGTGAATTTTATTTCGTGAACCAGTCTTTTACCATCAAAGGCGAGATACCGACCGTACTTGTAACTAACTTATCGGCTGTGGTGTACGTTGGGCCGCGCGAACCGAAGTCCCTTTGAATTCAAGCGCCTTAAGAACTATAAATCGCATTACGGGCAATATGTAGTACGCTCGAAGCTACATTTACTTAATAAATTAAAGCGGGAAAATACATATTCTTATAAATAAAATAATTGCATAGCTCTATTTCTCTATAAGAATAAATATTTTACCGCATATTTTTTGCGTATTAAAATAATTGCTTAAAAATTTACCTGATTTGACGCTTTCAGACGCTTTTTGACGTTTTTTTCATTTAATGCAATATAATCTCATTTTAAAATTATTGATTGTTGCGTACATACGAGTATATGAGTGTTGATTTGATACTAATTCTTTTTCTGTACACATAAATCGCGGGTTAATCCCAAGTCTCTCAAATATGATTTTGTTACACTTTTTTTTAACAGATATATGCTCGCACTGGCATTCATCGGGAAAGCGGCTTCGCTGCTCTTCTTCTTCTTAGCATGGTGGACGTATGTTCCACCAAGCACTAGAGGCATCGACCAAAATTCTCGGCAGCAAACGACGGCTACTTTAATGCTAAGTGATACTTCACAAGATGTTGAAATAGTACCAACTACAATAGCGTAATCTTGGATTATTTCGTTTTTTTTTAAGGAAGTCATTCTTTTAGAACTGCTATTTTATAGAAACAGTAGAAATAACTGCGGTTTATACACGGATAGACAAATGTTCCAACTTTTTATGCGGTAAAGTCCACAAAACTGAGAACTAGAATGATTTAAGTTATAACAAGAATATCGTCGCAAATACATAAACAGATATCAAGCTAGGATAAATTATGTATATGTCAAGTGTGAACAAGAGTTTTCACGAAAATCCTTTTTGCACGCTAGAAAGTTAAGCTTTTGATAGCCCTATAGCCGAACGTAGCTCGGAAACTATAGGTATATTCGGAAGTCAATCAAGGGATGTTAAAACATGTCCGGACAGTTGTGCCAAAGAGCCTATAACACTCGATTTTCTTTCGAAACCGTTTATATAATGGACAAGTCTCGGTGCGATAAATCTATAAGCACGGACCAAAATATCCAGTTTGCGCAGCTCCAACTTCCGAGCTCTAACACAAATTTTTATAACCCTATTAGATTAGATTCGCTGACTGTCAATTAAAGATTAATCAATTGCATTTCCTATAATGATAAATATCGATAGTATTGTACTTTATATACCCAGAAATGCAACTTACATAAATTTTGAAGGTGGTTTTATCATGTATCAACTTTGGTGGTTGTCGTATGCTATATTACCGATTTGATATTACACTTTTTGCGCCGTTTTTTGCTGTAATTATTTTTATTAAACGGAAAACGCCCACTATGCCTAGAGCGCCTGGAGCACGTATTTATATATGTCATCAATAAAAAAAACTAATGAAATATGTTACACTTTGATCTTTATCTCTTCAAATATGAGATTTCTCACATCTTCCTCAACTATAGAATATGTATATCATTGATCTGTAAAATGTAAATATAAATTAATGTTTAAAATAATATTTCAAATTTTGATATTAAAAAAAAAATAATTATTACATGCATCACTTTTATTCTTTTCATAAATTCTTAATCTCTCGTAATTTTCTAGCCTTTTAATTAAATATTTAATAAAAAAATTATGTAACTACGCAAAATATTTTTATATAAAAATTTTAAAAAATTTGATAAATAGAATCTTTAATTCTTTTAATAATTATTTTTTTAAATATCGAATTTTAAAATATTATTTTAAACATTAATTTATATTTACATTTTACAGATCAATGATATAGATCAATGTTGTGTACAACTCTGTATTACTGCGCATCATACCGGTAAGTGCATTAAATTATATCCTATCTTAATCTAAAGGTAATGAATTTATAAAATTATACGGAACATAAATAAGACATAAATGTGAACATAATATGAGGAAAACCGGGAATAAAAAACAGTATTCTTTCTTAACAATTATTAATATACAGAAATTCAAATTTGCAACAATAATAAAAACAGAATTAAATAATGCTTTTTAAGTAAAGCGATTAACTTATTAAAGACGGTGTTTTATATATTGTACAATCTACAATGTCGAACAGTTAGCCCTTGCTATTATGTAATAAATATAATTAATCAGTTACAATATATTTATCGAATTAAAATGCAAACAATATTTCTATAAAATTTCTAAACCGCTCTCAATTGAGCAGAATTAATCATTATTTTAGATGATATTAATGAGTTCATAATAAAACAGAGCGCAAAATACATGACAAAATAGACCGGAATGAATTTTAAATGCGAGGGATGAAATATTTAGCATAAATTTATTTCGTAAAGTTAGTTAAATATTTTATGATAACGATAAGTTTGTTGGCGCACAGCGTTCGAAATTTGTTTTTTTTTTCTCACGCGTGGCCCGCGTGGCTGCGCGGAGGGCGGGGTGTGCGTACACACAAAGGTCGCGGCACTCGAGGCTCGCCGCTCTATCACTCGCGCGACGACCCTCGAACAGGCAACATGTCTCCACGAGTCGCTCCGCATTACTTTTTACGAAACGCGATTATTTTGTCAATTTATTACAATTAGCATTTTTAAGCACATCGTGCAAATGATTTTCTATTGAAACCGATACTTCGCGCGATTTTGATTTATCTCAAATACGAGCGATAATTAAACTTTTATTGAACAAATTCTATAAGAATTTAGGCTTAAGAGAAAGATTTCTTTCGAAAACCGTATAATTATTTTACGCGTGTAACAAATTACTTGAATAATGTTTAAGGTCTTGATAGAATAACAAGGAAAAAGAATGTGGAGATTTGTCTCGAAGAGAGAGCCAAATTAAGCGGCGCGATCGTTCGGGAATGTCGTACGTCGTACGAAGTGTTGCGCTATGGTTAACAATCGTTTCGGGAGTGCCGTATAAAGTATCGCGCGATTGAAATACCCGCGTATTGTGAATGTGTGCCAGGAGCCCAAATGATCTGAGAGGAGGAGCAGGTCTGGAAGGCATCAGAGGCGACGGCGGAACAACTTTAGGGTAAGTTATTTACTTTTTATATATTATTTGCTGATTTAATTGTGATTATTATCTCTTATTTCTTAATATTCCTTATTTTTTATTTGAATATTCTATTTCGATTTAAATAAACAGTAGGACAAGAAACTTTTAGTCGTAAAGTTAAAAAAGATCTTATAGGTACTTAAGAGAGATTTTTTAAAAATTGTACAATTATTTTAAATATTTGCTTAAAGTATGAATATAAAATTTAACGAGCAAAATAGATATTCTTTAAAATATTAATTATTTTAAGCGTTGCTATAATTTTGATTTTATATTTGCTTGTTACAGGATCATCGTAGCGACTCCGCTGTTGCACATCGGTCGGTGAGTGATGAGTATATTTTTATTGCTGAGGTAACGGATCTATGACAATTACGTCAAATATATAGCAGAGATGCTTGCGTAAAGTTACCACAATACATGCATTATTATGTATATCACATTTCATAGATCCGTTACCTCAATATATTGACTGGAACAGATTAGGATTTGACATTTAATCCTGGATAAATCATATATATTGATTTATTATGCATTCTATCATGGAACAAATACAATTAATGTATATAAAATTAAACGAAATTGAGATGATCAAAATATGAATAGATCTAATAAATAGGTAAATACAATTACGTATGCATGTATTAATAGTATTCCATTGATAGAATAAAATTCGCAATATTTGTTACTAACAATAAGTAACAAATACTTTATTTTATTCTCCCATCTCTGTTCTCTTCCCAAATATCTTCCAGGATTAAATGTTATATAAATTGGTACAAGAATGCAATATGTATATGCTTAGGGATGTTTTCAGTAAGCATATATCACAATTAAAATTATGTAATCTTCAAGGAAATTATTTGTATGTATTCACGATTATTAATTAAAATTATTTGTTCTTAAAACGCGCCAATTTTAGCCTAATCTTTTCTAATCTATAGATATTGTATATTGATAACTGGTTTTTATACCAGTTAAAGCGATATGACGTGAGATCGAATAAATGTTATCTCGTAAAACAGAAAAATTTTTTCTAGCTATTATTTTCAAGTTGTTCAATTTCGCGTTAATGTAAATATTTGATTTTGAGAAATATAACTATAGTAACGAGATGTAGTTATCAAAATTTATATATTGTGTTTGCTCGAAATATTCACATTAGCATAATATTGTGCGGAAAATTTATTATCCCTTTCAGATCTCACGTCATTAATTTTTTATATTTCACCCTTTTGAGGTGATATTCGATATTCGAAACGATAAATCGAAAACATGGGCCTTAGATTTTCTCTGTTTGCGTTTAATTTTCACTTATTTTCTTCGCATTGTTATTAAAGTCCTGCATACTTATCAAAGTTTAAAGTTCCTATCACTCGCGAGAAGTAATCGAATTTATTCGGATATATACGGTTGATTGAAAGTTTTTTGTCAAGATTAAAAGATCCTGATTTATTAATATTCCTATTTTTATTCTTAATTGAGAATGCTATCAAGTGTTTGAATTATAGTGCATAAGATATTAAGTAGATTTTGGTCATTATAGTGATTTTATAATTAGTTAATTAAATTTTATTATTACAAATGGCTCTTCGCGACGCGGTCGTGTTTCGCGCATCGTAAGAAAGAACGTAAAACCATTACGCTCATCTGCCGGCTATGATCAGCCGGCAATTGAAGGAGTATTTCTCCTTCCTGTCTCTGGCTATGTCGCTAGAGTGGATTTGGCCAGGAGAAGGTGAGTTGTGAAACTGGCCAGAAGATAGAAGAAGACACAAGGTAGGTTGGTGTTCAACACCACCAATGTAATGTACAACGTGCATGCAGGTAACATAATTTTGCACATAATATGTGCATCATGTTATTTGAGACGGTAAGGTGACGTCTCTAATTTAATCACAATTTTTTAATCGCTAACCCAAAATCTCTTAAACTTACTTTTAAAATTTTACAGTTTAAATCTTAAATTTACACCCTTCCCTATAATTTCGGGTAATAGCGGTCGCGATTAATTAACACTAATAAACTTAAATAAACTAAATAAATAAATAAAATTTAAATATAAACTAATAAATACGGGTGGGTAGGAATATGATGCGTTAGGTAAATAGGCATATGGTTAGGTAGGAATATGAGGGGGAGCATATAGGAACATAAATAGGTAGGAAATATATTGACATAAAAGTTCGGGTAGGTAGGGACACGGAAGGATTAGTTATATAAAATAATTATGTGATTAATATTCAAATTTATTATATTTAAATTAAGTATATTAAGTAGTGTAACATTATATAATATTTCAATTGTCATATTACTCTAATTATGTAATAAATTTTTAGTTTATTACAAGGTATGTAATTCTAGAGTATATTATATTTGTGTAATATTATATAATGTTACTTAATATTTTTATATAATATTAATTATAATATAATTATTGCAATGAAAATTCGTAAGAAGGATTGTAATGAAAGTAAAATTATGTGATACTAATGCCGGATATATCACGAAATCGACAGAAGACGTACGATAATACAAATTTGCTAAATTAGCGCGTTAATCATTGCGTTTTTACTATTTTTATAATTTTTTTGAATATTCAAAGGTTTTTATTCTTTGTTCAAAATTTCGCATTTAAAGATTATCGCCAATTATTGTAAATTTTATATGTATAAATGTGAAGACATGAAGGTTCGAATGCTGAGTCAACAATCAAATAATAGCTCCTCGCTTGCGAAATTTGACATTTTGAAATTTAATATTATGAAATTACGAGTACATTTTTTTCAAAATTATTACGGAATTCGTGACTTGAAATTATCGTAATTCGTTATTAAATGGAATAATACGCGAAACGGAAAATTATATTTTTTTATTTTATTCATAACTTTTACCTTAATCACATTAAATATTCGATTATACTTCACGATGTTGAAGACCGCGTTTTCCCGTTCTTGAATGCGATCGCGGCCTTTATAGCTGTCCCTCGCGTCAGGTGGACGTTAAGAAATACACGTTCGTATACCGACGGGAAGTCATAGCAATTTTCAACGTGGAGGATTATTAATTCAGTGCCCCGTTGAAGATCGAAGACCCCTGTTGCAGCACCTGAATTAATTTCTGGTTTTTTTTATATCTCGGATCCTTGGAAGCAGTGATTTCAGCACAAGTGAGCGACGTCGATTTGCAAAATTAATTAAAACATTATAAGAGAAAATTTTATTCTTCTCATTACATATTCTTCCATTAACGCTAATATCAGTCATGCTTCTGTCTTGCTGATAAAAAGACAGTAAAGTTGGATAAAATAACTAATTATGTTTATAAAATAGAAAGAAAAAAAGAAAAAAATAAAACCTATGATACAATCATGATACATCTTTGAGGTAATGTAGTTACAAACGACTATATTTTATTATTTAATATTTTAGGTTTCTCATTAGGAAACCATTTCCAGGGACTAGATTCTACCGACCCTAATATCAATATTAATTATCGAATGCATATGTCTTATGCGTTTTGTTATTAAATATACTCGTTTGTAACTACTCCTCGATAACAATTATTCCATCCATATAATTTTTTTAATAAGAGAAATATATATCGTAATAGATATATATTTTAATTATAAGAAAGAAATGTATTTTATATAATATAATGGAAGAATATTTCAATAGTATAAATATATACGGGACACAATAATTTGGAAAACGATTGTCGTTAACTCGCTGCCGAAATGACCGTTATCGGGAGCAATCCGGAAGATCTGGGATTTATTCCTTCCTGCAGCGAGGCCTTCGACGTTTAACGGGTTGCTTATCTAATTTTTTTTCTCTTCATATTCATGATTTCATAAAGCTTGACAAATTAGAGAGAGAGAGGGTATGTTAAGCTCACTTTCCATCTTGAGAATCGTTCTTCTCTACGTCGGCAACTGACGGCCCGGCGGAAAGACTTTGCTCTGATCAAATCGTTGGATCAATTATTCCTTCCATGAACACAGTAGTAACTTAATTTTTTTTACTTCTCGCAATTTTTTAAAGCTCAAAATAAATATAAGACCTTAAAAGATAGGAGCTTTTTACTTGATTGTTGACTTTAATAATAAAAAATTTAATAATAAAAAATTAATTGTTTTAGAAATATTTATGAGTTACATACCTAATCTAAAATAGTGAATTTTTATATTATCATATTTATTTCGAACGTCTTCGTGTAATCTGGCATCAGTAAAAAAACTCAAATGTGTGTATTTATAATATAAATGTATGCATATTTCGTAAGCAAATTCTTTGTAATGTATTTAACAGTTTGGTATAGATTTTCCACTTTTTGATGTAAAATATATTGTAAATTATAAATTGTAACAAATAAATTGTGTAATTATACATATTGTTATTTATTGAAAATTTTATAACAAGAATAAATAATAAATAATACAAAAAGCACACATTTTCAAAGAAAAGAGGACCGCCGATTAACGTTGGCGGGGGTGGTGGAGGGCCTCTACAAGTTAATCTGCTTTTACCGGATAAAATTTTAATTAAATCTCGAAATAATATATAACCAATTTAATATAATAGGTGTATATATATATATATATAATAATTATTTAGGAATTAAATAAATTAAACCAATTGTTCAGATATTTTAAATATATCGACGGTCGCGCGAGAGATTTATTTTGACAGTCGATAATGTCAGTAGTTTTCTATTATCCCCAGAATGTATGTGTCTCGCCGGGTGTGCACTCTGCACTGTGGGTCTGTGGCCACTGTGCCGTTGCCGTGCAGAGTTGCGGAGCTGAAAATAGCAGGTGCAAGCAGGTGGCAAGATGAACAGGTTAAGTTTGGCTCTTCAAAAATTTGAACAAGCAATTCAAACGATTTTTGGTCGCGGTTTTCCTCCAGGTAATTGAAAATAAACATACACGTATTCTCAATTGAATTTTAAAAGTTAGTGCCAATGATCTAATTGATTGCTTATATTATTTTATGTTTCCTAACCTCAATTGAAAGAATTGTAAAATAATTATCTTTGTGCGCAGATAAATAAAAAGATTTTAGTAAGGCTAACTTAAGGATGATCTTCGTCAACACATTTATTGAAATCTAAAGAAGCTTTTAAACGTCGTAGGGCAACTATGTGCGGCCGGCTGCAATGATTTCCCGAGCGAATCGAAATCGACGAGCCTCCGTGGTAATTCTCTAAAGGAAATTTTCGAGAATGGCATTTTATGGGGGGTTCCGACACATCGACGTAGTTTGGAAAAGAGATATATGAGGAGATTCGGAGTAATGAAATATGTGTGGAAGCCACCTATTGCGAAAACCAATATATTAATGTGTGCAAATTGTGGCTATCATTACGAAGCTGGTCGTTTATGCGGTAAATTTCATCAGTATAAGATAATTGTAGATTAAGGGAAATATTGTAAAAAGCAATTTAGATTTTTATATTCTTGAATATAAAAATGAATAAGAAATTGGGGATGGTTTGCTTATATCTATTTATCATGCAGGTCATTGTTATGAAAAAGTAAAGCTTGAGACTAAAGAAATGCAAGACGCCATTCAGAAAGAGTTAGGTCTAAGTCCAGTAGAAAAGAATGTAATTGTATTGTACGACGGAGAAAAGGACTCTAAAACGGATGACTTTTGGAAGGTATTAAAAGTATACTCTTTTTGTCGATGTACAGTTCAGTTTTGTTTACATAAATACAAATTAAATCTGTCTTTAATTCTAGAACCAAAGAGTAGTCGAGCTGCCGAAGAAAAGGCCTTCATGGTTTCATCAAAACTTACTGGAGCCAACAACGCAGGAGCCATCAGATAAAAAGGACGTTAAACCTACTCATCTTGCATGAATTTCAACTTGTAAATTAGTTCTACGGCGGGAATTAAGAACGCCAGGGTTTTGCCAGATCCAGTTTTGGCAGCTCTAACCAAATCTCTCCTTTCCAGAAGTGGTGGAAGAGCTTTCGCTTGTACATCACATTTGTAATATTATCATATTTGTAAAACCCATATCCTTTATCGCCTTCAGCGTATTCTCGCATACCTTCTCACTCAATACTGAGAAGCTTGTATAGTTTAGTTTGTTATTTCAAAACCTACAGCTGTGCCAGGTACTAAATAAAAATATATATCCACTGTAATTATAGAAATCGCGAATATCATTCAGTTACTAATATAATGACATCAGAAGTACGTACGATTCTCGGTAGTCGGAGATTACTCAGCTATCTCAGACTTTTCACTTTCCTCAGGTATCTTTAACTTTATCATTTCTCTAAGAAAGATATACGAATCGTTATTAATAATTATATAATAAAATAGAAAATGCAGATATAATCAATTCTATTAATGGTATTAGCTTAAAAGATTCATATCTTATACGTTTAAAATAATTGAAAAAATAAATTACAGAAATAAGTGTTGGAATAATTTATACAAACTTCTTTGAGGGATATTCTCTGTGTTTTGCCGAGTTATCGTCTCGGGTATTTTTTCTGGTTTGATTGATCTGGATCTGTATAACAAAAGTGTTTAAAATAAATGACAAAACAGATATATTTATAGCACTGAATTTTATACATATTGGAATGAGTGATCTATTGTTCTGGCTGCATTCCAGTATGTATAGAGTTCAGTGATTTATTTTATAGTGGAAAAAAAGAAGGAGACCCCGGTACTAAGAGCTACTATAGATAACTAACTTTGCTATGCAAATTTCTTAAATACAGTCTTATTATTCGACAGATATGATTTTATTTCACGAGAGCCAATCTCGAAAGTCAAAACCTTTCTGCTCCTCCCGTCGCTTTAGAACCGTTAATTTTGTCTTCTCCCGTTTCTTAATTTTTCGCATCAGCACTTTCCCGGGCACAGACATCCTCTTTAAATTACGGAACAGTATCACAGTGACATGAAAGATTTGTTTACCACGGTCCAGGCATAAGTAGACGCGCGAGAAAACCACACTGAGATATAGCGAACACGTGGTAAAAGCATATTACCGTAGACGCAAAAAATGATCAAATTGTCTTCTCATCACACACTTGTATGTACAGATTAAAATTGTACGCTGCTATTGGAGGCGCGAAGAAAGCAGTAATAAGAGAAGACAATGCACTTATTTTTTTATAAACAAGAATAGTAACGCATTATTTAAAAATTGCTTCAAATGCATATCAATCTTTCTATAGCCTTCAAACTATTATAAAATATAACAAAATGTCTTTCGTATAAATTCCGTTTATTTGAATATTACGCCTTTTTCAACGAGTACATAATCTTACAGTGTAATTCCTTATATATGTATAGTTTTACATTCTTACATATAAAAATACAGATCATAAAAGTTGGATGTAGTATGATGTAGTACTACAATGTCAGCATTATATACCATTATATCATTACCTGTGCAATAATCTCTCGTCTAGACATTTGAATAACTTTCTATTAAGAATTACAATTAGAAAACTTCGTTCACAAGGCTATTTAGTTCATCGTATGTAGATGTAAAGACACGAAGCGCACATATGACTATACATATCATATAGTCTAATACCATTTTCTTCTAGTCTTTCCAATAACAAATAATTAACATGCGCAGATTTCAACGTTATAGTACTATATAGTATACATAGAAATGCACAAAATTGTATGGCTAATCATATAATATTAATCACTAGCGGATCCTGACATCGATTATGGGAGGTGGGTTCGACAAAATTATCCCCCCCCCCCCCCCCCCCCATGGATTCGCCAGTAAATATAATTGTTATTCTACAATTATAAAATCATAAGCAACAAAAAGAAAAATGGTTATAAGTATTATATATAAGTATATAGGATATCTGAATAATCACATAATGCGATGCCAATCCTGTTATTTAATTAATAATAACGAACAATTTTTTTAATTATAAAAAAAGTAAAATATGTGTAATTTGTTGTACATGTAATATAATATATATTATATATATATATATATGACATTATATATTATATATACACAATATTATAATATATAATATACATTGGACATTCTGTCTCAACTACAAAGCGACCCTCGGAAATCCTTGAAATCAATATTCTTAAACAAAAGACATTGGTGATTCTCCCATATTTATTATAAAGTTTCTCTGTTCCTTTTCCAAATCACTCAACTTAAAGTCTTTGTTCCTGGTAAATGGAAATAATGTTTTACAGATCATTATCATAATCAATATCTGATTATCTGATTTATACCGTAACGTAATACATTGCTTACCCTTGTATGAAGACTTTTCCATGACGAGCTGCTAAATGAGCATAATAGGTTGGCGCCGGATAGCTTAACGCATTTGTCCAACGGACATTAACATGACAAAGATAATAAGTCAGTTGTTCAAGCTCATCTTTAGTAAAATTTGATTGGTTGTATAGGCATTTGTATTTTGTAGGCCTCGCTGTGCCCTACATTTATATAATCATCAACATTACATATCAAATAAAAGCTTTATTTGATACAAAAAATATTTACAATTTATAAATTCAATTATTTAATATGCTTCTTAAAATAAGTTATCATAATTATTAAGAATTGACTATTGCTATAATTACTATTAATCACTATTATACTATTGTGAAAATTTTTGTCATTGATATATTTAATGTTTTTTAACAACAAAACATTTTTAGTTGTATAACAAATATTTTTATTTAAAAAAATTAACCTATCGACCTACCTGAGTACTCGCATGTGATACAAGATAAAACTCAATGTGCTCTGGATCAATAGTCGTATCGACAACTGTACCCGGTTTAGCATTATAATTTCTTTTGTCCTCTGTCTCTTCGAGGGTCTTATAATTAGGGAAGAGACGCACATGGCGTCTCTTCTGAACGACCAAGTAAGTAACTTCGATGTTAGCGGCATCATCAAATTTGGCAACTGCTTTTTTGATAGCATCTATTTCGTAATGCATAACTTGTGGAAGTTGCCCCTCGAAAACTCCGTCTCTGGATATTAATATAAATATGGAATTAATGAATTAAAATATAAGTAAGTATATAAGATATATTTGTAAAGATTATATAAGAAATCGAAATTTTACTCGCGTGCACGCGCGCGCGTGTGTGTAGTTTCTTATATTTTACATTTTAAATTGAATTTTCTTCTCGATTTTCCTTTAAGTACACATATCTAGTTAATAGTATAACTGAGTATCACCAATACATACCGATAATAAACGATTCTCTTTGGACAACATTCTGTTTCCTGCTGATAGATTGTAAGTTGCGATAGTATTATATTTTCAAGATCTAAAATCATTTCTTCTTTGGGTTCTTGCAATCTATGTGCAACGTTGTACCGGAAAGCTGATTTATCTCTAGTTGCAGCAACCTAAATTAATGGCATTCTTATTAATGTATATTCACATATAACAAAAAGCTATGTTTAATAATTATATACAAACCGCTGCTATAGATGGTAAATCTTTAGAATCGGGATGAATCACGTCGGCACCAACAAGCATACAAGGATATTCGTCGTTTAGACATGCTGGCCTAAAAAAAAAAAATTTAAAAAAACGATTTTACTCGAGATTACAGATATCTTTATAAAATGCTGAGGCACGTACAAGTATTATTTACTTACATTCTGTCAAATATGTGATTGATGCCACCTAGTTTTGCATTTATTGATAGCAAAATGTTTGTCACAATTCTCTCTAAGACTTTTTGTGGTTTACAACACAATTTTTCACGTGTTATACATTGTATGCGAACACCTATGTCCATCTCAATCCTTTTTACCTGACCTGAGATAATAATAAATAATATCAGATTGATTTGTATTCAGAATAAGAAATATAATAATGTACTCACCATACATTACGTCTTTACGATTAGATAATATCACTATTATTAATTTTAACTTATTATTTTTACAATCAGTGAAATATTTTGTGATTTTATCTAAAAAATGCGATTCGCGTAAATCATATTTTGAAGGAGGAACTGGCCTTCCAATTATCATACCAAAATTTTTTGCTAAAAAAAACGACTTAATGTAACATAAAATATAATATATGAATATAATCTATGTATAGTATGATTCAAAATTATAATTCGCCAAAAATCTAAATTTATATAATTGCAAACTGTGTATAACGATAAATTTCTTTTTGAATAAACAATTAACAAAATGCTCTATACTTTTTAGAAATCCTCGACGGATACTTTTCTATCTTTAGTTTCCATTTTTTATACTTAACCAGTTGATTGCAACGTTTTCGTGAAATTTTCCACAGCAGGATCTATGTTCATTGCTGTACTCAAATTGACAATAGTCCACTGTTGATCCTCCAAATTTTTGAGTTCCTTAAACGGTCGAATATTCCATGCCCCATTTCTTACTTGCACCTTTTCTGTACCATATTGCAATTCTGGAGCATGTAAAACTCTCGCCTGTTTTTCTTCTATTTTTTCGTGGACTTTAGATAAAGAGTCGTTATGTAAAAATTATTTTATTTGAGAGAAACAGTTATACACATCATATCTTTGTTCTAGATGAATTTGTTTCAAAAGATAAACACCTCTTTTAAATATAAAACTATATTTTTTGTTCAATTCAATTTTCCTCATCACCTTGCATAAAGATATTTAAAAAAAGTAAAAAATCAATACCTTACCAGAGATATTATGCATTTAATTCTAATATATATTATTCTAAATTGATCATTTCCGTGATCAAAATTTAATCCATTACCGAAATTATTTGCTTGTATTAAGAAAAGGGCTGGGAATATATAGAGATAAGTAAAATGAAAGAATTTGATGTATGTATAATATTTTTACAGTATACAAAGTCTGTGAGATTTTATTTCCATATTTCAAAATCATAATAACAAGGTCATGACATTTCAAAGTTGTGACAAACGGACTATATTGAAAATGTAACGTATTTATACTAGCTGTATACAATCGCGTTTGTGGGATAATGTCAAGATGGCATTAGGGTCTTTGTTTTAAACTTTTTGTATATTTTAGCTTTACTTTTTTCCCTAATGTTTAATATACCACTGATGGTATATTAATACCATCAGTGATATATGTATAATGATGATAATTAAATATACCTATTTTACTTTAAATGTAGAAAGTATAATGTGATTCGGCTACAAAAAACTTATTTATTTTATTATTATTTATAAAAAAATAGAATTGCTATTTTACTTATGCATTATAATGTAGGTACATAAAAAATATAATTATCAATTAATTTTTTAAATCCCGTATATAAAAAATCAAATACTTCACATATACATCTATACAAGATATTTTGTGTTTTATATTAGAATAATATATTAGAATTAAATATGTAACGACTAGCACCACGTACCTTTCTTCGACATCCTGTCTTAATACAGTATCAGATGAAGCTCCCAAAAGGTATTGTGTGTAAATTCACTTGCAGATACTGCTAGATTACAGCAATATGCTCCAACGAACTGCCTCTCTTCAGTAGCAATATCGATGTACTGCCTAAGGAAGGAAGGGTCTGAGGTGAGGAAACCGCACGGCGCGCCAAAGACCCCCGAATGTTCTCCAATGTTCTCGAAACTCCCATGGCACACGATATACTTAAAAGGCCTTCGTGGTTTCATCAAAACTTACTGGAGCCAATGGCCTAGTTTACACCGATCACTTGATACGCGTTTTAAAAAGTAAATAACTAGTAAATTAGTTTGATTGTTGGCTGATGAGCTCAAATATACTATTTGCTACGCATATCAAGAGATCGGTGTAAACTAGGCCATTTTGAGCTAATCAGCCAATAATCAAACTAATTTACTAGTTATTTACTATTTAAAACGCGTATAAATATTTAAAATTTTTCTAAATAAAAATATTAGAATGTTTTATTACATAAATATACTTATAACTAAGGTCCTTTATACGAAAAATATTTCAACTTTATTTCGTGATTGCGTTTATTGATATAAAAAAATAAATTCTTTTGTAACAGAAAGTATTGTCTCGTCTATAATTTATATCCGGCGCATTTTATCTATTTCCATTATTCTGCATTCCCAATCACCGTAAATTTTCTTATGCACGTTGGAATTTAAAGAGAATTTCGCATCATAATGGCTTATCACTGGTTTTGATGAAATCAATGTCAATCAATGTACAAGCTCGAAATCCTCTGTAGACACATCCTTGGTAAAATGATTTAAGACGTGTTCATGGAACTCTGCAAACGGTATGGATTTTCCGTAAATAGTCCCGCACAACGGGCACGTATTGTTATCGACGTCCACATTATCGTTCAGGTTGGTACATTTTTCCATAGAAATACTGGGATTCATGAGACTAGTCTGAGTAGCTCCGTGTTCTTTGAAACTGTCGTCGGAATCAAATTGCGTACCCGTTTGACACATCTTTTTATTTGCGTTCTTTCGACAATTGTTACATATCGCCCCTGAAAATATATATTTGTTTCAAAATTGACAAATTTTTTTAGAGAATTTCCTCCATTTTGCGACTAGGTAATACCAGAAAGATAATCAATTAAATTATAATTATACTTGATTGAGACTCACCTTTCCTCATTTTTTTAAGATTCTGCAGGGCTCTTTTTAACCTAGTTTGCTGCCCAAGCAAGGTATCCTTAGTTTGAGACAACCGAATTTCGTGCTGCTTCAATTGTTCCAGCGAATCTGTGTCAGAATCTTCTGGATACGTAAAACCAACGTTTTGTAAATTTAATTCGGAACGATTGTGCAACTCCACCATCTGTGTAAAATGACGGACATTGAATAAGAGGCGTTAAACTGATATTTTAAGCGATATTTTTACTCCTTTACCTCTGCGCATTGCTGTTCGAGATCAGACTTCTCTAACATAATACTATTTATTAATTGAAGAGATATTTCTGCCAAGCTCTGCTCTCTTTCACCTACAACGACGAAAATTGTTAATAACTGACACAAGAGAGAAGCGTCGTCGCATATCAAGGTGATACTAACCGTCCGTAGCTAGTAAGTACGTCTTGTTAGCACCCTGTTTATCTGGATTAGACACATCGCGAAAGTTGTACGCAATAATGTCAGACGGCTGCGTAGCGGCCTCGGGATACTGCTTAAGCGTGTCCGAGATTTTTGTCAATTGGCTACCTAAAGATTTGTTAGTTTTCGTCAGTCTCGTTAACCTGTTCCATAACTGACGATTTTCCGCGGCTACCATGAAAACGTGATGGGACAGCTGGGACTTTTGTTTTGTGAGTTCCTCTACCTTTTCCTACGGCCCAACAGAGAAATAGATCTCTCTTACAATCTGCATTATGCCTTAAGTATTGTAACAAGTTTATGAAAATAAGATCTTCAGTTTATTTATTATCTACAATAATTCGATTTGACGAACCTGCAGGGTTTGCGCAGACCTGTCGCTCTTGTCGACCTTGACAACAGCCGTGGACATGTCCCTGCCGCACTCGAGCCTGAGACACATGTTCTCCTCCTCCACCACCGCCAGTCTCGTCTGCAACTGCTGGCAACGTTCTTTCATGGTCTTGAAGGCGGCCAGCAGCGCGCAATACGATCCGAAGGTATCATTCTCCGCGTTCTCGACGTCGTTCATCGTGCGACGCGTCCTGGACCCGTGCGACTCGTTAGAAATTAGAGTTCAGGTGACAAGCGTGTGAAGCGCGGGTTCTTCACGCTCTACGACCGCGTCGTCTTTGAAGTTTGACTACGTCTCGCGCTCTGCGGACTTTCTCGGCGAGCTTCCTGTCGCCTGTCCTGCCGAGGATGCGTTTGCTCGTGGGTGTGATCGAGGTTAGGTAACCTCTTTACATTTTGTCCGCGCGCGGCCACAAGTACACTCCGGATACGTTCACGTGGACCTCACCATCAGCTTTCAGCCTCTCTCAGCGAAAAGCGGCACGTGCTCTCACAATCAGTGTCATTCCGCGCTAACATTTGCAGGAGCCGTTGTATTACAGCCACAGCGGAGTAACACGAGTGTACGACATCGGTGATTCTCTATTTTCCGTTAGCTGGCAGCTACTGAGAAATGGGGAGGGGAGATTACTATGGATTACTAAATCCACTCATCCACACATAACCTTGGAATAAATCTCTATATAGAACCAATTTAAAAAAAGGATTTGATTCTGCAAATTGATTACGCAGACGTTTATAGTTTATTATTAATGAACTTTAACGAACCTAAGAATCGCAACTTTATTGTACATACCCAGGAACTTCTTCGTACATACATGACATATTATATTTATTTTTTAAATATTTTTTTATTAAAATTAAAATATTATTTTGGAGGTATACGATACAGTCACATATCATAAGAATACGACAGCCACATTTGGCTCATTTAATATCGCAACCGCAGCCGATTTGAACAATTAAATAAAATATAACAAACTGGTTTTGATCTCATTAATATTCGACTCATGACTGCTTTAAATCGCCAAAGGTCGCTGACGTCGTCGACTTCGGAACTTCGGAAGTCGACTACGTTATTTTCTTATCGAACACGACTGGAGTAATTTACATACTCCTACATATACATATCGTATATGTATATTACATATACGTACAAAGATAAGAGAGTCGTGAAACACTTATGTTTCTGCTGCGAGTTGAGCTTTGGCCACTGACCATTCTTGACCAGTCGAGCTTTGATCACGTCTGATACATTTTTCTCCTTTTACCTGGCATCAGGTCTTGCCATATGGATGCGTATGTATACATATTATTAAAATAATATCCTGAATACTCTCCGATCCGGATGATACACGACACAAGAGCGTATGTCAATTGTTGCAATTGGCCGGTCCAATGTCCATGACATAATTGGTGACAATTTATAGCAATATACCTACTCCGGTGATGCATTGACAATCATCACGCAAATCACTTATCCTTGCGCGCGTACTGATTTAGGCAGCTCACGTGTATGTTATTTGTAAGCACATTCACGTTTAGCACACATGTGTGGGTGTGACATATGATTGCTGAGATATTCTTGAAACTTTTGACACTCGGTAGAGTGTAAGACATATCTCGACGAACAGTGAGCTCCATTGGATACTTCCCACGCGATAACGTTTATTTCACGATTACGTTTGTTATCTGCGATATCTTAATTGTCTCCGAAATGTCGATAATACCTGTTAATTTTTGTTCTTTAGCGGTACAGAGGGATTAGGCTCGAGTTCTCTAGAGAAGCCAGCTATGTACAAAGTGCTCTCCAATGTGTCAAAGTATACAGTAAGTACGTATGTGTATTTTTCACAGAAAGAGGAGCTCTTTAATGAAATTGATTGAATCAACAGGTCCACAATGGATTGCGTAGGACACCATCCCTTCTTCGAGCAGCATCTATAACAACGTTAAACCTAAACAAGCAACCGATCCCGAAGCAACCTGTTCCTGATCTCAAGCAAACTGCGGAACGTTACTTGAGGTACAACACGTCTGTATGCTTTTTCATCTTCAAACATCTTTATTCGTAATTCATTATAGATCCTTAAAACCATTGTTGACTGACAACGAATATAAAAATACGGAGAGAATTGTTGGTGAATTTATAAGTCACACAGGCGCTGGACCTCGGTTACATGCTAAATTATTGGAGAGATATCAAAGCACTGATAACTGGGTACTTATATCTCAGTACATTTTTTTTTTCAAATATCAGTTAAGCGAATAATACAAATTAACATCAACTTATTTTAGATGAAAGAATGGTGGCTGGAAGTTGCATACTTAGGATACCGTTTTCCCGTGATCGTGCATTCCAGTCCTGGAACTGTCGGGCCACCTGTTACTTTCCATCGACCAGATGACGTGTATGTGTACGCGGCGCGTCTCGTTGCTGCAGTGTGCGATTACAATGAGATGGTCAAGAGGTGAGGTGTGTGTGTGTGTGTGAGTTTACAGTTTATTTTTTTGTTCCTTGTGATATTGATATTTGCAATGACACTGCAGTGGAAAGATGAAACAAGAAATGGTTCGCAACGATCCACTTGATATGCAGCCTTACGGCATGATACTTGGCACGCACAGGCAGCCTAACGAAGTAGTTGATAAATTATTGCACACAGACGAGGCCAAGCACATAATAGTTATAAGCAATAATAATGTAAGTATAATCAGCCTGATTAAACAATATAGTTGGATACATTCTATCTGTATTACAGTTCTTTAAACTTTGTGTTGTCGATGAAAATGGCATTTTAAGCGAGGGCAAGCTCGTGGCTGCCATAAAAGATATAGCAGATCGCTCGTGTACTCAAGGAAAGCCCGTAGGAATTCTAACTGGGAATGACAGGGACACTTGGGCGAAGGACTACGGCTTACTTTTAGGTTTATTTCAATTTTTTCTGAACGTTTTCTTTACCTTCGTACAATTTGCGTTCCGTCTTCTCAAACTGCACAATTTTTGTATAATTTCTAATTATTATTTAACTCGATTTGTTATCGTTATATTTTCAGAACTGGGTAACAATAAGAATATAATCAGGGATATAGAAACTTCTTTGTTTATACTATGTCTCGATAAGGATCTACCTAAAGACGCTTTTAAGGAGAAGAATAACGCTTCAGTCAGAGCGGTTCAAACTATGACAGGCTATAGCAGCTGCGTAAACGCTGGTAACAGGTGGCACGATAAGACTGTGCAGGTGAAATATCTGACTAATATCTATTGTAAATAAATTTAACATAAAACAGTTTTAACTAAACAAAATATTTAAAACAGTATCTTTTGATGCTGAGATAAACAAGGGACACATCTTTACAGTACATAGTATCCGCCGATGGTTATATTGGCATGGAATATGAACATAGTCCATGCGAGGGAGTTCCAGTTGCTGTTCTTCATGATTATGTATTAAAATATATGTAAATATTTAAATCATAAATGCTACATAAGCTGCCCTTTTAATGGGACGTGAATTAAAAATCCCTATTTGTTTCCAGAGCGGCAAGAGAAAATAGTGCAAGAGACGGAAAGTCTGCGGATTTTCCGAGACCGGAACTTTTAAAGTTCAAAACTAACGACGTTATAGACTGTGCAATCGAGATAGCTACTGATACGGTAGATAAGTAGGTTGATTGCCTCTTTACGATTATACTTATACTAGTACTGTTAGAAATATATTATTTGTAATATTTTATAGGCTCTCGGACGACATAGATATGGAATGTTTTACATTCGACAAATTCGGCGCAGACGCTATAAAAGCGATAAGACTGAGTCCCGACAGTTTTATCCAGATCGCGATGCAAGTGACATTCTATAATTTACAAAGGAAGGCGCCAGCTCATTACGAAAGCGCGGCATTACGAAGATTCATAAATGCTAGAACCGAATGTATAAGATCTACTAGCATCGAGTCCGTCGAATTTGCAAAAGTAATGCTTCCTGGGGAATGCAAGAGCAAACAGCAAAAGAAGGAAATGATGATCAGAGCTATAAATGCTCATAAAGAATTCGCAGCACAAGTAAGGCATTCATCTACTTGAATCATAATGCATTTTTAATAATTATTTTTTGACGCTTTAATATGCGAGCTTCAGAATTGATGTATCTTTTTGCGTAGGCTGCAACAGGTCAAGGTGTCGATCGGCATTTGTTCGGTTTAAAAATGATAGCGAAAAGCGAAGGAATGGAGCTTCCAGAATTATACAAGGATGTTGGTTACACCAGAAGTACATATTTCAATTTAACGTCAAGTCAGGTAATTCAAAGTTAGCTTTTAAAGAAATTTCTTCGTGAAAATATTCTAACGAGAAGTCGAGAAGCTAAGTACACATTTACGCTAATCGATATACCTTTATGATTTAAAGGTACCGTACAAGTCAGCATCCTTTATGTGCTATGGACCAGTTGTTCCCGATGGTTACGGCTGCTGCTACAATCCGCGACCGAAGGACATTCTATTTGCCTGTTCGTCGTTTAAATCGTGTAGCGGGACTGACACGAGGGAGTTTGCTCGCGTTTTACAGCAAACGCTGTCCGACATGCGAGACATAGGAAGTGAATAAAAGTGCAGGAATTCAGCAATTTTATTGCGATAGGAAATGGAAGTGTCGAGATTGATATTTTTATATTGTGTATGATGGCAAGCAAAAACTGGAGATGCTCGAGTTAAGCGGATTTGTTTCATTTTCATATAAACTTTTTATTGCGAAATATATACGGAGATCCGAAACACTTTGTAGGGTATACCAACGTTTCTTAATTCGGCTGCTCTGTACATGTCACAGTTGTATTTTCTCACAATAAACATACGTATAAACATAGATACGTTAATCTCATTATGCAATTAATAATTAATAATATATAAATATAAAACTTATAAAAAACTGACGATTATGCGCATTTGGCAGGTATTATGTTACAAAATGTAATATCACAGTTCTGTTCTGGTTCTGGGAGGGTAACCCCAGAAGAATGTCGGATATCCTCTGACTTCTCTTTCTCTCGCCACGAAAGCAGTAAAGGAAGAAATGCAATTTCCTATGAAATAATTAGACTTTCCGAGAATTGCCAGATCCAAGTGTGCGGATACCGGCGGTTCCTGCCGGTGCACTGATATCTATATAGGAACGATAATATTAACGCACTTTGCTAATACAATATGATGAATATACAAGCTTACCTTCATACGCGACAAAGCCTCTCCGAGTCTATCCAACATGTAATCATTGTCAGATGCCACGAATACAGACTTAATATCTTTGCCGCTGCGGATAACACGCTTCAATTGAGTTATTATTATATCGAACGACGGCAAGCACATCGAGAGAGTTGCTTTGCCACGTTCGTTTTGATAACCAAGACACTGGGGAGCGGCAAAAAGATCCGGTGCGGACGGTATATGTTCGCAGGCACGTTCCTGGAAAGCAGACGCAATAAATAAAAAGCTATTATTCTCCATAGAATATTGATAGCATATTATCTGTATGAAATTATGTACAGCAAATGTCACATACCCAATCGATCCCATTTCGCAAATGTATACCGACAAACGCGCCCTTTGGCAATTTTTCCCTTATAAACGCCTTTGCTTTATTCAGGATGTCGTTGTTCCAGTTGAGGCACTTCTGCAGAGGCTTGTTCACGGGCTGGACCGGGAAGCTAGCGGGTGCGCCTGTGAACGCTAGTACCGGCCAAGTTTCGGGCGGATAATACTGCTGCCATTGCTGTTGCCTCGTGCGAGTGTAATAAACATCGTAATAATGGAGCGGTTTGTAAAATTCTGATTTAACAAAATCTATATTATACGTGTCCCAGAAGGGACCGAACGGATTCCCATGCTTTGCATTACAGGACGTTCCATTGCTCCCTACGCGAGCTTCGTAACAAAAAGCTGAGGAAGAACGAAAGATTATCTTGCTTTCAAAAAATTAACATTTAAGCTCATGTATCTTGCTTTCAAGAGATCCATATTATCCATATTAGAGCTTACATATTCTTTTCTCAGGTGGCCATATCACTGGTGCAACGCCTCTCATAAAGTCTTCCATTAATATCGCTCTATGGCAGCTTTGTACTTGGGAAACATTGAAATAGGTATCAAATGGTATTTGTATCTAGAAATAGAATTTAATATTAGATATCATTGTGTAAAATTCACAAATGATGTTACACACAGACTCTGTGCTCACAGATCTTGTCTCTCCCGTGCGATATTCAACCCACGGGGGTAACACTAGAGTACGATTCAAGGCCTGGGCGAATCCTAGGACTCCTAAAAAGTGATCTGCTTGATTACCAAAGCGACCTGAAATGGGAATCGCCAAGTTTTATTATCATGTCGAATAATGTCGTAGGAATGATAAAAATCGAGAGCTTACCCATACAAGGACAATAAACTATGTAACCATTCGCGTCGATGTCAACGTCTTGGCAATGTGTGACGTAAAAGTTTCTCAAAAATAACGTAAAAATCAATATCTTGATCATCGCAATAATAAATTACTTGTAGCACTTTTACGAATTCCACGATATTTAACACTGTAAAAATAGCGTTAATATCTACGCGAATTCCTGTAATGTAACACAAATTTTTGTGCAACGTAATGCGTGAGGTTAAACATACAACAGACTACTCCGGTTCCCATGGAGACGTATGTATATACGTCGATCGAAAATACGCAAGAATTCGCACGTTATCGAAATATAAAGTACCTGACTCGAGCCATAACCATGGAGTCATATAAGATAAAGTTACTGATAAAAAATAAGGTGTATTATTCCCGAGGATATGCAGGTCCCGATTTACCGGATTTACTTGGCGCTACAAATTCTTTGAACTCTTTTTGAATCTTTGAAGTGTTCCACGAAGTGTTCAATCAAAACAATTTTAAAGCATTCGTAGCGTCAAGTGGATTGCAGCTGTAGTCGGTCCACCATGGTGGATGCTTCTTGACCAATCAAAAATTTACGCGATAAAATCTTTTCTTATCATCAAATAGATAGATAGAATTTATTACTTCAGCTTTACAAAATTAGCCAGGAAGGGACTTGGTTTACAATTAAAAGATCTTATCCACACTCATCTTGTGTTTCTTTTTTTTAAGGAAAACGGAATAATTCCGATCAAAATCCATTTTGAAAAATTCCATAATACGTGCCTAGTTATTTTTTATTAATTACAGTTTACAGAAATAGTTAATATTTTTTTTACATTATCATGACTCGAACAGAGTATTGGTACGATTTATAAATTAGGAATGAAATGCTGGGAAATTCAAACACCGCCATTTCTCGTGGAATTTTCCATTTCTACGATGTAAACTTATTGTTTTTATTAAAAGCAGATCATTGTTTACAGAATCATAAACAACGAATTATTTAGAACACATGTACTAATTTTCCAAACAAATTAGCATTAAATTATTAAATATCGTAACTTTTATATATTGTTCTTAACGAAATATAAAAATACTGTCTTTTTGTAACAAATAAGTAATATGAATTTCTGTCAAGCTGGAGAAATGCATCGAAAGATGATAAAAGTGTCATAGAACGGAGGGAGCGAAAGGTAATAATAATGTACAATTTTATAATAAATACTGGGAAGCGTGGTAAAATAGTCCACGGTAACAGAATTTATTATGCATGTAATTTTCATAGCGGCGTCGCTGGTGGTGGTGGCTCGTTGTTGTCAACAGGAGTGCCTCTGTAATTCGGAACATGAATCGGATTGGAGCATTGCGCGACCATTGGTTTCAAAGGTAACAGAGAACCAAAGAAAACGTGTTGGATAACGGGAAACTTTGCCAATACCTGGAAAATAAAAACGATAAAAGCAATTCTTTTTCGTTACATTCATAAACCGTAATTACCTCCGCTTGATACATCTTAATAAGACCACTGTTCACTTTCGACCACGAAGACACTGCACTAACGTTCCATAACTGATTTGAATGCTCGGCGAAAGGCCCTATCTTCACCTAATAGAACACAATTGTTATCAAAATGTGTAAGGTTTTTAAATAAATTAAGTCATACCGATAAAAACGTAGAGCAAATTTCATTGTATGTTTATAAATATCTGCAATCTTTCCATACCTTTGAGATAAACTCAATGCAGCCAAGAAACATGTATTTCTTGCTGTAAGATTCCACGATACCTTGATCTACAAAGTGACGTGGTTCTATCCGTGGATGTCCTAAAATTAAATTACATAAAATATCACAAACTCTGTAAGCAGAAAAAGATCGTCTAAACCACTGTATTATATCATTGAGAAAGATGATATGGAAAAATATATGCTTAATTTAGTACCAATAAGCTGAGCGCTTCCCCATATGAAGGGCACAAATTGATAATCGTCCAAGCTCCAAACACCGTGACTACCCGCTGGCTCCATACGGTATATCAGCTGAAGTCTGCGCACCAATTCCAAATACCTTTAAGCCAAGGAAAACGATTTAAACAATTAAATAATTTTAAGAAACCACCATACAAAAGATAATCATAATGTATTAAATCAGGTTAATAAAAGTTAAAGTACCTATTAAAAACTTTTGTTACAACAGCAATCTTATCACTGTCCTCAAATGCGCCTATCTTAAACATGCAGCAGAGGAACATGAGAAAAGCCATTTCGTGCCCTGTTCCATAATCGATGCGAGTTGGATTCCCGAAACTTTCATGTAAATACTGCACTATTTCTGGGATTGCACGATGCAAATCCTCTGGCAACACCTGTTTCAATTCCTCTACAGCATTCTGTAATGGAAAGATTAAGTAATTACAAATTAAATTTCCTACAATTTTTCAATAATAATCTTTATACTCTTGAGTAATTCTTAAAATACCAATGACACACCTGCTGTAGTCTCTCGTGCCACGTGCGAAACGACTTATTGCCAAATCGCTGGGGCTGTTTGGTAGGTGGAATTTCTGCTATCCATTCGTCAAATTTGTTCAACATCTGTACAACATTGTTTATTACAGGTGACTGTGGACACTGCGCGTCCAAGGCATTTCCTTGAACAGCGCCGTTCAGGGCTAAAATAAATCCCAGGTATTCCTACAAGCAATATTTTATATATAAATATATGAAAAAATATTCTATTATATTCTTTTTATACAAAAAATTTATATATACAATATATACACATATGTATATAGAATATATTCTATTGTATAACCAGATAATAGTTAAGATAAATATAAAGCTACAATAAAAAATAAACAACTGCAGAAATCATCTTACATAGTAAGCTTCCGATCTTTCCCAAAGTGCTAGATCGCCTGGCGTCTTGACACACTTTTTTGGCACGACAAATTCATGCGTCTTTGCTGAAACAACACATTAACATGCATCTTACAAATGTCAATCAATTATACTTGATACATATGTTACAAGATCACATACATGATACACACACATGTGTTGCCTTTGTTGGTGTTGACATGATAAATGCGCCTGAGGATTCGGTAGCGATATTAATGAGCTTTAAGGCAATGCAGCGGTATTCTTGACACTGACAGCATTTCGCTTATAAGCAACGGTCAAACGCAATTAGATGCTCATTGTCAGTCCTGCTGTTGCGACTTCGAAAACCCCTCGGATACAGGGAATGATGAGACCTAACCTAATAGTGGAGCGTTTACTTCGCAACACCGCGATAAGAGCACCTCAAACGAAGGTAATACGCAAATTGCCACGTAAATTACCTCGTGTATGACGTAAGTAAACGAATCGCAGACGGTAATAGTTAACGGTGCCCATGACCTTGCAACGAAACCATCGGTTGTCAATATTGTCAATTTCCCACTATCCCACTTTGCGAGACTCGTAAACGACTAAACGCGACGCGCGCAAACGCGGAAGGCCGAAGGAATTGTTACTGTTTGGAATTGAATACAGAAACGTTAATCCTCGTAAAGTTCCATTTGATAGTAATTGCATCATTAAAATGCAACACGCGCAATAATGTAAAAAAATATCTTTAAAGAGAAAAAAATCTTATTTGAGTTACTAGAGATTTTTCAATTTCACGAGTTTTTGAATTTTCCGCCTTCTCTTGCGCACGTGCGGCACGTGTCGCTAGGGAAAAGAAAGCTACACAAGGTTATAAAAGGACTATCGATATTTTTGTTTACAGCGAAGCATGGAATGTTGATCTTTTCAGTGTGAAATTAAGAAATTTATCGTTTGCCATTTACGAATTGAACTTGGATTGATAAAAGTAATGCATTTTTTATTGTACGAGCAGTAAGCATATTTACATTTTTAGTGAATAACGTTATAATATCACTTTTGGATGCATTCCATTTCACCGGTTTCACGTATAAGTGCATCATTTATCCTTATGTTCACCGAATGTAACAAGGATAAGTGATGCCTCGTGCGTGAAACGGAATGCACCCTCTCGCATTGTTATTTGCAGGACGTGGATAAGAGAAGCTATTATATATCTTATATAAAAGAGAATATAATATATTAATTTTTATAGTTACTAAAGCACGCCAAAAAAGGAGGAAATAAGATGGGTAAAGATTTTTCTAAAGCCAGTATTTTATCTTCGGGAAGCAATGCTTTACAATAACGATTGAGAAATGGTTTTTTTATAGATAAAGCATGTACTCCTGAAGAAATTGAAAAGAAGCGCTTATTAGCGTTGCAAAGAAGGCAGCAAGCTCAATTGAAGGCACAAATTTCGCCTAAAGATAGTCCAGCTCAATTAAAGACACAAATTTTGCCTAAAGATAGTCCAGCTCGTCAACAATTGGACTTAAACGACAGCATGAATGTCGTGCGACACAACAAATTGAATAATCGTTTTAATCCTATAGAACCCAGAAATTTTTTGAGTCAAACGTTCGGCATGAGAAATGAGACCGTAACAGGAAAATGTTACATGATCAGCAGTGACAGATTTGCAGTAGAATTATCGGTCTTTGTATCCGAAATTGTTGAGATATTTAAGACAATTCCAAGCAGAGTATACGGTAACTATAAGTTAATTGACGTAATAGTGATGCGCATAAATACAAATATTTGTAATATTTATTAACATTCAATTTCGCAGATGTAAAATCTAGAATATGGAATTTCCACATCAACGATTATGACAGTTTAATACAGAAACTGATGTCTAACGACTGTAGGATATTTTTGACGAGAATACCAGAGGCTGTCCTTCAGGTAATTGGGTACAAAATAAAAAGAGATTAAGTAGACATAAATATAATCGCATGTATTTTAATTATTTTTATTTTAGATGTTCAGAAGAAACTTAAGGTCAAGCATTCAAGTACTAGAACACGATTTATCAAGAATTGATAAAACGTTAACTGATACTTTAATGCCGTTTCAACGAGATGGCGTTTGGTAAATCCTATTTTTACATGCAATGTAAATTATGTGTTTTATATATGTATATATATATATATTTTTTTTTTATTCCAGTTACGGCATATCGAAGAACGGCCGTTGCATGATTGCAGATGAAATGGGCTTAGGAAAAACTATACAAGCATTAGGTATAGCACATTATTTCCAGGATAGTTGGCCCCTTCTAATTGTAGCTCCTTCATCAGTCAAGTAAGTTCTGTTGCGATTGACATAATGAAGGGGTGTCAATACTAGAAATGTTTTATTTAGGTTCCAGTGGTCTGAAGCAATTTTCGAATTCTTACCATCTGTGCCCACACATTATATTCATCATTTTGCAAATTCAAAGGATCGCATTGATGACGATAAAATTACCATAACATCATACGATTTGTTGGTACGAGCTGCAGATGTTTTCGCGAGACATAATTATGGATTTATTATCCTGGTATATACATATATTATTTTTAACAAGCTAGAGATAAATGTTGTCATTACTACTGCATTTTACGAACATTGTAGGATGAATCTCATGTTTTGAAGAGCAATAAAACCGCGAGATTTAATAATGTTAAACGGATGTGTACTCATGCACGTCATATTATATTGCTCACGGGTACACCGGCTCTGTCGAGACCAATCGAATTATATTCTCAAATTAGCCTTATTATGCCACGTTTTATGAGGTAATCATAAAGGCTACGGATATTTTATACACTTGTTTCATTTACATAAATACGCATATATTTTAGCACGTGTTATTTTGCAGTTATGACGACTATGGTATGCGATATTGCGGAGGAGAGAGAGATATGTTTAGTGGGGAATATTCAGGTTCTTCAAATATGCAAGAATTGCAATCGCTACTGAAGATTATTTGCATGATTCGAAGGGTGAAATCTGATGTTCTAAGCCAGTTGCCATCTAAGATAAGGTCTCAAAAAAAAAACATTTTTATATATGAAACATAAGATAGAGTAAAAGTTTAAACACGTTTTATTTATTTTTACGTTTTAGGCAGGTGATTGTTTTAGAACCAGATCAGATCAAAGCTGGCACCAAGCAAATGAAGGAGATGTCGATGCAAATGCAGAAAAATACCACGGCTTTAGAAAGACATAATAATCTAGTACGATATTATTCCGAGTCTAGCTTTGCAAGACTGAAGGCAGTACGGTACGTAAATACTCATTGTATGTACACTTATATTTCTCAAAAAATACGTTAATATATTTCAATTAATTTAACATTGACATTACAGCAATTACGTTAAGAACTTATTTGAGAATAAGAAAAAATGCCTTTTGTACGCTCACCACCAAATTGTTTTGGATGCCATTTGCGAGGTTGCTGATTCTATGAATATACGGTAAGTTTTTAGAATTATCGCCATATCGCCATTACAATTGTGACAATTCTCAGGTACATAAGGATCGACGGCAAAACGAGTTCGGAGCAGAGAAAACTTCGGGTCGACACGTTTCAAGAACGCGATGACTATCTGGCAGCGATTCTGTCAATCACCTCCGCGAACGCGGGTATTACATTAACGGCCGCACATCTCGTGGTTTTCACCGAATTATTTTGGAATCCTGGTGTAATTAATATTTACAAAAAAAAAAGGAATCTTAATAAGATTATGCACAAAATTTATTTTACGGCGATAACGTGCGAAACCATTTCCAGATCTTGATCCAGGCAGAAGACAGAGTGCACAGAATCGGACAAGACAATACCGTCAAAATCCAGTACTTGGTGGCGAAAAACACTGCGGACGATTACATATGGCCATTGATCCAGAAGAAGATGAACGTCCTGAACGCGGTCGGCCTCGATCAGAATTTCTCGGTAGATTATGTCGACGTCGTATCGCCGAAGAAAAAACAACAAGCCTTAACTTCTTTCCTGAATAGATCTTTCACTTCCGAGGGATCGCAGTCGCAGCATGATAAGCAGTCGGAAGCGTCTACCTCAAGCGATGTCAAAGAGTTACTCGACGTCGACGAGGACTGCTTTGACTCCTGCGGTTGGGATAATATGTGATTGCGCAATAATTTAATGTTATTGTTAAAGACAAATATTTTTTTTATGAGAGAAGAATAAAAAGTTTCATATGTTCCATCTAGAATTTTGTTCTTTTTTGTTATTTTTAGATAAAACTTCATTGATAGGCAGGAACTGTCTTTTTCTTAAGGTTTAAATCTTTAAATTAGATAATATAAACAATTATGAGAATAAAGCCTGTTTTATCAAAGCGATTTTACAACCGGCGGCGATGCCGGCGATCGATTACGAAGCCGTGGTAAGTGGTAACGTCCTCGGTTCTGCAGATGGCAGTTTTCGCGCGAGAACGGTTCGGGAGCACGCGTGAATTTTGGTTAAGTAATATTGTTTATAACAAAGTGATTAAGTGGATGACAATGTCTCTTTTCAACGTGCGGCAATTCTTCGGCACGTTATATCAGCGTTACATGTTCTCATTACCAGCGATACATTTATCTCGCACGCAAAAGGTAAGAGCGAAATCGGCGGCTTTTCAAGGTTAGAATAAATACTTTCAAATTGCACTTGATCATTATATAATAACCCAAAAAAGTTATAAGGCCGTGTAACAATCGCGTGGGAATTTTATTGTAATTTAGACTTGCTTCGCGTGAATACAAATCCGTTAATTGCGAATGCTTCTTTTAGATTCTTATCATCTGTTTCACCAGCGGTTCAATATTATTGGGAGGATTGGCACAGTTTTTGAAAAGACGACGGAGACACCCCATCCCACCTTCCAGGAGACATTACAGAGACTACAAAACAAGATTAGGGAACGTCAAGAACGCTAATTTTGGTAATACCGTTGTTACGTGCTGTCGCGTTACAGAAACCAATCTGATAGTCAAGTTAAATGCGATATAAAACTTGAATAGATTTAAATCTATTAAATATTATATGACAAAACAAAATAATACGCCTTTTGTGTTACACCGAATGTCTAGATGTATTGTCGCAAGCGTCCTGGGCGAGAAGAAGCGAAGCCAGTACTAGAAGTCATATTAGTGATCGTGCGTCACTCATCTCCTCTGTGCCAGGTGGTCCAGACAACGATGAAAGACTTACTCCACAGCAATACGGTGTCCTTGGTAAGTCTTTTATGAAATTTATCATTAATAGTTCATACACATGTCATATGTAAAAAAAAACAGCTAAGGTGTATAATGTATAAAATCCTGATATAAAGTTTATTAGGAAGCTATACTTGATTCATATCTGAAAGTATCCTCCTAAACTTTTCAATTTTTTAACAAAACTTACGGATAAATAATATATTTTGATAATATAAAAATTTTAGATTTTGTCGGTCATATATAATGCTCTTACAATTAATATCTTTTAACATTAATACATATCTCCTGGAATAATCTTGATTGTTCTAAATGAAAATGCATATATAGTCTCCCTCTTGATCTTGTTATCTATTTACTCGCGATTCTGGGAGATGGGCAACTTCTTAGGTTTTTTGGTTTCTTGCTCTTGTCAGAGCAAAATTCGGCCAGTATCTGTACTGTGAGGGCGGGAGGGTGAAATATGTATCGCTGAGTCACTTTGCAAAACATAATATGGCCTGGTCACGAAACAGTTATGAGGACGGAAGGGTTGAAAGAATAATTGCCAAGACACTATGATGTGTAGGACGAATTTGAATGTTTTTTTGTATGTGTGCGTGATTTTGTGTTTGTGTTTGCGGTGTCCGGGAACTCGGGTTCGTAGATGCGTTAAAGCCCAAGGAATCCCGCGGATCAACCCCCCTGCGGGAGGGAGATGGGCAATGTTCGTCAGGAACTTTTTGTATGTACATAGCATTTATATTTACATGATAATGTACAATACAGCAGCATTATTCACAAATAATACATCCGAGAGTAGATAACTTTTAGAACGGTTCTTGGCTTCGCCGAGGTCGATAACTAGTTTCTTCAGGGTTCATTTACGTCTGCCTACGGCGTACAGGGTGAATTATCAAGAAATTAATCATTGATCTATGATCTCGGAACGTACAGCTTCCTTCTCCGTCGAGCTTTACGCTAAAATCGCGCCGCCACTCGTTACGTCGCGTTTGTTTCGTCAATTTACTCGGAATATCGAATATCATAGGTACCACAAATTTTATTTGCGTTTATTTTCTATATCGTCGCCTTTTTCTCGCTTCCTCACAAGTCTTTCGATCTCGCAACGAATTATTGCTTTCGCTCGTAATAAAAGAATTGCTCAACATGATGCTTTTCTTTTCCTTCCTTTTTCTTCGTGTTTACGTAAAGTTTTCATTGAATATCACAACAGGCGTGATTAGGCTTCCGTTGATAAACGTTGTTACAGACACGTCCGCTTTAGTCCGAAATAAACGGTTTTCGCGCTAATCCTACGGATTTTCATCATCGGTTAATAATAAAATATAAGAATTGTACTTGTATGTGTGACGCTACTATCAATAGAGAAAATATCTATAAATCATGTTATATAAATAAGCTTACTACGCAATATTACAACTATCAAGATCATAGAAATACATATTATATACATATACGTGGATACTTCTTCGGTAAAAACGCTGACAACGCAACCTCTTATGAAAAATAACCGTCTTCGTCACTGAATCTTTCGAATGAACAAAAAATTTTTCCACGAAACGTGTCGAACTGAATAATTCTATACTTCGCACGCGTACCAAAATATTCTATTCTCTTTTTTATTGATGGATTATTCAGATATTTATAATATATGTACCAATGATTCCCCTTCCATCGTTACAATCTTCAACAGTACTCTAAGAAACCTGCAAATCCTATCACTTTACGCACTGGCGACAGATGGGTATGTACACATACGAATTGTTTGTCAAAAACTTAAAACTAAACCAAAGATACGCATTAAGAAATATTTCGCAAATTTTCTGCTTGACGCGATCGTCAATATCGTTGTCACTTAACATTATCACAAACATTACGTTTGTCGTTTTGCTATAATAGTCTTGGAACTTAATCGAATCAGTATCTCGAAAAAGAACATGTACCCATCCATCCCGACACTTTATTTAAATATCCCTACACTTTTCTCTCTCTTATTTGCTATCCTTATAAATTTTACAATCTTCTAAAATTATACGGCATTCTCAAAAATATATCGTAGCTGAATTAACTCGCATATCTTGCTCTGTCTTTTTCTCCATTGCTTAACTTCTATTCGCCTCTCGACTCGACGTATACGCTACTACTCGTCCAAGACGTTATTCGCGACATTTACAAGCTCTGTCTTTCTCTTCAATCGCTCTAAAAAAAAAAAAGGAACGTGCCGTCCTTTGGAGCGATTGGTCTCCCTAAAGGATTTAAAGTTACGCTTTGCGAAGGCATAAGATATACCTGGAAAGTCGATTCACAGCGGGATTAGAAAAAGACGGAATGTTATGCGGTCGGTTCTTCAACAGTATAACGGGTGAACGTTTCGCGGCTAGGTTAATCCACCTGCATATCGGTCGCTGCGATCTCGCTCTTGTACTTGACTCATCGTGGTGAGACTAGCTCCATTGTTCGCGAAGATACTTTTCTTTCGTTCTCTCCTTTGCTACCCTAAGACGTGTGTGTGTATGTGTGTGTGTGTGTGTGTGTGTGTGTGGATGTGTACGTGTGTATGTATATAATAATATAGATATATTATATATTAAATATCGAGTTTCTTTTTAAAGGCAAGCATATATCAGCACCGCGATCCAGCGGTGCGTGTATGTACGTGTGTGTCCAAATAAAGAGGTCATTCGCGCGACAATCGCTACGTACGAAATTACAGCAATTTTCTTTCCGCGTATATATAGTATATATTTTTTTGTTCTTTTTTCCTGTGTAATTCTTTTTTGCCTTTTTCAATCCTTTTTTCCGTTCTCATTTACTGTGTCGTCTACTGGGTTATATTATTTTATATTACTATTGCGGGAATTAGGAATTAACGTTTAGAGGCGGTGGCGGCGGCGGCGACGGCAAACGCGCGATCGGGCCTTCACGTGATTCTGTGGAGGATCAGAAGCAGCAGCGGCGGGACGACGAGCGTCAATAGGCTCGATTGGAGCGCGACGGATGTGGCACCGCCGAGCGACACCTTGAGCGACGACGGCGGTCCGTCCCTCTGCGCGCCCGTCATATCCGTCTTCTTCGGCGGTAGGATCAGGTTCTCGTCGTGGTTCACCGTGTCCGACACGTCGTCCGTCCGATGTCGATGCGTCGCCCGGCTCGTCTCCTGCGGCTGCTTCGCCGTCGTCGCAGTCGTTGTTGTTGTCGTCATCAATGTCGTCGTGGTCGGTAGTTCGGTGGTCGTGGTAGGCGGGGGCACGGTGGTTGGCACCAGACTGAAATTGCTCAGGAAGTAGACGGGCCCGAGTTCCGGCGCGATGTCGAACAACGTTTCCTCCTGCCGAGTGCCGCTGATCACGCGCGACGTCGTCGCGCCGTCCTCGTAATGCGAGATCAACGTCGCGGTGTACGGTACCTCCATGTCCGTGTAGTTCGCCTTCAGAGTCACGTTCACGCCCGTGCCAGGCTCCAGATAGACCAGCACGCTGTAACAGATATGTCAAGCTCGTCGGCTCAATCTAGAAATCGGTCCCTATAATATAAATCGCGCATGTCTCTCTTCTCTCAATAACATCGCGGCGAAATAATGAGCCGCGTTATTTCGTACTATCTGAGGGAGGCCAAAGCTCACACTGGGCTGTAGTGCCAAGACTGCCAAGGAAGAAGAAGAAATTATTTCGTACTTATAAAAAAATTCAATTGGTAATTTAGCTTCGTTATTCAAGAGAGAGATACATATTTATAATTTATGTAAGGACGCGTCGCGGATTACCAAGGATCACTTCGAGGATCGAATGCGTTAACTTAGTACTGGACTGCTTGCAACTTGAACGCGAGTCCAGTTGATGCATGATCGTAATTGCGTTGCGTTGAAGCATCACTTAAACTGAAGCGCGACGGAGTATTCTGGGGCACATCGGGCGGGAAGGGTGGTACGAAGTCGTGCAAAGTGCACTCCAGGCTCATCTCCGCCGCGCGCGAGCTTCAATGATGCACAGGAAGCGATGAAGTGCCCCGGGGGGCCAACCAGAGAGAGAGAGAGAGAGAGAGACACACGGTTATGTCGCGGAATAAACCTGAGCTCTAATTATATCTAATTATAGAGATGCAAGACGAGATTACGGGCTGAATTGCTGTAAACCGTAACACGCTTGTCCGACTTATGACTCATTGAACGCCCCGTATCGCCAATTCGCACCGTAAATCTTGACGATTATCCTCCTTTGATTCGCTAATTCGCCGCAAAATCGATGATGGAAGCTTTACGTTTCATCATTACAATGTTCGTAATTATATCATTATAGAATATAAAGCGAAGCTATAAGGGAAGATAGGTAGGATGGATTTATCTAAATTGGCAATTTCGTAACGCTCCGTCAAAAACAGAATTTAAATGTCAGCTTGCCGTCGTTCTACAATCTACGCGATACTCTTTCGCGATCTTTTAGAATATAAATGAGACATTTTATCTCCGGATACTCGTAAAGAAAAGCTCTAAATTTGCATACCTACCGCTCAACTTCGTCGCTCGGGCGACAGATTAAAACGATACTCACTCGTAAGCCCCCGTGCGATTCGCGTCGTCGCGCGTACCCCACGTTATGCTCGGCAAGGACGTGCCGTTGATAAGCGTGATCTTGGTGCTCAGGCCGTTCAGGATGGCGTGCCTGCGACCCCAGTAGACCGAGTATTTGTACGAGTATACGCAGGTCTCCGCCAGATTCGCCGGTTCCGCTCCGCGGTTGATGATCGTCACCTCGCTGAGTACACGAGGTACGCGCTTAATATCGCGCTTCTTAGGCCAGTTGAGTTTAACGGCGCTCAGCTCGTAACGGATCGGCTCGGTTTCCACCAGCAGCTCACCATTCTTCGCGGAATCCTCCTTGCCGTTCTGCGAAAGAGAACAGGAGTCTCACACGCCGATTCGCCGCCGCGCCGGCAACTCAATTACCTCGGCAAATGAATTACGCTGTCGTTACCGCGACGCATATCTGCCACGAACTTAATGACTTTTTTAATAAAAAAAAAATTCACAGGATTGACAAGTCAAATTTAATACGCAATATATATTCCATATTCCTATTTATCAATCTTTATCGTGTTTACAACGCGCTCTGAACGAGAGGTTTTTTTCGTGTTCATTCGCACTTCCAAAGTTCAACTTGTTGGAATCTTGTTCTCTGATACTGACAATATCTGCGTTTGAACTTTTGCCAAAGAATCAAAAACGGGAAGATGCCAACGCACTTTTATTTCTTTTTCAATTCGGTAGAAATCGCGGTCTTAGTACCCACCTCGTTCACGTAGACAATAGTGCCGAAGGTCTCGACCGATTCGAGCGTACCGATGTAATGGGTGTACCGCGGTTTCTTCCTGTCCTTGGGCACCTCGTGTCGGGCCACCAGGTTCTTGTTGTCGACGTATACCGCGCCCAGATGAGGCTGCATATACCTATTCCAGTGGACCCACGAGATCCGCGCCGCCCCATCGACGTTCTCCAACAGCTCGTACTTCTCGTACGATTTCACCGTGCCGAGTATCGTCACCGTGCAGACCTTCTCCTTTTCCTTCTGCGTGCCGGCCACCCATACGCCACTGTGCATCGCACGACACACGTAGAGCGCCGACCCCCTCGTTTCCAGCTTCTCCGCTTGATTGGCATAGTTCTCGTCTGCAATAAGTCGAGCGGGGATAATCGGTCATTAATCACTAGATCAATCTAATTCTTAAGATTTAACGTTTTCATCTCGCGCGTCGAGAAATGTAGGTCTAGACTCTAGTTAGATTCAGCTGGACTAAGGGCGAACGCGAACAAGCACACAAGTAAACAATTTGCTTCTGTGAATGCGAACGGCGCCGTCAACACGGCAACGCTCGTCGAAAGCAAGCTGCTCATTCCTATATTTGCTCGCACTCGCCCGGTCCGGACTGGATTTCATGTGACGATTCGGGAGCATCGTCGTCGCACCTTCACCATCCGGTAGGCCACCGATGACTATCTCCTTCGATTCGCTCGGATTGTAATGCGCCACCGGTAGCCACTTGAGCGTGGTCGAGGTGAGCGGTTGGTGATCGTACTTCGACAGTATGTGCACGCTGTTGTCCGCGGTGGTCGTCGACAGCAGGAGGACGCAGCCGAGCACTCCCAGGGCGAGGTGGTTCTTCTGCCGAAGCATCTGCAAACGAGATACGAAACGCGAGTGAGACAAGCGAGTTAACTTCCCAGCGAGTTAACTTCCCTTATTTACTAGGATGAGGAAATGCATGCACATTCCGGCAATACGTGAAGCAACGATGAATGAAGCTTCGCGCAAACTTCTTGCGGTCCAGTCGGATTTCGAATAAGCTGATATTAAAGACTTCGTCTCTTGTTCTCAGCACAATCTAATATACAATACAATCGATTCGTATTATCTAATATCTACAGAAGTTTTTGGAGATTCTAAAAATATGGTTCGCTAACCACGATCGTTTTGGAGAATCTCGCTGCCACCTCGTTACAGAGAATGTGAAGGGTTCAGCGTCACCCTCTCACTCCCCTTCTGGCTTCCCCATTTTTCTGCCGGAGGTCGATGGCGGCGCGGTCGAGCTATGCAAAAAATGCGCACAATTTTCCGGCGATTAACACGCAACGAGGGGGCACGCTTCCCTCCTATCTAATCGCGTCACGATCGGCAGCAAAAAGGAAGAAAAAACCGGCAACAAGCACGAAGCGTACGCATAGCTTCGCGCTACCTATATTCTACGCTAACTCTGCTCTCGCAGACGAGAGAAGCTGGCCGCCCCTCTGGGCTTTGTGATTACGTTTCCGCTTACTATGCCGAGCGTGTCTTCAACGTGGGTCCCCTCTCCCCGGGTATAACTGGACCTCGACTCGGTTTTGCTCTTGCCTCGGTGTTTTCGCTTCGGTTGGTCCGGCGGCGAGCGAAAAGGAAAACCCGCGAGATCTAACACTCGGGAAAAACACGAAAGAGAAGAGAGAGAGAGAGAGAGAAAGAGAGTCTGCAATCGTCGAACCTTCCTTCGGAGATCGATAAAATACATCTTGCGAAAGTTTTATAATAATCCCAAGAAATGAACGTGGACGAGAACGAGTTGAAAGCGTTGGAGAAGCCCCTATTAAAATCAACGTCACGATGAACGATTTCAGCAGCGACCAAGTTCCGCGAGTCGCGAGTCGCGATCGTTTCATTCGGGATTCGAGAGCGTGAACGGTAGTAACAGAAGTTGAAGGCAGCGGTGAATGAGCCGTCGACTGGCGTGTGTTTACAATGGCAATGACAAGTTGCATAATTGTTCGCTCAGCCTGTAATCGATATAACGGCCGCGCAAGTGGTAATTCCAGGCGGTCTCTCTTCTCATCGTGCGATACGACTTTTACGGCGGCGACGACGACTCCGAAGGAGCTCGTGCCGACTCGAAACCGGCTAGCTTCTCGCGCATATCGGCTTCAAGTAACCGTAACGGTTCCGTGGCATATCCGTTTACACGATAATACGCTCGTTTCACACCGTCCGACTTCCGGCGCCGCTGGGAAAGCCACCCGAGGGAAAGGGAGAGAATCTTTTCTCCTCTCGGAGAATCCGCGGGTGGGAGGCGACGCGACGGGTTGAAAAAGCTGAAGTAGCTTTAAATATTTATTAATAGAATTGCATAAAAGAGAGGCTGGATTTGATATAAAAGGACTCGATGACAATACGAGAGCTTCGTTTTCCCTGACAGACAATCCTCCTCGCGAATGCTTTGAGTAAAAACCGGTTCCTCTAACGATTGAATTCTAAATTTGGAGAAAGCGGAGTCCGATACGTCGTCGGTCTGACTTTTCATTAATCAATAGTGAACGTGGGACAGCGCGATTGACGGACAGAAAAAAAGAAGTATCAAATCAACACTAATATGCTCGTCGGAGGAATATATGTATAATCATCTTGTAAGAATTTCAACTTCTTATTTTAACTTTTTTTTCTTAATTGAACTATATAAAACTTTGTTCCATTCAAGCAAGTTTTCTTCGTTTAAGGGGTCGCAATATAATCTTATTTCAAGATTTATATGTTCTTGCATACCTATATACACAAGCATATCAGTGTTGATTTAACACTTCTTTTTTTCTGTGCGGACTTTATACATGTATCATAAAATAATGTCGGACTTGGTTGGAATTTCTCAGTGGAAACGTGCGTGGACCTGCCGCAACTCTGTCCGCGATACCGTAGTAATGCGCGTGATATCGTGATGAATAGCTGATAGAGGATTTAATGACGGTTTACCGGAGAGAACTAGGACCAACAACGTAGGAGTGGAAGTGATAATTGATACACCAGCCTGATTCTAACAACGGTGTCAAGTGGTGGCAGGAAAAAGGAAACGTTAACGACGTAGGAAGTAGCTTGTACCTCAGAGCGACCAATCTCACTTTATCGTCCTCGGGAGAATTGCGGCTAGAATTATTTAAACAGCTGAATAATAAATTCAGCCGGTAATCTCGAACTTGTACTTCTTTCCCGTCGTCCATCCTGCAATTAATTTTTCCACGCTTCGTATACATATATCGAGATCGCACGGCGTATTAAGCCGTCAAGAGAGACAATTATGTGCGTTTATGAGTATCCTCTCGCGAATGATTTTGCGCAGCGCGGCTAATCGAGGGGTTCGCCACTGACAAAACGTTTCCGCTCCACGGTTGTTCAACGGTTCCGCGGAAGCCGTCATTGTCGGCGCATTATTGTCGCGATGGCATCGCTCCAATTGTCAGAAAGATACGACGCGGCTGATAACCCTTTCAGCGCGACCCGCACAATTGCCCGAGTCCGGTTTCTATTTTTTTTTTTTGCCAGTCTCGCGCATTTTTTTTCTCTTCCTTCGCGTAACGCTCCTCGTCGCGTGGAATCGGGCGAACGTAAACGCCCGTGTATTTTCAGAAAAGATCGAGTAACACGAAAAAAAAAGATCCGTTAATGCAAACGTTCGTATTCGTGCAGAGAAATCAATTCGTACCGAGCACGATCCGTGACCCGAATGGAATTTCCGCACACAAAGGATTCACGCGTTTCGACCCGTTCACGGGTCTAAAAAGGGACGCATCGCGAATTCCGAGGACACCGGTTGAACGAGTTACGGAGGCGGTTGACTGCTCGATTCGATTTAAAGAGCGGCGAATTCCGAACGACGCCTGCCACGCGCGATTAACGGAATGGAATCCGCGTGAACGACACGTCGACCGGGCGAAAAACGTGAGACACGCCGCTTTCGGTCACCCTGTCGCGTCATCACGGGGAAAGACCCTCGATGAACCACGTGAGAACGACAGCGCGGAGAAATAAGAAGGAACGCGATCAATTTTCCCTTTCCGCGGTCGCATTCTCGTCAAGCCTGAGATTGACGCCGGCACCGGTTTCGCTAATCTATACAGGCAGGTAGGTGTAATATCACGTTTCGCGTTACGCACACGTGGCGTACAAGGAGTCCCGTTAGCCGCGCGCGGATTCCACGCTCCGCGTTAAATCCGCTCGCCTTTCTCCTCTTTTTCCCTCGCCGCGATTCTCGGCGATCGAGACCGCGATTTTCTCAGCGGGCTTCAGCCTTCGACGCCGAGAGATCTCGTCGTTTACGACAAGGTGCGCGAGTTACGGCCTGCTGCTACACGCTCGCGACATTGACTTTGTAACACGCGCGCTCGAGTTCTCATCCGCGCAATGACGAGGAGCGCACGTGGAGGATTTATTGCCGTTTAAATGTCGGTCTAGCGCAGAGCGGCTATAAGGCCGCTTCTCGTCGTCGGCTTGTCAGAGCTTGTCAGTAAATTAACCGCGGTGTAACTTGTAACCGGTTTAAAGCGGCGCCGTGGAATCGTAAACACGTGTCAGAAAACTTGAAATTCTCGTGAAATGCTCGTCTTTTTTCCCGTCCTTCTCTCTTTCTCTCTGTATCTCTCTGTGTGTTCTCGACATTCTTACGGTTTTGCCGTGAATTCGCACGGTGAATTCGTCGGAAAGCTGTATAGGCGACTCGTGAATCCAGACCGTAGTTAAAATGCCGCGAGAACGAAAGGTCAAGCGTGCAGTTTCGCTTGCGCCAGCATGTGTAATGTGATTCCCCGCGAGAACAGATATGTTATAGATATATATGCACGTGTAATTTTATATTTATCATTTTCAAGTACCTCCCGGATAGCTCGCAACACCAGAAACATAATAACGACTTCGCAATAGGAAGACTGTTACAGAAGTTCTTCGTCTCGGTGCAGTATTATTCGAATATCAATGAAGCCTGTCCGCCAAAATGAATAAAAAAAGAAACCACGTAAATGTCAATGAAATGCAGCAAACGAACACAAAATTCATTAAATAAGTAATAAATAGCAATTTAATATAAATTGGCTGTCGATTAATAAATAATAATTGGATATCAACTTATTTCCTATCAATATAAACTACTTGTCAATACCACAAATATTAAGTTTTTTTCCCCACGCGTAGATTAACGCGCATGATTTCCTCATTATCGTCATCGTCCCCGATTTTTCCGCGGATACCAGAATTTCAGAATTACCTTTGGACGAAAGTTACGCAACTGCAAATTGCTCGCCGTGGGCGCGGTCCATGGTTTAAACATCGACTTTTTAATCGGTCTATTTTCTCAGGCCGCGCTATATATCTCGCGTGTAGCAATGATCGAGATTGAAGGTCAAAACTTGACGCGTACGCAACGTTTCCTCGATGATACTCGCGCGAGGATCTCGTTTCAACTGGCGAAACAAACGGCGGAACACTCGCGACGATGACGGGATATTATTTATGTTACATGTAGACATTCGTTTTTCTCGCTGGCGATAAAAATCATCGCGTGGGCGCGCAGTCATAATACGTGGATCGTACTTCACGCTCGCTCTGCAACCTTGCCGTTCGCATGAATGATGTAATTCAAGAGATTCGGTATCGGGGATCGATCTCTGATCGAAACGTCTCGTATTTACAATCGTCTCGCAGTAAACAGTTGCACCAAAATGAAACGATCGCTTCGTAACTCCTGGTTTTTGTATTCTTTTCTTTGCCCTTTCTTCGAACGATAAGGATTTTTTAAAAGTCAGCAAAATCGAAATAAAATCGTAAAGTATGTACAAACGTTGATCGCCGCAAAACTTCCTTAGTTTAAATCGACGATGACGAAACGAACGAAGTGAATCGAAGAGGTGAATATACCGAAGAGTCGAATGGTAGCCCGTGTGCGAATTGAGAGAGAATCAATCTCACGTTCCCTCGTGATCGTTGGCATCGTGATTCTCATCCCGCGTACGTTATAGTGATTACATAGAGGGAGAGGCCCGACTGCGGTCGTCAAAATTGATATTCAGCGCGCGATATCGGCTCCTCTGTGCGAAGCGGCGAAGAAGAGATTAACGGCCGGTATATACAACGTATGTTTTATCGCGGCGACAAGCGTATCGAGCGTATCAAAACCGGCAAAGATCTTCGAGGCTCGCGAGACGCAGCCGTGACGCGTTAAAGTAGGATGTCCTTCGTGTGCAACGCGAGAGGCCACTCGTTACTTACATTACGCGCGGTTACGCGTTTGATGCGCCGATGACCCACTGGCCTTAACTGCACGGAGGCGACTTTTGGAGTGTGTGACCCTGACGAACGTTTGCGTACCCTTAATTGGGACCAATATGCCGCTGGCCACGCACTTTGGGCGAGAACGGCACGACAGCCGAAACTCGGGCCTCGGCTTTAAATCCCCAAACCCGCGGACGCGATCTCCCAGATTGATCGTCCGGGATAACGTTGGCTTGTGGGCGCGTTCACCATGTGGTTGATTTTTCCAGTTACTCGCGAAGGGTCGACAGCTCTGATTCCGATCGCGAATGGTCCGTGAGCACGCGACAGGTGAAAAAAAAAATGAATAAGATTGAAGAGAAAGCAAGAACGTTACTTTTCAAATGTTAATTAGTCTCGCGAGCTGACGTTACCGGACTAGAGGACGAGGGAAACTGATTTTCATCAGTGCTCGCTGACATGCGACAGATTTTTCTCGAATGAATGGTAAATTCCCACGTAGCTCGGGATCGATCGGTTACACGTAATGCGGTTGACCGTCGGCGGAAGCAGGGAGGAGGGAAGCGGCGACCCCGATTTTCCATCGATCATTCGCGGAATCCAGGAATAGAGGTAACCCGGCATAACAACAACGGTCCGGACATTTTAAATTTGCTACTGGTTTTTGCGCGACCCGGTCGACGAACGGTCAACGTCAAAATAAACTCGCCGACTTAGCGCGGTGCGCGCGCGCTGCTTTAATATTCATCAGAGAAACGGAGCAGGCGAGATTATCCCCGACGGAATTAGATAATTGACTTTCACAATGAATTACGGCGGCACGCTAATCGCGCCGGCGCAATTTAAGAGAAAGTATCCGCGCGCACAGAGTATCTGAAACGGTTCCAATGGCCTGACCAGTCATTAGCTCTCGAAAGATCGCACACCGTCAAAGCCCGTATCAGACTACGGATTTGGATTGAGATTAGATTGAAATTTGACCAATCAGAATAGAGAAAATTGATCTCAAGGAGTGAACTTTGCTCTGGATTGGTCAAATTTCAATTCAATCTCAATCCCAATCCGTAGTCTGATACGGGCTTTACCGCGTGTACTTTTGCGCTTACTCCCGAGGCACGATCCAGCGACAAATCTCCGCGTTACTTTTGTCTCGCCGTTACAGGAAGACGCAGGGCGCGGTCCCGAATTGCCAGTACGACCGGAAAGGCGGAAGAATTCTTCCCGAGATTCTTCCCTATGCAAAAACATGTCAAATCAGGTGGAACAGATATCTACACCCTGTTAAATATTAAAAAGGATGAAATTTAAACCACTATCTTGAGTTAAATAACGTTTTTTTACTTTTAACCATCATGTGTGGCGAAATTTATTATTTTAACAATATTGATTTAGCTAAATTAACATTGCTTTAGTTAAATTAACGCTTATTGAGTAGGAGCAGTGGCGACCTGTAGGAATCGTTAAAAATGAGTCTAATTCTCAAATGAGTATAATTTGGCACTATGAATTTAACAGTGCATAGAGAGATCTTTCTCGTGCATGAGAGAAAGATTTTGTTTTCGAAAAAATATCAGTTCCGAGACCGATCGAGAGAAATGTAAATGGACCGCGAGATGCGGTACGACGACGTCCTCAGATAGGTATACTTCCGACTGCGGGATTCCCGATCACGCGCGGCCTAACTGCGGGACACGTTCGCGTAAACGGGGGGGAGGAGAAGGGGAGGACAGATAGGGCACATGCCCTTGCCACACGGAATACGAAATGAGGGGAATATCGATTTTCGCCATGCTACACGCTATCAGCGAACAGCGTTACCATGATAACACCCCCGCCGTCGCTGCAACGGATGCCTGATGCAGTCGGCCGTGGACTCGCTTCTTGACGATTCTGCCGTCTCTTCGTGGCACGTGCGAGAAGAGAAAGAGAGATGGAAGAGAGAAATCTTACACGCGTCCCGTCGACCACGGGCGACAACGACCAACAAAGAAACAGATTCTTCACAAAGCCGAGACGCCGCAAAGCAGACGCATTGTCGCCCACAGGCACACCCTCTCCTCTTTCGCGAGTATCGCTCTGATGCTCTCGCAAGCACGCACAATGGAACAAAAGCAACCTTCTCTCTCACTAGGTGACTCGGCTCAAGTGCGGCGTAATGAAAAGTGTACGGCGCGAAAAGAGGAGGAGAACGCGGAAGGTGGAGATGCGTCGCGTCGCGGGAGGATGATACCCCCTCTCGGATGTTGCGTCAACATTGTTGCATCACCGTATATTCTGGACCGCGATGAGTACGATGGACCCTTGAAAATCCACTTTCACTGGATGGTCCACAGAGAGAGGAACGGATATTAACGGAACGCGGCATGGTTTTGACACGTTGAGGCGACGCGACGCTTGGTTCCTTTTATCGCGAAAATATTTCGTCTGAAATGTTTCCCTTGCCTTTGACAGCACGAGGAAGTACATTTCGCAATTATTCAGTTGTCAAGAGATAAACAACCAACAGCGTCAGCGAGTATTTCTCGTCAAAATAATTTCTCTACCAGTTTAAAAAATTTAAGACTCATTAGATTTTTTATTTTGTTTTTCTATCAAATACTTTTCATTTCAAGTTACTTGAGAGGGAAAATTACACTTTAAGGAAACTTCGCGCGTCGACAATATCCGTCGCCTTGAAGCGAACCAGTTCTCGCTTACGTATTTTCTCGTGTCGTCGAAAGCAACGGGAATATTTCGAGTGGTCAAGCGAAATACAAGCCCTCCGGTTCCGGTTACCGCCAAGAAAAAACGTAATGTCAGCTCTTATCGTCTTACGTCATCGCGCCCTGCGGGTATTTACCTTCTCTTGCCGGTCGGCCGGCCGGATTCGTGTTGACCGTGCACTTCAAATCGCGCCGAGGAAGCCGACGAAGGAAAATCAACCGCGAGGAGTTCCTCTATGCGTTTACGGAACCGTGCTTTCTAACGTATGCCGACCAATAAAAATCTCGCGAAACGTAAAACGCTAGCGATTTAATTGACCGTGGAACCCTCTCCGAGATTAGATCTCTGTATTATAATTAGCGACGCACGTCTCCTCTTTCCTCTCTCTTTCTTTCTCCTTCCAACCGATTGCAAAATTAAAACGCTCGATGAGTTTTCTCACCAGTTTCCACGCTCGAAGGCCATCGCGCGCCAGGCCGAACGGTAAATCGATAACGTTTCGCATTGACCTCCAGAGAACGGCAACATCTCCTGTGTTCTCTCTATCCGTATTGTAGAGCAATGGCCCGGAGAATCCTTCAATCGGAGCCGATTAATTCCGGGTCTCGGGAGAACACATGCTCGAGACAGTATCGTCTTCCCCTCCCTCGTTCTCTCGGCGCAGCAGGGTCGCGAGGAAGCAAAGGGTTAAAGAGGCTTATTAACAAGCGGTATCGATACAATACGTCAGGTGCGTTGACGCACAAAAGGCACCGTTAAGCACGGTCGGCGAAGTCGCCCGCCTCCGCAAGATCGGCGCAAGACGGGGGCGGAAAATGAAACTCCCCCGTCTTCCGTACCCCGCGCGCAATCTGTCACTGTCAAGGGCACCTATATGCGACCAGAGACCGTCTCTACATCGCCATTGTTAAAGTCATTTCCGTCGCTCGATTATCCCCGGCGACATCGCGCCGCATCGAAAACTTAACTGCGATTCTCCTGTCCAAGTCTTTCTCTCTCTCTCTCTCTCTTTCTCTCTCTGTGATCGTCATGATATTACATACCGCTGATTGCTCCATTGTCGCGGAGCATCCTTCTCCCTTTATTGCCCAGCTGCTACGCCTATCTCTATCCGCGGGGATAGATAAGGCCTATCTATCCCCGTGTGTCTGGGAAAATCAGGTAGCCAAACGGCGCGTTTAACTAAACACAGCCGACTCCGCATTTTATCGGGCAAATAAACACCGCATTCCGTCGATGGAAACCGATCGACCCGATCCTCCGCCAGAATGCATTCCTCGCCTCGCGAGCGGAGTTTCTCTTTGGCGAGAGAATTTAATTAACCGATCCGGCGGACCGCGCTCACGCGAGGAATCATCACAAACAAGAAGCCGATTCATCCGTTTTATTTAACCGTGTTTATTTCGATCCGCAACAGTCTCTCTGTCGGTCGGAAAAAGCAGCGCGGCGGTCGCGACCGGAGAGAGAAAAAGAATTAATTATTACTGTTTTCCGCCGACCGTTATCCGCCGGCCGGCCCGGGATAAAAGCACGAGTAAAAGGAGGTGACGAGGGGGCGTTCTCTAAAAAGGACGATCGCGCGTTTGTATCACGCTGAGTCTCTTCGTCGGAGTATATACCGAGGCGCGAGGCCCAAGGAGCTTCTCTCTCGCGGCTCCGATGACGTGGCTTTTCGTAGTGCGGTGCGGTGTGACCTCCATCGTTCTACTTTACGACGAAGCCGAAGTCCTGGGCAAGCAAGGGAGAAAGAGGTTGCTTACCACGGTATACGATTTTATCCTCCTCGGCTCCACGATTACGTAGGCCTCTATTACGAATGAATTGATGGTGTTCATTTATGTTCCGGCGTACATCATTGCCGAGGAACTAACAATAAGAGGAGAAATGAAGTCCCTGATACAATATACCGGCGCGAACGCGGCAGAAAAATACGTAATATAGTTCGAAGAGGCGACGAGACTCGCGTAGCAGCAACTTACAACGCAGTAGCAGAGTAATAATCGTTAACGAGTCGGAAAGAGGGGAGTCACTAAAAATAATAACGGATTAAATTAAACGCGGTCGATTGATTTTCGTCTCGTACCGTACGTACCCGCGATGTCAAACGTGACGTTTATTTTTATCGGATGTAACTCGCGCAAACACACGCCACGGCTAGGCTGTGCTCGGCATTGAATGCGCCGCTAAACGGAGAGAATACACGAACCGCCCGCGGACTCTGCGTCGTACCAAGGATGCTGGGCATATTAATATCTTCCTAGATGGAGGCGTCTAGATTACCCGGCGGCCGCGGCGGCCTGATGGAATAAAAAGAAAAGATTCCTACATGTCCTTCGTACTTGGTCGACACTCGGTGAGGGAGGAAAAAGGAGGAGGGCACAATCTGACACGTAAAGAGACGAGAGATGAGGAGAGAAGAGGCGCAGAGGCGGCCAGAAGTAGCAGCAGCGTGCGACGATGTGAGCCAGATTATGAAAATCAGAACGAACGGTCGTCGGTGTAGGTTAAAGGCTCGTTGCGCGGCTGGGGCGTGTAACGATGTCACTTTTATTAGCCTCATCAGGGGCACCGAGAGAGGCAGAGCCTCCGACCGGGGGCGGGCACCACCACCATTACCTAATATCCAACGTGATCGCGTATCTCGTTACGCCGGCAATTTGCATCCATCGACGCGTCGTTGGGCGAGAAAGTTTCCGCGCGCTCCTCTCGTGAGACGACGGGGCACCTGCGGGGTGGTCCCTTTAGGAGAGGAAAAAGTTCCCTTCCGAGGTGTATTTTCGGCGAGAACGGGAAAAGAGAGAAGAGAGATAGGCGCGAAGAATCCGAACGACGATTATCGATTGTAGCGACCGTAGCTTGGCTGTGTTAATTATATCGCGAGTTTCGATAGCGCAAGAAATAATAATCTGTATCGATGACGCCGAGAATTCCAAGGAAAACTCGAAGGAAAAGCTCGAGGTGTAACCGAGTCCCCGAGGATCACCTTCCGTGAGAAAAAAAAAGTCCTACCCTCGCTCGGGATTGCGTAACATCCTCCTGACCACGAATGCGGTCGCGGAGGTAATTATTGTATTATGATTGTGGGAAATTTAATATTCCCCTCTCTCTCCCCCCCATTTGATGTGGAACGCGGTGCATTATCAATATTCATTTACGCTCGCAATTTAACGAAGCGCCTGGGTATTTAATGTAATATAACGTTAACGTGTGACGGCGTTATTACGCGCACGGGTTTCGACTGGAGAGATTCATGGAAGCGAAAATCAAACGAGTAATCGGGGTCACTCGTTACATCGCAAATCATATTTCGTATATACGCTCGCGCGGCGAAGGTAGTAGCGCGCATTACGCGCGAGCGAGTTCCCGTACACGTTTGGCCTGAAAATCGGGTTACACCCTGCTCGGTTACCTACGATGGCTACGATTAATTACACTGAAAGCATGCTCACGTAATTGCACCGTGTAACACATCCGTCATTCTAACGAGTGCGCTATCATGCCTGCAATCGTAACGCGGTGTACTATTTAAAAAAAAGAGAGAAGCATTCGCGCTCTAGACAACGATTCTTCAGGCGCGAAGACGACACGAACTCTTCAAAAATAAAACCCCGAGCGGAACAAAGTTTTTAATCGGAAAAAAGAAGGAAAGGGAAGTCGACAAATCGAGGGCTGGAGTAGCAGGGAACGAGGTTTTTTCTTATTATATTATCGACGGAAAAACGTAGCGTAACGTGACGTAACAGCCTGGAAGTTAGAATCTCGGCAATTCCTGTACGAGACGTCAATCACGAGCCGCCGCGGCCGCCGGAGAAACGAAATTATATACGGCGATTTCCGCGAGAGACACGGAGAGATTAATCCGGTCTCGGGTACGATCGCGGGTACGTCGCGCGAGGTGTAAAATCTAGCGGTGCGTTTTTTTTTTTGCCCCTTTGGGCGATGCGGCGTATCCCGTTCTCTTTTTTTTTTCCCGTTAGGAAAATATCAGGACGTGACATCGCTGATATTGCGAAACGTCGTCGAGTCTCGTCTCGCCTTGGAAGAGCGCGCGTTACTCAGCGCGTATCCGTTATTACGTGTTACACACGGTACGAAACTGGTATACCGCGTGCGTCACTATTATACGATATATAAATTGGCTCTAATGCAATAATATTAGGAATTTCGCAATCGCCAGTTGTTATCGCGGAAACTTCACGGTGTACCTATATTAATCCCCAGCGCGTATCACGACCTTTGGTCACGCGACGGGAAGCGTCCTCCTTCATGCAATACAGAAAGCGAGTCGGAAAAAAAGGAAGGAGCGGGAGGGGGGACCCCGGTGTTATCCTTGGATATCATTCTCGAAGGAGACTAGAGTTGATTGATAAAATTGCGTGTCGCGCGGTGGAAGCGTACCGAGGAAAAGTTGATCAGACTAATCGGCGGAATAATCTTCGATCGGTCTCGAACGAGACCCTGATCTCTCTCATCCTCGCGATCCGCAAAAAGAACATTATCGCGAACTGAGAATTGTTAGCCGAGGAGGAGATCGGCAACGTCTCCAACGTGAAAAGAAAAAGAGGAAAGATGAACTGTGCAAGGAGTTCAGCTAAAACGAACAGGCTTCTTGTTCAAGTCTTATCAAGTCCCTGGCCGGTATTCATAATAGTCAGATCTTATATTTAAGACCGTCTTAAAGTACAATCTTAAGATGCCATGAGCCAATCACAGAGTAAGACATTACTTAAGACGGTCTTGAAATAAGAATCGGCTATGAATACCGGCCCCGGTCGCGAATTTCTCTCGAGGGAGACGTCCCTTTTCCAGGGGCACCGTGTACGTAACGCCCTGAGGCGACTGTGAATCATCATCCCGCGCCGCGCACGGGCGGGCAGACACTTCGCGAGTCCAAGAACTCCAAGACAACCCGTTTCTTAATCGGCCGTGTGCGCGTTTACTCGAGCGTGCGTTATCCTCGAGCACCGTGGCGGCGTGAACGGGAGAGGAAGAGAAAGAGAAAGAGAGAGAGAGAGAGAGAGAGACACAGAGAAAGAGAGAGGAAGGGAAAGAGAGCGACGAGGAAGTGCGCGTGTGCTAGGGGAATTTCCAAGTTCACCAGGCACCTCCATCGATCTGCCGGCTATCGGCGCGTTTGTAGCGGCCGGCTATCAGCCGCCGCCGTCGTTGCACTTTACGTGCCGCGGCGTTCACTTTTATTCGAGGGTAACACCGGCTGCGGCCGAGAACCACCACCGCACCGGCCGCGCTATCGACCCCTGAACTTGACCCCCATAGAAGCGAGAGCCTAAATCCAGCGGCCAGAGGAGGATATCCTCGTGCGCGAATCCTCGACGCGGCTTTAGACTATTATCTACGATGAACTCGAGGGACGCGGGAAGGGAGAAAAAGAAAGAGAATAAAATCTTGAATTGAAAAATTCTCATTCAGACATTCGATTTCCCCGTCTCTCCATCTCGTGATCTCTCTCTCTTTCTCGCGCGCGCGCCTTATCGTGCGCTCGATTTTTGTTTGTTGTGAATTGTTGCGCAATAAACAAGGTACGCCCAGGTGTTGCCCGCGGCTGGTCGTATTGTTCGCGAATCCCCCGATCTCTCTCACGACTCACGATGGATGCGTTTCCCCCCCCGCGCGCGAGAGGAAGGGGCAAGGGGTGGAGGGAAACAATGCGATCCCACCCATTTTCTTTTCCTCGGGGGTTAGCGCGGCCGCAATCGATTCTATTGATCTATCTCGAGTGGTCTCTATTCGCGAAGGGCCGAAGGAACGCTCCGTCGTAGCGGAATGCCGGGAAGTAACTCGCGTTTCTTAGAAGGATCGCCTCTCCTGCGTCATCCGAGAGCGCGCATCAGCCTGAATTCGAGTCGTCGCCGGCGCCGTCGATGCGTAACCAGTCATCCGCCAGCGAATTTATCAAATATCGATTTTTTTTATTTCCAGCCCTCTTCCCTATTCAGCATGACGAAAAGGGCTTTAACTGAGAAAAAAGAGAATAATATTCGTAATGCTTCTTCGCGTGAAGAACCTGCTTTGACAAAATTCGCGAGGCAAAAAACGCCATGGTATTTACATATTTACAAACAGAAAACAAGAGAGACAACGATCTCAGGCAGGACTGACACTGACCGACGCGGAAAGGACACAGCGAGGGAGGAACGCAAGTCCTTTCGACAAGGAACTACACACGTTGAATCTTTAAATGGCGCTCATTTTAACGAAATTGCGTTGCACAGAATTACATGTGTCGAATAGATGCATGGCCGGAATTTTCCTTTACCTTTAGGGTAGGAGCAGAGAAAACGGAGACACTCGATCGTCACGGTTTTATAGTTTTTCAGGGGGGAAACAGGATTTTCGGGGAAAATCGTTCCAAGGACTCTCGTGTACTCACCATGGTCCGGTCTTCGGTGCGTGCGCTCGTCGGTACTCCAATCCAAATAACAACGCGCGTGTGTAAAATCGCCGGGACACTCGAACGATCTCTCTCTCTCTCGTTTTACTTTACTTCGTCGCGGACTGCGGTCTCGCGACGACGATCATCGTACAAGCACGGGACGATCCTCTGTTACTTACTCTCGAACGGACGGACGGACAAGCTTTTCCGCGTGTCAACGGCCCAGCGTTACGCACGGGAATATCGCTGCGACTATTGCGAGCGCGCTGCGCGATCTGCGGCGAGCGAGTGACGGGTGAGTCGAGTGACGCGCCGAACGTAGCTGAACGTAGCCGAGTAACTGACAGTGACGCCAGCGCGCGAAACGCCGACTGCCGAGCGCTGAGCGCTCCGGCTCCCCTCCCCACCTGACTTCGCGTCGTCGCGTCGTCCGTCCTTGTCGCGCACCCATTGGACGCGCGTGCCCCCGTCCTTCTCGCACTCCCATTGATCCCTCCGTCACCCGTTCGGCCGTTACGTTCGGTAATTCAGCAGGTTCAGCTGCACTGACGATTCGACGCGAGATCAAAACTCCGACGCACGGTCTCTCGCTCGAATCTAGAAGAAGGAGGGAATTCGCGAGATATAGTTTTTCCTGGAAAATTTAAATTTAATAAAACATTTTGTCGCGAGAGAACGAAAAGGCTACGAAACATATGTCTAACAATTACAATGCATTCACGATTACAATGTTCCTATTTTACCTATTTACTATCGTGTTTGCCGCCCCTCGATCGCGCGGATTACGTCTGTTTAATTCATGAAGTTAATCCATCGTGGTTTAATCTCGATACGGAATGAAAGTTGGGACGCCACGTTCAGCTCGTGCTCGTGGGGACGCACGGGCCGTAATGTTTAATTCCGACGATTGTCCCCTCGAGGATTCCGTGGAGCCACCCCTGCGCAACGTGAACCCGCGCTTTAACGTTAGCAACGCGTATCTTTCCCCGACGAGCCGCGTTTTGTTTCTCAAGCTCACAGACAAACCCTGAATATCGTATTTTTAGCGCTAAAAGTAGCTACCCGAGTCGAAGTGCTGCGAGAGGGATGATTCGCGATACGGATGTACCATATATTTAAGTGAAGTTGATCACTTCACTCGGCGCAAAATGCGCGCGAGCTTCAAAGCGACGCGCGCGCGTGTCGTATCTCGTATCGACCCCTCACCATGACGCATCCTCCAATGACCGGCCGACCCGGCGATTACGTCACTCCGGGGGTATTATTGACGCCGGACGTGTGCAACGGCGTCGCACTGCCGCGTTTCTCCGGGGGGCATCCCTCCGTGTCTTACGACCCCTTCGGGGTCGCTCCTGGGGGTTGCGTAATGACCGGGCACCGGTGCGAGATCGCGGCAGGTTTTAACCCTTTCGGGAGAAAACTCGGCACTCCAACGGGGTGGAACATGGAACATTTTCGGGATGGCGGAGTTTTCTCCGGAAATTAAGAATTAAACCCTGTCGCGATCCGTAACACACACACACACACGTCGCTTAGAAAATAAATTATCCTTTTGAGTTACGGCCTGACCTGGAATGAAAATGAATCCTACAGGGATGCAGGGAGGAAGATTGTTATTGCAGATGTAGGAGAAGGATTTGATCACGTATCCATCCCGCACGTTTCTCTATATAAGAAACGTTTCTCTATAAGAAATAAAGACAAAGAAAAAAATTGCATATGGAAAATACTCTTTTCTCGTTTGACTTTTTTTTTTACATTGTTAAGTACGTGTGACAAAAGGGTACGCGATCTGCGGAGACTATTGTTCGTTTCGAGAGGAACACCCGAGACGCTGGGCGAGATTATTGGGGCAAAGTGGCGCAATACGGAACACGCATTGCCGTGTTTTGGCCTTCTCCGTTTCCTCGCTCAATTTCAGGAATGCGATCTTCATGTCGCCCGGCGAGCGTGCCGCGCAAACAAACTGGAGCACGTCTCGGTCTCGCACGTCGTGCATTCTCTCCTCGTGAACACGGGTGGGACAGATGCACGCCCTCCCACGAAATGCCTCTTCGTCCGAAATTAAAGTCGAGGACAAAAATTAGCCTCATCGTATACGGACGAAGACCTTTGTCAAGCGATCGATACTTCATTTATTTCCGAAGATCGAATCGCACCGCGGTTCGCGATTAATATACCCGATTAGCCCCTTGGCGCGAATTTCAGCCACGAATTCGTCAATAACTAAAAATAACAAAGACGACTTCAGTCGAACTCCGATAACTTAATCGGCGATTAATTCAATTGGAAGAATTTGACTTACTTTTCTTCTGCAGATTAACTTCAATCTCGGTTTAGCTTGCTTTTCATCTTTTTCTTAAAACTAGAAAAAGATAAAATAAAAAGCAAGTTAAACCGAGCAAGTTAAAGTTAATCTACATTGCTAGAAATAGACATTAAAGCAACGCGCCTCTGACTATATAATTTGTTAGTTTATTAGTCTTTAATCTAATCTCTTTTCCTATATATTAAATGATAAATGATAAAAAATTAACAATTTATTCCGCGTTAATAAAATAGTATAATTGATAAGTTAATCATCAATTAAATTAATCGGGGTTCAATCGAAGTAACTTTAATATTTCTTTCGATCGTGCTTTTTACCCTTTCTCTCTCCAGCAATTTTTTTTGTCTTTTTCGATAGTTGATATCTACGACACGTGATGGAAACGAATTTGATGCCTCGAATTTTTTACATTCGTCCGTCCGGAAATTCGAGACAAAATTCTTCAAAGCGGATTTGACGCTCTTTGAAACCTGGAACGACTCGAGAGGAAGAAAAGATCCGTCGTGATCAATCTGTCGCCAGATACTAGCGAGACGACGATATCTCGCTACAAGTTTAACAAATATCCCCCTCGTGTAGATTCGTTACGCCACTGATCGGCAACCATTTAAGCCTTTAAGCTAACTGCTAAAGCAATGAGTTCCGAAGACGAGTCAATTGTCACGCGAGATCGTCACGATATCGATCTCGCGCGTATACCGTTCCAGTTTCGTCGGCCGGTGTTGTATATAATTGTCGGTGACGGTAAACGGCACAGATTGAAAATGATGATGGACCAGCCTTCGGGACATTAGCCGGAGAAGGCGGGAGGGGGAGGGAGGGGCGATCCCGTGAATTAACGCAGCGTGTCGGACTTCCGTTGTGGCAAATTGGTGAACGTTCTCCGGCGACTTACGAAGGATTGAATAAAGGGAGAGTGGCGTCACCGACTTGGAATTCGAATCCCTGAAGTCCTCAAGTGTTATAGTATAGTAGTCCTCGACGCTCTCCCATCTTTCTCTCTCTTTTTCTCGCTTTTTACCGTTAGTCGTTTGCGCGTACAGATCGACATTAATTTCGGACTCGTTGATTTTCTAGAAAAAAGCGTAATTTCCTGCGCGCGAAACGAGGGGAAAGGTATGTCCTTCCGGCTGGCTGGAAGCTGAGCTCGAATTCCTGCGGCAGAGAGAGAGATGTATTAAAATAATATATCTCAATATACCTTAATGTAATGTCTTTACTCTTTACGTACACCATATGAAATAATATATTAGACCGGATTTTTTTATGCAGATTGGTGGAAAAGTGCAGTTAATAACTAAGATTTATGTTATTTATAATATCCAACATATATTTATACTGCAACATATGTATGTTACAGTATAAATATGTTGGATATTATAAATACTATAAATCTTAGTTATTAATTGCTCTTTTCCACCAATCTGTACAAAAAATCCGATGCCTATATATATAATTATATAATTATGTTTATCACGATTAGATTTGATGAGTGGACTCTTACGCTTCGCTGTCAATGACAATAACACCATTAATTCTCGTTATCGTAGAAACGTTTTTTGTCCCTCCCGCTGAGGCTGTAAACTTAACGTCCGCTTACATTTCCCCTGAAATTCTCAGATTACGTTTATTACGTCTGAAAAAGAGTGTTACGTTTACCGCTTATTTTTGTTCTCTGATAATATAACTCCCGCGCCCCTTTACCCCTACGTCGAGATAAACTGACGCCGTTCTCGTTGACAGGACTCGAGGCGCTGGAAAAGGCCCTTTATTGCTGGGAGGACGCGCTCACCGCGTTCAGCTCGACCCTCGGCAACGACACCCTGGCACTGCCGTCGAAAGCCGACGCGGCCTTCACCCACGACGTACAGGAGCTGCTCGACATGGGCTACCAGATCCAGAGCCACGCGGAACTGCTCTTCCTCGATCAAGTACGGTATCTCTCTCCCGCATGACTCTCTTTGTTTCGAGATCTGGCCGATCGCGGGGAATGCCAAGAAATTGATCCGCTGACTCGACGTGACCTCGAGATTTCGGTCCTCGACCCGAGGAGACCACCGCCCGTCCCTCGACGGACGAGTGGACGAACGGACGGGTGGACGATCACCCCGATGCCATTCCATTCCGTTGCATTCATCATCATTTGTCCTTCTACCGGTCCGGTGAAAAAATGCGGGAATTAATCCAATTTAAATGACGGCCGCCCCGGGGGTAATTAGCGCAACGAGTCACTTGACCTGACGCCAGCCGCCGGGAATTGTTGCGGAACGTTAATGGCATAGGAAGTGCACGACTTTCTCCGCGAGCAATCCGAGTTTTCGGATTGCGATACATCGGCGATCTCGGACGTCACCGCGGAAGCTGCACGGGACTCGTCCGTTTCCCTGATGCGCGCAGCTTCTCCCTTTCGTCTACTTACGCTTATCTATACCTTTTCTTTTCGCAGCACTCCGTTTTATTCCGCAACGACAGCGAGGAGAGCCTCGACAAACCTTCGAACATCGGAACGCGGATATCTGGCTTCAGGGATAAAGCCGACGCCGCATCGTCGCCCGAATCGTTCGAATCTGCACGTGACGGGGTGAGTTGTGCGCGGGACAGAATATACATAAATATAATCTGTTCGTGTCATGCGGGAGATTAAATGGATGCATCAAGCGGCAAGTGGGATCGACGTTGACGCAATTCGAAGACGCGCCGTGACTCCTGAAAAATGATCAACTGTTTTATAATATCTATACTTTACATCTATTTTCATAACTACAAGCTATTCCCGACAATTCTCTCGATGCTGAAAAAAAAAGAAAAATTAGCTTACGATATTAAAATTATTTCAGGTTGCGGATCTGCGTGAATTCGAAGAATTCTCAGAACTTTTTCCACACTTCGAAAGGCAAAAGCTCTATCATGCCGCTCTTAAACAGTACGAGGATAAAGGCATTCCTTGCAGGTAAATTGATTTAGTCTGTCGAACATGTATTTTTATGTACAGATGCGACACACGCGTATGTATTGTTACAGGAGATTACACACGGAGCTTGTAAAATGCGGATCGGACGTGGAATATTTAGCAAAGGTGTATTGCCTGCGTCAAGCTTATACAAAATTATTCAATTTACCCACGGCAGCGGCATACATAGTGGACGTGGGTCGTCAAGTCATTAGCGATTTAATTATGTACGCGGACAGGGTAAGATTATTAAATAAGCATAATAAAAGTGTTCAAAATTAATCGCTCGAAAAAAAAATAAAAGAAGAAATTGCTATTACAGGATCCTAAGGATTACTTGATGTATTATGAGCGCATGCTGGAGTTCCTACAAGAGCCGCGCAATAATGGTATCATGGAGGAGGAGTTGAGCGCCCGAGGTGTCAAGTGCATGAACTTCTATGACGTGCTCATTGATTTCATCCTCTTAGACGCGTTCGAAGATGTGGAGAAACCGCCGCCGCCCGTCAGAGCTATAGTCCAGAATAGATGGGTGTCCGCTAGTTTTAGGGAAACTGTATGTACAGAAATTAATTAAATATTAATTTTCCACCGTGTCATCTTCGACATTCATTCAATTGTCGATTGTTCTAAGGCGATAGCAACGGCGCTCTGGTCCCTCCTCGCGGGCAAAAGAAGGATGCTGAAATACGAGCAAGGCTTCTTGGCGCACTTCTATTCCATCTCCGAACAAATCTCGCCGATGTTCATTTGGGGATTCTTGGGTTCTGAAGAGAGTCTACGTTCCGCTTGTCATTACTTTAGGGAGCAAGTAATCGAGTTTCTTGTAGATATATTTAATTTCTTTAAGGTACGATATACCACTGTCGACGACCTTGCCGCAGATATTCTCAGGGAAATGAAGCTAAGAGTCGACAATATAAATCAAAGACTGTCGTTAGAAGGTTGCTAGCCAAATGAGATACGCTCAGGCAACTATGTTAATGCAATGTGTTGAATAGGCTTGATATTGCAAATTGCATTGCATATACCGCGACAACATCTATGTTGTAAAAGAGAATGTAATATCAATATTAATAGAATTAAGCCATATCTGATAAGTTGGGTAAACGGTGCAATGTATCATCGCACGTTTTAATTTTCATTACCGCGCCCATAATGACTAATTATTACAGTAAGCAATCTTGCGAAATTATCTAGCGAAGTAATATCGCAAAGAGACACTGCGCACCCTTCTGTTGCCGCCAATTAGAACTCTCACTCGTATGTTGAGTTTCACATTTGAATATATTAAAATTACATCAATCTCTTGAATAAACATTAACAGCTTCTAATGTCCAATTCTCCACGAAAAAAAGGAGATAATGGAAACGTCCAATATAGATTTTACATAAATGGATATCAAATTTATAGGCTGGATCTTATTTACAAAGCTTGCGGAATTAATCCATCGCGCACATATACAATTAAACACACATTCATTTTGACATAACGAGTAAATTTCGTTATCAATCATGTGATACGAATTTTGTAAACATTCTATAAATCATTTTGCAAGACATGTAAAACATTGTGAATATTGCAATCCTATTTATTTATATAATACATATAGTACCTCATTTTTCTATTTTATTATACAAAGGTTTGTTTTCATATCTTACAGGATTTCGCACATATTATTGTAAAATACCTTAGTGATACCTTTCTACATTGTTTAAAAGATTATCATGTATTTTAGTACAATCGATATTGCAGTAATGATTTATGTGATAAAACATAAAAGCATTTAAATGAAATCAATGTAATATCGTCGGTTTGCGTATAGATACACGGTCTGTGTTTTGCGCACACTTGGCGCGAGACACTACTGTATCTCTTGATAATATCGTTCCTTACGGATAAAAATAATATAATGTACATTTAATTATATTAATCGTTTATCGAAAAAGACCGTTTTTAAGTTTTATGAACAAAATTCCCCGGTGCTATCGTTTTAACTTTATTAGACAATTTGTTTTAACAATATGCTGGTATCGTCTAAAAGAACGTAATTGCCACACAAGCGTGTTTTATTGTTATTTTTAAAGTAGTTACCATCGTCAAAATGTAGATAGATTAATATAAATTAAATATTATAGTTGAATAATGATTCAAAATCAACTCATCTCGCCAAAGATATGTTTATAAAATGTATTTATATGAATATTTAATTATCAGTTCTTTTAAGCCAGTCAGGTTAGTGACATTCCACGTATAATAATAAATAAGTCATATATATGAGACATACATTTTATAAATATCTTCGAATTTTATTTAGCATATTTTGATAAAAATAAATTCAATTATTCTTACCGGAAAAAGATATATGTATTATGTGATGACAAACGCATTAATTTCATGACATCCGATCTTTTTGACTTTTGATACAATTTTGTAAATGACAATCTTTAAATATTTATTTTATAAATAATTTGACTTTTATGATATGTGAAAATATTATCTTGTATAACAAAATGTTATGTTTGTTAAATGATGCCATTTTAATTATGGAAATAAAAACGATTCAACAAGCGAACTAACCAACATAAAAATTATATACCCGTTTTAAGTTATAAGCTATGACGTCAGTTACTTCGAATCAACGTAAAAAAATATAATATTGAAAAGTAATAAGCTGCTAATGAGACAATTACCCCCAATTCGCGTTTTCGGAGAAAAGCTTTTCAATCTTGTCATAAAATTGAAAAGACATACTTCAGCAATGTGCTGTGTATATTTAATAATATAGGTACTGTGTACATTTTTAATTAATATTGCACTGAAAACTGTAAAAAGCAATTATAAAAAGTTTGTTTTCCACACAATAAAGTGTTAAAAATGTACATCAGAGAAATTGAATATAACAGAAGTATATTAACCGTAATGGGTAAAGTCCACATAGTCTTCGTCCTCAGATTCTTCCTCGTCGCTAGACGGCACAACAGGCATTATATGTTGTATTCCATGTTCGCGTTTGTACCTTTCGAATCTACCAACTATAAAAAAAAAAGAAAACATATATATGAACAAAGTTGAAAAAGATTTGAAAGACTTAGAAATTGAAAGAACTTGGAAAGATACAAGTATAAAAATAGTTATTCTTACAATCAAAGGTCTTTTCAATGCGATCTGTGTCAGGTATGTGTTCTAGGTTGTACGATATAAGCAGATTCTTTTGCTTGGACTTGATCAGTCTTAGCCATGAATACCCTGTTGAATCGGGACAAGATATAAGTCTGTTTTTCACATTATACATTCAGATAAATTTATGAGAGAGAAAGTCACTGTACATTTGAGTCCCTTCACGAGGTAGACCTTAATCTCCCTCCCGACATTCTTGTGCACCGTCTTCTCCGCTACCACCGGTCCAAACAGGTGTAAAATGAGGTAGTACTCCTTGTTGTTCGTCTTTGTACTGCAACATTTGAAATTAGATCGATCCACGTGTCACACACGTATCTCTACCTTTCCTCTGTCGCGCACATCTGAATAGGTATGTACCTGAACTGCAAACGATCGATCTCGACTCGGAGGTAGTAATCCGACACGTCGGTCAACTGAATGGAAATGACGACCGTGAGATCCGTCTGATGCCACTTGATCGCCGGGCTACTGTAGTTCGAAACAAGCTCCGGACAGCTCATGACTTTGAGCAACTTTCTCACCGAGAATGGCACATTTAAGCTGTTTTTTTCTTTTTTATCTTTTATTTTTACGAAATACGATATGTTTAATACGGCATTCGGCGGCCGAGAGAATGGTGGTCACTTTTGGCCGCGTTCCAATATTTATTGCCAGTAGTCCAGTATTGAAAATCTATAGCTATACGTGACTTATACTATATTGACAGTAAAACCGGAACGCAACTTGAGAGGGATGGATAGAGGGGCTCCAATTTTCAAACATGTGTGTGCTGTGCATGTGTGTTAGTTAGTTTAAGGTGCAATTTCATGGAGCGAAGCGAAGAAAAGCCAGCGTTTTACCCCCTCTCCATCAATTTTCGACAAAATTGGCTGTTCAGCGAAGGCACGCTCAAAATTCGGCACATCGAACTTTTAGCGAAGACGAGTGGCACCCAATTGTCCACGTTACCAATTGGCCGAATGAAAATGAAATTTTCTGATTGGTTGGCCCAGTAAAAGAACTCCAAACAGCGATCACTGTGAGCGAACTAAAGCCAGCGAAGACACGCTCCATGAAAAGGAGGCGATAGCTTCAGCTTTTCTTCGCTGTGAGGTGGAGTGGGGGGTAAACGCTAGCTTTTCAGCACAAATGTGAAGATGACTAGATGACGGCGTGTTGCAACGAGACATAAATGGACGAAAGCAACTTCGATAATTTTCTGGAGTAGCAAGATATACCGTGGTGAATATAACCTATTTTGAAAAAACGAAAATAACAATGATCGACGCCTGTCCGAAAGACATTAACGAAAGTGTGCTGAAGTTGATAAACAGCATTCACTATGGGTAAGATAATTTTCATCGAACTTCTAAAGAAATGAAAGGAGGAAAAAAAAATACATTAATGCCCTATCTTGCAGAGAAATTAAGGGCACGCACAACATCGTGGTGGCCACTATCTCCGTGCTCAAGGAGATCATTAATAATACGGAATGGAACACGGCCAAGTATGAACCATTATTCACAGCTGTTGCATCTTGTGACGACACATGCTGGAACACGTGTTCATTTTGCTGAGGCGATAGAAAACGCTATTTATATCTTTCGTATTAACTTACGTTATTAATTTTTCGATATTGTGAACTCGATTTTTCAGAGAGTTGATGGATATTGTCACACGAAATGGAAAGTACCTGATTAAAACGCTTCCCTTTGAAGCGTGTATCGGAAACATGGTAAGAAGGGTATTGCAGATCATTAGGGAAGAATATACCTCGGAATTGAAGAACAAGACAAACGAGACGGATCCCCAGGAGTCCTTGCACAAAATTATTACCGCCGAGAATGACCAGCAGATAGATTTCAGTGTCTCAATACCTTCCCTAAAAGCCTCCCTCATCGAGCACATCAACGAGTTTGAAGTCGAATTGGAAACATGGTGAGTTACAATTGCATTTATAATATTATGATGCAAAAATGATGCAATTTCTGTAATACGTTACGGTAGTCGGCATTAGATACAATGTTCGGTCAGATTTTTATATCAATGCCCACACTTTACCCTTCAACCTCTACTAAAATATTTAATGTTAACCATTATTATATATATTTAATGTTGGGTTAACAGATGTTGATGTCACATGCTTTCGAATAAATCAGACATTCAGAAAATTTTACATTTTTTATGAAATACATTTATAATAGCCTTTGAAATTCATTTCTTAATAATTTTTTGAAAAAATTTAATGTATTTGCAGCTCGGAAAATATCACACGACAAGCGTCCGAGCACATACATTCAAACGAAATTATAATGACCATTGGCAAGTCAAAGTTGGTGGAGGAATTTTTTAAGAAGGCTGCCAATACCAGGGCCTTTGACGTTATAGTAGCCGAGGGCGGACCATTTCTAAGCGTAAGTATGCGCGCCTATATAGCTTCGAGACAAACTCGAAATAAAACCGAGACGAGAGTATGAAAGGGAGAAATCTGCGAATGATTGCAGGGTCATGAAATGGCGGTGAATCTGGCCAAGGCGAAGATTAAGACCACGTTAATATCAGACGCGGCTATCTTCGCGATGATGTCTCGCGTCAACAAAGTCATCATCGGCACTCACACCGTCATGGCGAATGGCGGACTTCGGGCGATCTCGGGCGCGCACACCGTCGCACAAGCCGCCAAGCACTATTCCGTTCCAGTAATGGTTTTGCTGCCGCTCTATAAGCTCGCGCCTCTTTACTACTGCTCAGACAAGCAGAATGGCTTTAACTGTCACGTTTCGCCGATGCACGGCGTAATCGACAGTGCCAACGCACCATTGCTGGAGCTGATACACGCTTACAATCCCGTGTTTGATTACGTTCCACCAGACCTCGTCACATTATTCATCTCGAACACGTAAGATAACAAAGATTATTAATTACATAGATTAGTGTTAAAATCGAGTAACAAATGTTTTTATTTTCTTTTTCAGAGGTGGAAACGCGCCGTCCTATGTATATAGATTGCTTAGTGAATTGTACCATCCTGACGATTATGAATTATAAACTATTATATATACATAAACTAATCAACGATTGTTTTTTTTTACGTGATTTGCAACCTACTTATAGTCTTCACCCATAGTCGTTTCGTTCGTTGCCGAACATCCGTGACTTCCTCATGACGATTCATGGGAAGTTTTCTTGGGGTATTATTTACGCAGTAGGGGCCGCTCTCCTTTCTGCGGGGTACAGGGGGGGGGGGGGGATACACATAACAGTTGTCAGTTGCTATGTGTGGACCAACAGCTTAACGTCTCTTCCGAAAGACGGAGCCCAGTTTCTCCGCATGAGAATCCCCTCTTTATTTCTCATATGGGGGGTGCAGATTGAAATTTAAAAATTTCTGTGACCAAGTGGATTCGAACCCGGCTTCCCCATTCCGCCGTTGGCGTTGAACGTGTTCGGACGTGTTTCGACCGTTGATTTTTTTGGAGGACCGCAGGGGGAAGTGATCCGCGCAATTCTTTGGGCGTAGCGCACCCACGGCAACCCGAGCTCAGTACCGCGGATACATACACAACACCTTCACATACATACACGCACACATACAGACAGATGGGGTTATTGCAGTACCGCCCCCTCCCCGGGTGCCGCGTCCCCGGGAAACGAAGTTCTACGAGAGGAAAGAATAGGCGGGAAGTTCTACGAAAAAAGGACCGCAGGGGGAAGTGATCTGCGCAATTCTTTGGGCGTAGCGCACCCACGGCAACCCGAGCTCAGTACCGCGGACACATACACATACATATATACGTACACAACACCTTGAAGATGCCGCTAATTATGTAATTCAAATATCTCACACATACACGCACATATACAGACAGAGGGGGTATTGCAGTACCTCCCCCTCCCCGGCGTGCAGTGTCCCCGGGATTTCGAAGATCTACGTTCAATTGCCCATCGTTTGCACGTTTGTTTTGTGGCCACAACCTGAGCCCCATCCCCGGCGTGCTGTGTCCCCGGATAGACAAGGATATAATATTGATTGCGTTGCAATTTTGACTAGTTTACGGGCCGTATTGACCTCTGTTCAAGAGGCAGGAGCCTGAGCAAATAAGAAGAAGAAGAAGAAGAACCCGGCTTCCCGTGGTTACGAGTCTGGCGCTCTACCACTAGACCACACTGCCACCCACTTATAGTTTTAAGTAAATATAAATTAATGTATTTATTCTTGGTGTATTTCAAAGAAAACTCGCGCAGTGTATTCGACGCAAACTAATCTTCAGCGCCTGGCAATGGTTTATTTACAAATTATAATAATTTAAATATGAAGTAATTAGGATAATTTAAAAAATATGAAATTTGTTTACTAATTGTAATAATTTAAATATGAAACAAATTCCCGAAAGGAATTAAGTAAATTATTTACCTTATACTCCTTCATTTAATTTCAATTTTCTAATAACCCTCATAAAACCGAGGTGTATATGGGATGACGATCGGTGATTCGACCAAATTGGGTGAGTCTGAGATCCATCAAATATATAAGTTGACCGTTCTCGAAAGGAGTCACACGTCATCTCACAAATTATAAGCTAAGTTATATACAAAAGATGATCCCTGGTTTCTTGAAATGCTATACGTATGGATTCCAGTTACTGCCGTCCTCAGGTTGCAAGGAGTTCGTTACCAATAAGATAACATCGACGATCCACCATACACCCATACCACCCAGCGTTAACAGTTTGCCCACCGCTGTCCCGGTCTGTCCGAGACAGAACCGGTCCATGCCGAGGAAACCCAGCAGAATGCTGTACAAGAGAGTCGTCGCAAAATAATGGTCGCTGTACTTTATACACGGTATCCCTTCGCGAAAGAACGTCCTCGGTCCGAAACACTCGATGTCCGGCAGCACCGTACAGGATACCTTGGTCTTCTCCACATCTTCGTAGCGAGATCCTCCAAACTGTTAATTCATCAATCGTAAATAATTTTGATCTGAATCTCACACAGCTCCAATCGCGCAACGTTAAAAGAAGAAATATACTTTTCGTAGTTTTCTACGAGCTCCTATGACTTATCTGAATTTTACAAACGTTGCAAGAGAACAGAGAAACTTTGTTACGCAGCTGCATCGTACCTTGACGCAGCCGAAGCCCGTCTCTTCCTTGGCAGTCTTGTTCCCCTTATGATCGACCGGGTCCTCGCATTCTACGAATTCCTTAGGTCTAGAAAAAATAGGCCAATATATCTATCTCATCTGGAACATTAGCAAGTGTCCACTTAAAAAGTAAAAACTCACAAGAATTTGCACATCACCAGCGGACCATCGGGCCTGTATTCCGGCTGTGGCTCGGCGCTTTTGTTCGCGAGTACCAAACGTTTGCTTCGATCCCATAAAAGGCAGATAATTACCGTAAAAGCGAGATGTAATCTCATTTTGCCCTGGCTGGCATTTTAAATGCGAATGACAACATACGGAATATAATGCGAGTAAATGGGAGTAAATAAAGCGGACGTCAGCGCCGCGGAATTCGGCAAGTGTAGGAAGTAGGAACTACAATCTCGTTCTCTAATAATCGACAGATAAAGCCAGCCAACTGTGTGGTAATTTGCTTTGGTTTTTTTTTTCGTTTTCTGGTTTTTTATTATATAATATATATAACGTTTTTCTAGGTTCCTGACATTATTTTTCTTTTTCTTTCCAAATTCAATATTTTTGATGAAATAGATTTCCTTTTTTATCGCCACATAATTGTATATACATACATAAATAATGAGAATAAGATGTAACAGTATAAAAAATGTAACTTCTATTTTATAAACCTGGGTATATATATATGTACATGTGATCTCTAATTAATTCCAATAAAGAGTGCCATCTTCTTTCAATTTTATACGACCAGTCGCCAAATGTTTTAAGGCACGGGGATAAGCTCGATGCTCCGCCGTTTTCACTCGTTCTTGCAAAATTTTTTCAGTATCGTCTGGGAATACGGGTACCGCTTCTTGTTCAACGATAGCTCCCGAATCTATATCGACCTAATTGATAACAGGAAGAAGATTGAATTTATGTAAGAAGATAATGTAATTCATTAATAATCGAATAATGTTATAACTTTAATACTTAATGTTAAGACTGTTAAGATATAAATCAATATAAAGGAAATAGCCATATACGGCATATATATCCAAGCTTGGATCTAAGGCAGCTCAATATTATTTTCTATATGTATATTGAATACGCGTATTTTCCAACATATTAAACTGCGCGCCGATTACTTTCGGACTTAAAACACAGCTATTATTGGAACATTAGAAATTCCCTCTCCCTTCCCTAATTAAATCGATATCGATTTAATATTAAAATCACTGTAAAGAACTTTTTCGCAATAAGTTCTTTACAGTGATTTTAATATTAAATCAATATCGATTTAATTAGGGAAGGGAGAGGAAATTTCTAATGTTCCAATAATAGCTGTGTTTTAAGTCCGAAAGTAATCGGCGCGCAGTTTAATATGTTGGAAAATACGCGTATCTAATATACATTGAGCTGCCTTAGATCCAAGCTTGGACCGTATATAGCTATTTCCTTTATATTGAATGTTATAGCTGTCTTTTTATTTAAATTTTGTCTTTTTCCGGTTAAACTAAAGAAAAATTCGGTCTTTTTGGTTGTCATACCTCGACAAAGTGAACAGTGCAACCGGACACACGCACACGCGCTGCTAAAACGTCCTTGTGTGCGTTTGCCCCCTTAAAGGATGGCAGCAACGAGGGGTGTATATTTAACAAAGCTCCTTTCCAATGCTTTACAAATTGTTCCGAAAGAATTCGCATAAAGCCAGCCAGGCATACTATTTCCACTCCGGCAGCATGAAGTTCCACATTCATGGCTGCGTCGAAAGATTCGCGGCTTGGATAATCGGTGTGCTTAATTACCTATTAATTAAACAAGTAAGAATTATAGAATGAATATAAACTTACGTTTACTTTTTTATTTGTAGTTATATGTAACTCGCATTAACGTATTAGTTACCACTGTCTTGATGCCAGCTCTCTCAGCCCGTTTCAATCCTTCAACGCCAGATTTATTGGAAATCACCAGAACGATTTCCGCTCCAATGTGCTGAGACGGATCCTGAGTAGCATTAATTAGTGATTGGAGATTTGTGCCGCTACCTGATATCAGAACGCCTACTCTCTTGAGAGGCTTGCTCAGTGTTGCAACCAAACTGGGAACATATTGTTTCATCTCCAACTCGAGAACTTTTTCAAAGTTCTCTACGTGCACCCTAGCCTGGCCATCTATGTTAATGTGAATTAACACAAATGTATAATTTAATTTAATGTAATTAGTTGTATTATATACATAGCAGGAATAATTACAATGTGTATTCACGCTTCCGATAACCACAGGATTTTCGTCTTTTAGCTTAGCTAAAATTTGGACCTTATCTTTCTCGGAGCATATCAAGACCGCACCAATCCCGCAGTTAAATGTCCTTAACATTTCATGTTTACTAATTCCGCCTATGCAAAAATAAGATATTATCAATTTATATAAGTTATTTTATGTATCTGCAATTTTTAAAAATGGAGAAGATATGTAGACGTGATAATATACTCACCAATTGCTGCTAACCAGCCAAAAATTGGTAAAATGTTCCACTTTTTCGCGTCTAACGTCACACTCAAGTTCTCCGGTAAGATTCTAGGAATATTTTCCGTAAGACCTCCGCCGGTAATATGCGCAAATCCCTTCACCAGGTTGGTTCGCAAGGCAGGAATAACGCTTTTCACATAAATCCTTGTTGGTTCCAACAGTTCTTCGCCTGTAGTATTACATTACTCGTAACATACTTTCTTATAATCAGTTTCATTTTAAAACGTTATCTTGAATTAATACGTATTAAAGGCAGTTTAATTTAGGAAATATTTCATACCGATCGTTCGATTGCTCTTTGAGAAAGGTGCAACGTCCGAATATTTCTTATCTGCGAGTTTCAGAACTTTTCGCACCAAGCTAAAACCATTGCTGTGCACACCGCTCGATGGAAGACCGATTATCACGTCACTCTCTTTAATGTCATTCACACGTGGCAGCAAATTGCCCTTTTCGACCGCGCCCACCGCAAAGCCCGCCATGTCGTATTCTCCCTCAAGATACATGTCTGGCATCTCAGCCGTTTCTCCGCCGATCTGAAAAGTTTGATATATACCTCGAATAAATAACGAAAATATTCCGTGAAGACAGATATTTATCATCTTGCTTATAATACATATTTAAAAAATATTCTTAAATTACAATAAAGAACATTACGTTACCAAGGAACATCCTGCTTGCTTGCAACCTTCGGCAATTCCATTTACAACTTTCGTAGCTACTCCAACGTCAAGTTTGCCGCAGGCGAAGTAATCCAAGAAAAACAGCGGCTCCGCATTGTGCGCGAGGACATCGTTCACGCACATAGCTACCAAGTCTATGCCCACCGTGTCGTGCTTCTTGTATTCAATTGCTATCTAAGAAAAGAAATTGTTGTTCGTAAACACGACAGATTGATTCTAACCATTTACTTCGAACTTTATATTCACCTTCAATTTGGTACCAACACCATCGGTGCCTGACACGAGGATAGGATCGTTGTAACCCGCAGCTTTTACATCAAAGAGACCACCAAATCCGCCTATGGCGCCCAAAGTGCCAGCGCGTTTTGTGGAGCAAGTAGCTGGCTTAATAGCGGATACGAAATTATCGCCAGCGTCGATACTCACACCACTACTTTCATACGTTAACTCCCCTTTTTGCAAAATAGATCTGAAACGTTTGATTGTTAATCTCGTGCAAAATATTAATCTATCGATCTGTAAATTAATCATTATACCTGGCAATTCCTTTATGCGCGATGTCCGTTCTAAATTGCTTCCCATCGAACGATATACACTGAGCAGCTTGAGTGGCTCTAGCCGCTGCCATTGCCAAAGTTGGTGCTATACTAACGGTGATAAGAACTCTTCCGGCTATAAAAATGTCGTTATAATTATCTTAGGCATTCGATTAAATATCCTTTACCGTGTCGCTATTTACCGTTCGTTACTAATTCGCCTTCTGAAACAGCCGTGCCGCAATGAAAAACAAAGTGATCCTGCTTACGCGACACTTCGTCAATGCCTGTTATAACTTGACCCTTGGACGAGGACGCCGGATAGTTGCGAGATGCTAAAATCACACCCACGGCGGATACGTTTTCGCGCCAGGTAACAAGAGACGAGCTTAAAGTTCCATCGCAACAAGCCTGTAATATAGGTATTTATATCAAGTATATCACAGACATATACCGATAAAATAAAATTCTTGATGTTTTATTCTATATGAATGTGTGTAACAAATTAAAATCAATTGTACCATCATAATTGTAAACAGATCCGATGCCAACAGCGGTAATACTACTTCTGTCTCAGGATCCCCGAATCTGCAATTAAATTCTAAGACTTTGGGACCGTCTTCAGTCAACATTAAACCGGCATATAGTACCCCTGCAATATTAGTTTCATGTAAATAATAACGCTTTCATTACTTCTAACATGTGTCAATAAAAGATTACAAACCGACAAAAGGGATTTTTTCCTTTCTAAGTCCATCGACAGCTCTCTGGAGAACGTTTACTTTCACTTGTTCATATTCCGTTTCACTTAACAGAGCACATGGACAATACGCTCCCATTCCTCCCGTATTTGGACCCAAATCTCCGTTGAAAATTCTCTTGTGGTCTTGTGCAGGCATCATGGGCACAACAGTCTTTCCTAAATGTCAACAGAATTTCCAGTAACTGTCAATTTCTTTTTTCATTAAAAAATCACGGATAGCATAAGCGTAATCTTGTTTACCGTCTGTAAATGCAAGCACAGATACTTCTTCGCCCTCCAAGAGTTCCTCGACAACTATCGTCTCACTAGCAACTCCAAATTTCTTATCGTTTAACATTTCGTCTATTGCATGACAAGCTTCCTGCTGGTCTTTTGCCACTACTACACCTTTACCAGCCGCCAAGCCTGAGGCTTTCACCACAAGCGCCTTAAACGGAGCACTGTGAAAAAAGGGAGTATATAAGTTTTCATATCATTCTCCTCGACAAGAAACTCCTTACCTTTTAACAAAATTCTTCGCATCCGAAGCGGAGGTAAAGCCTTGCCATTTAGCGGTAGGAATACGATTTCTGTCCATAAATTTCTTTGCCCAATCTTTATTAGCTTCAATCTCGGCTGCTTTCTTCTGCGGTCCAAAACACTTCACTCCCGCATCTTTCAGATCGTCTGCTAATCCCTGAGCCAGAGGATCCTCTGGTCCAACCACTACTAAATCAATATTGTTATCCTTGCTCCATTTGGCAACCTCCTGTAGAAAAGAACGCGATGTAATCAATATCACACAACTGATCCAAGAAAAAATCACAGAGTGACATTATGCATACCTTAGTATTCTTGACGTTCAATTCAACTAATTGCACTTTATCCACATCTTTGATGCCAGTATTCCCAGGGGCAACCAAAATCTCTTTCACCTACATCAAACAGAATGTACGCTGTATTAATATCTGTCCGTAATATTAATTGCTATTCATCTTTGTAATCCTTTCTAACTTACACACGGCGACTGAGACAATTTCCAACAAATTGCATGCTCCCTGCCACCGCTGCCAATTACCAGAACCGTGTGTTGGGTCATCTGCAAATTAATAACATGCTTTGTCAAAACGGTGATGATCACGTGAGATTTAATCGAAATTATTAAACTATCGACGACACTCGTAATCTCCAAATTTAATTATTTCAGACTAAAATCCTTCCTCGTCACTCACCTTCCTTCAACTTATAAGCTCTGTAAACACTTAATTTGCTGTTAAATATTCCTTGTTTACAGTTGCCGGTGACTTTCCCGGATAATGCGCTGCTCAGACCTGCGAACGAAACGTGGGATGCCACAGGTGGTCGGCGCAACACAACGATGACTAATGACGACCCGCCAATCGCGCTATATTCAACGACAGCCCGGCTCGATCTCTCGCTCTCTGCGGGAGTTAATCTGTAATAACTCGCATATCGCTCGCGCGATGACCCGACAACCTTTCGACAGGCGCAGCGATTTAACGATCTCGGGAGATCGACGCGTTGAATCTCAACGAGGATACGTCGTTTACATCATTATTACGTTGTAACATAAACATCATCATTACGTTAATAGGCCTGTTCGTTTTAACTGAACTTCTTGCACGGTTTATCTTTCCTCTTTTTCTTTTCACGTTAGAGAGAAAAAGAGAAAAGATAAACTGTGCAAGAAGTTCAATTAAAACAAACAGGTCTATTATTACAGTAAAAAAACGCGCGCGTGTTCAATAAAGGCAAAACGCGTTTCTTATTTTACGAATTTAATGCTTTTGTACATACAATTTTCCTTCCTTTACGTTTACACTCTATATCGCTATAATTTCTCTAATTTTAACTCGTTTGATAGAGATTTCATGATTCATAGATGCTGATTATTCGAGAGAATTGAGAGAACAATAGTTTTGATACATTATTCTAGAAGTCTGTGCCGAACGGATGTGATCATCACGGTGCGATGCGAGAACTCCGTATAATGTTCGTCAACGAAATTATTTCAAAATTATTTGGCAGCCATAAGGTCACGCACGTCACTCTTATCGCGATTGTTGTAACTTGTTTGCATTACGACAAACAACATAACGCAATTTCTATCGATCCACTCTATCGTTCGATTGAAAATAACTTTGAAGCGGCCGGTCGATCCCCAAGAAGGATTTTAACGTGCAACAAATAACCGCTGAATTAAAGAATACATTTTTGATTTTACAGACAAACAATGTGAGAAAATGCGCGTTACGCCTTACAAAAAAAATGGTTTCAATATATAGAATAAAAGTAATTTAATTTTACGTGCCGTAATATAAAAAACCCTTGTAGAATTCCAGAACCCTTGCGCACATATTTAATACATATATATAAAATATATATGTATTAAATTACTCTAAAATTCAAAGCGCATGGTACGTAAAATTTAAAGAGAACTTTACGCTGAAGTTTACTTCGGCGCAAGTTCTAGGCAGACTAGTTTTAAGCAGGCTTTAAAGACGTCTTGAATCGATGTCATTAATTCGCTGCGGATCGTCCGCGTGAAGTTCGTCCGCTCGATGATATTTTGTTTGCGTGACGTTTAATGAGTCCGAGATAAACGCGACGAGACGTGATGATCGGAATAGCGCAACGTGACATCACGAAGACACTGTCTTCGAGATAATATTGTGTGGGAGACGCGGAAGCGGCGGCAGATCACTCGACAGGGGGTGGGTCATGTACGCTGCCGTGAGCGGAAGCGCATCCACGAGCCGCTTCTGGTCGCGTGGACTCGCGCGCATTCACGGATCGAGGTTGTCGACGTCGACCAGGAAGCTCCCGACCGGCCAGGATAAAGTGGTGGCAGCGGAGGTCGCGGCTATTGCTGCGTGTAAAGCGCCTCTGAAAGTTAGTCATCCCGCACTCGTAATAAAGAGTGAAGATCTTTCTATCGTGCAGAAAAACGCGAAGATTCTCTGTGCGACACGCAGAGTTCCTGTAACAACAACGTGCTATGCATCTTTTTGCTAAATCGTATCTTAGCGAGTCGCAGCCTTATTTTGGAATGTCTGATCGTGAGATCTGTTCTTTGTAGCTGCATAACGTTATACTTTCTGCATATAAAATGAAATAATGTAGAATCAGACGTTGGGAAGAAAAAAAATGGAAAGATGAGGAAGTATAAAATATTTGGCTACAAGAAACAAACCTCATGATACCTATATTGAATTATCAAGTTCTTTCGCGCGTAACATATTGCAGTATGATGTTTCCGAGCTTTAGGAAATAATTAGAAGATCTAGATCAAATACATATACTTAGACGTGGCTGTTATTTAGAACCGATCTCTCTTTTTCATAGGAGGCAAAAGTTGTACCGAGGCTACAAATTGTACGCGTGTACCGATGGAATCCAGAAACGCCGCAAGTGAAGCCGTACATGCAGCAGTTCAGCGTGGATCTAAACAAGTGCAACACGATGGTGCTGGACGTGTTAACGTTTATCAAGGCGCAGCACGACCCGACGTTATCCTTCCGAAGGTCCTGTCGCGAGGGCATCTGCGGATGTTGCGCGATGAACATAAACGGCGTGAACACTCTGGCCTGCATAACGTAAACTCTTCGTTCTATTATACGATTCCTGGCGTAAAATCAGGCGATAGAAATATCGAGTTCTTTGAATTTGATCCTTGGAAACTTTGATGTAGCTTTGGTATCTTGGTCCGGATGTTTGGGATTTCGAATATCTGGGTTACTGGTATTTCGAATTCTTGGGATACTTTGGATTTTTGGAGGTCTGGAATTTGAAATGATCGCGTTAATTTTACATGCCGTATATTCGGATTTAGTTACTTTTCCAGCCTTCTCGTCAAGATATAAGACTTACTTCTAAAAGATAAACCTCTTTTTAAATCGCGCTTAATATTGCCCGAAATTGCCTAAAATTTTCAGAAAGGTAAAAGAATCTCCGCAGCCACTGGTGATATATCCTCTACCGCACGCATACGTAATTCGAGACTTGATACCGGACATGGAGCAGTTCCTCGGACAATTCCAGAAAATCGATCCGTATCTAAAGCGACCGGGTGAGGATGATTTCCTCGGTATGCGGCAAATTTTGCAAAGCCCAAGGGATAGGAGCAAGCTGGACGGCTTGTACGAGTGCATAATGTGCGCATGTTGCACATACTCATGCCCTCCTTATTGGTGGCTCGGCGACAAGTACTTGGGTCCTGCGGTACTCCTGCAGGTAACGAATCGACATTTCTACGGCAAATAAAACGAAGGTGCATTATTCACGTATGTGTCTATACTGTCTATTCACTTACATCACTAGGCGTATAGGTGGGTGATAGACTCGCGGGACATGGCACATAAAGAGAGGCTGGCAAAGCTGCGGGATTTCTATTCAGTTTATCGATGCCATACAATCTTCAATTGCACCAAGACATGCCCAAAGGTGAGTCTTAAACGGCATTATTCACCGTTATTTCTCTCTGTGATACAAAAGAATTTTAGGTCCCTCAAAAAAAGCTAAAAATATCCAGATTTTAAACTTACTTGTCGGTATTGTATCCAATAGGGTTTGAATCCGGGAAAAGCAATAGCACAGCTAAAACGTTTGCTGGCAGGACTTACAAAGAAAGAAAAACCAGACCTGGACACAACACTTCCAAATCCCTGCCACGGCGAAGAGCAATATTCACGCAGAAAGGAATAAAAAAAAAAGTAAGACAATATAGTTCGCTAGACGTTCATGTTTATTGTATAGTGTCAATCACTCTGAATAAAGAACTTTGTATAATTAAACACTGGGGCGATTTTGTTACCATATAACAGATGATGAACTCGTAACGATAATTAAATGTAATAAGATAAATCAAGCCTATACATTTTCTACGCATTAACACTTCGCATTAAACGTAAGGCAGTCTTAATCTCTTTTTAGTAACATTACTGTGTCCTTGAAACATCTTAAATTTTCTAAAATAAAAAATGATAAACTGGCACTTAATATCAATCATCAACCTTTTTAGTGCGCGTTTCTTATTTTATGTACTCTTATGTCGTAAATTAAATCACAATACTTATATTGTACTCGTCAAATTAAGGTATGTCAAAAAGTGAAAGAGTATATCGCGCGGAGTATGTATCTTATATGTACTTTATCACACAGCAAATATCTTACCATTTATTTCATAATTTTTTTATGTCTGAATTGATCACAAAGTATATTTAAATTTCCAATTATAATTGAACGAAATGTTATTATGTTTACTTTACGTTGTACTATATTTGTACTATTAGATCATTTATATGGCGAAGTTAATTTTACGAACTTAATGAGTTTTCCGATATTTAAATCTGTATAAAATCTATTGAAAGATCGTTTTCTACATGGAAACAGGCCTATGTAATAAGTAGGTAACAGTAGCCAATGTATCACAACGTAAGCATCGAGATGCCAGATCTCATCAAGAAAGGATACTAGGTATTCCTCTCATCTTACTCGCGAAATAATGCTTCTCTACCCTGCATCTTTTCTTTCAAACCATAAGCCGCGGACGTTTGTGGCAGACATTCGAAGGTGGCATATTCTCGTCGTTCTCCATGTTATCGCCCGATATCAATTTGTTCACTTCTGTTCGCATACGCGCGTCTCTTAACCACGGATGTAACAAGATCTGCGGCACCGTTATACGCTCTTTCGGATTTACCGTCATCATACGTTTAATCTAGAACGAGATATTCCGTTAACAACTGCAAAGCCAATCATAGTTAATAAAATACGTCATTACATACCAGCTTTGTAGCATCTTGTGATACATGTTGAAAGAACGGACGTGGAAATTCATACTTTCCACCTATGATTTGCTCCACTAAAGTAGCGTTTTGAAAAGGAACCCTGCCACTTAAACAGGCATATAATATCACTCCTAAACTCCATACGTCAACCTGAAATAATACCGATAAAATAGAGAAGGTTCTTTTATATCTTCATAATTATTTCTCGGGGTACTGGATAGCTAGAGACTAAAAAACATTTTTAGAAACAAACAAAGCCAACACGTTTGTGAAGAAGATCGAAGATTATTTTCCGGAATATAGAGTATTCGAAAATTTAAATATAAAACGTTATATCTTGCACTGGATCCTTCCATCCTAGATAAACTAGTACTGCAATTTTGAGGAAATTTGAAAATTTATAATCAAGAATTATTTCTCGTTAGAAAATCTAAATACACACCTGACTTGTATAAGAACTGCGTCCATTAGTTGTTAGAATCTCGGGGGCAACGTACATCGGAGTCCCGCAGAATGTCCTCATCATTGTGTGGGCATCTACGAACTTTGACATGCCGAAATCTGATACCTTGACTAAAGGATTATCCGAATTGTCCTTTAACAGTATATTCTCTGGCTGTTGAATTATTTATCCATTAAATAATAACACTGATATATTCACGTGAAACATTCAGCTAATGTTCTAAACTGTACCTTCAAGTCTCTGTGGGTAATGTTCTCTTTGTGCAGATAATGGACCGCGAGTACAACTTGATAAAATATCAGTTTTGCACAAGATTCGGACAGTCCACCTCTAGTTCTTATTCTATCTAACAGCTCGCCACCTTCCATTAATTCGAGAATAATATACATGGCCGAAGGCGTATCGTGGATATCCTCCAAATGAATTATACAGGGCTAAAACAAAAGTCCGAAACTTCATTGGTGTTCAAGTTCAAACTACGAAGTACGAGCAATATAAAAGAGATGCTGCAAGGACGCTTAAACTTACATGCCTTAGCTTCTTTAGTATTTCAACTTCGTTTCTGATGTTCACCGGATTATTGAGAATGTTTCCATTCCCAGTGCTGAAATAATTTTTTTGTATAATTTTTATAGCAAACATTCCAGAACCATCCTTGGTAAACAGTAGCCTCACTTCGCCACAAGCACCAGCTCCCAGTCTACGGCTGATCGCATACTTCTGTCTTAGCTCTAATGGCAACGGGCAAGCGGTCTCATGTACGTTCATATTTATAAACGTATAAACTGCAATTTAAATAATTAATTTCTATTACATCTACACGGTGATTTAAATCAAGCTTTGATATAAGAAGCAGGTACCTAAATAGGAACTCTTGGCTAAGGCTATCTCAGAATTATTTTCGAGGATGACGCGTTTTCCATTACCGACCAGATTCTGGTCGACAAAAGTCCCATTGTGGCTCAAATCTTCCAGGAACACTACGGTCTCGTTCGTGTTTATAACGCGCTCCCTGTATATGCGGAAGTGCGTCTTGCTGAACAAAGGTAGCCATTTCCTATGAATCTCGTTTGCAGTTAGACAAATGTTGCAGGTCGGGGAGCGTCCCACGGTATAGCTGGTGTCCCTCATTTCTGAAATAAATTCGACAAACAAGTAAATTTAATTCTAAATTATTTCCGAAGGAACATACTTCAGAAGCGCGGCTTCTACCGGCGTGTAAGGCGAAAATCCTTACCCAGACTTTGCAGGTATCGCTGCAGAGGACATAGCCTTCCCCAGGCGACCGGTTGTGTCGGCTGCTGGCTCGACACGTCCTGTGACTGTGTCAATACACCATCCGCGTTCTGGGTGTCGGGCAGACTAGAGGGGATCTGCTCCTGCGACGGCTGCGACGCCATTTCCACTTCGCCACGAGGTAAAGAGCTGTGACCGAAGACTTGACCAAAGAGCGTTTCGTCGAGAGCCACGCGGACGCACGAGGGCGGCTAACCCATTCCTCAATCCCTGCCAGATCCGATCTGCGAAAGATCAATCGTCCGAAGATCGCGACGATGATCCTCGAAGGAAACCTCGCAAGCAACTTTATGTCGGATGAAACACCCGGCGTAACGTGCCGAAAATTCTTGACGAGCCAGCGGCACGACGCAACCGACGCGACTCTCGCGTAAACAATGGCACAATGCAGCACAATGGATCGTGTCGATCGTGATTCGTGGATTCGAAGCATGCGATTCTTGCGCGCGTTTTGGTCCACGTCGATAAACAAGCGATCGATATTACCGTGGTACATTGCGCGACCTTCATTACCGACACTTATAAAAATAGTTTTAAAAAATATACATACACGGTGAATCTTAATGAATGCACCAACTTTTTACCATGGGAGATGGGTTACCGACTGCAACTGTAATGAACCGAAAGATCCATAGATGACACCTGGTTGGATCGACCGCTCCGATCGACATACAGGGAAGTCAAAAATTGTGCATCAAGTAACGTGTATCGTATTCTATACATACATACTTTTCTAGTATATCCAACTCTCTTCCCATACAGCACAAAAACCTCTTAAAATATACATATTTAAAATATTTTTTAGGAAGTTTAAAATAATTTAAACTAATTCACAAAAATATTTTTTCAATGTTTCTATGCCCGTCAAATCATGTCAAAAGAATATTTTCAAAAATTTTTTAAAAGATTGCATACAAATATGTTCAATAATATTTGTAAAATCTTTTAGAAATATTGCTTTAAAAAATAAAATGTTTAAATTTCTAAAAGATTTTACAAATATTGTTAAATATATTTTTATGCAATCTTTTAAAAACATTGTTGAAAATATTTTCTAAAAATAAATTGTTGTAAACTATTTAAAAAATATTTTGTGCTGTATGGACTACGCGTTCTTTTTACACAATTGCTTTCTAATAACGAGATTTCTTATTATTGCGCAACGTATGTACTGCATAAAAAAGATATCATTTATTTCTGTGTATCTCTTTTATACGATTTTGAAAAAATAATGATTCTTTAATAAAGTTACTTGGTAGCGATTTCTTTTCACGCTTACGCGGAACATTTCAGCGCGTAAAAAGAAAGTTAGATCTAAAGCGGCAAAAATATAAAAATGTTCCACCATTCTTATTAAAAAATGCGTAATTCTACTGCAAGAAATATTCTGCTGTATAGTACTTTATGGATATAAAAGAATAACTTAAATAACTAAATGTAATAACAGTGGATTTCCGCACCACCTGTGAGGTACCACCAATGGCGCGTTAGGTTTTGTAAAGTGGACCTTCGCCTGGAGCCATATTATACCACAGTTGAAGACCTTTTTCAGTAATGGCTCAAACAGATAAATTGAAGTCATATTGCGTAAGGAGCGCACGCAGATTAAAAATTGCATCAACGTGCGGCCGTGCGCAACATATCGCCAATTTATCATGTTTTTACTTTAGATGCTCGAAGTGTCCCCCATCCATTTTTTCACAAAATATAGCTTTTTAAAATTGCACGACGCACCCGGCGCGCAAGACCCGTGGACTTATTGCACGGCAAGCTCGTACAATTCGATCCTTCAGATCTTGATGCAATTTTTAATCTGCGTGCGCTCTTACGCAATATGACTTCAATTTATCTGTTTGAGCCATTACTGAAAAAGGTCTTCAACTGTGGTATAATATGGCTCCAGGCGAAGGTCCACTTTACAAAACCTAACGCGCCATTGGTGGTACCTCACAGGTGGTGCGGAAATCCACTGTTATTACATTTAGTTATTTAAGTTATTCTTTTATATCCATAAAGTACTATACAGCAGAATATTTCTTGCAGTAGAATTACGCATTTTTTAATAAGAATGGTGGAACATTTTTATATTTTTGCCGCTTTAGATCTAACTTTCTTTTTACGCGCTGAAATGTTCCGCGTAAGCGTGAAAAGAAATCGCTACCAAGTAACTTTATTAAAGAATCATTATTTTTTCAAAATCGTATAAAAGAGATACACAGAAATAAATGATATCTTTTTATGCAGTACATACGTTGCGCAATAATAAGAAATCTCGTTATTAGAAAGCAATTGTGTAAAAAGAACGCGTAGTCCATACAGCACAAAATATTTTTTTAAATAGTTTACAACAATTTATTTTTAGAATGTTTCTATGTTTGCCAGATTGTCAAAAAAATATTTTCAACAATGTTTTTAAAAGATTGCATAAAAATATATTTAACAATATTTGTAAAATCTTTTAGAAATTTAAACATTTTATTTTTTAGAGCAATATTTCTAAAAGATTTTACAAATATTATTGAACATATTTGTATGCAATCTTTTAAAAAATTTTTGAAAATATTCTTTTGACATGATTTGACGGGCATAGAAACATTGAAAAAATATTTTTGTGAATTAGTTTAAATTATTTTAAACTTCCTAAAAAATATTTTAAATATGTATATTTTAAGAGGTTTTTGTGCTGTATGGGAAGAGAGTTGGATGTACTAGAAAAGTATGTATGTATAGAATACGATACACGTTACTTGATGCACAATTTTTCACTTCCCTGTATGTCGATCGGAGCGGTCGATCCAACCAGGTGTCATCTATGGATCTTTCGGTTCATTACAGTTGCAGTCGGTAACCCATCTCCCATGGTAAAAAGTTGGTGCATTCATTAAGATTCACCCTGTATGTATATTGTACATATTTTTTTATATTAATAAATCCTGCATAAAAAGATAATCCCATGTTCAATTGAGCTCGTATTAGTCCTTCAATATAGCTTTTTATGACGCGTAGACAATCTTTTAAACTTTTAACAAGTTCTTTCTATCATCGTCAACTTAAAATTATATTTTTTGATAAAAATTAGATTGCTCAAAGTAGTCAATGCTATCGCCTACTAATTTCGCTCTGTAAAACTACACGAGGCTATATAGAAGAAAATTTTCCTACAAGGAGCACGCGTAACACGTATCAGGATCACAATAAACGTCCGCCAGTCCTGTGTATCACAAATGACGAAGAATACTTTATTGTAAATCTACTTGTCATTATTACCCAAGCAGGTAGAAAGCGGAGTCAACAGAATTGCCATCGTGACAGATCTTATGACAGGCGATGCTACAACATGACTTTTCGTGTTTTGTCTTTCTGTTCTTTTTTCTCTTTTTCTTTTTTATTACATCATCTACGTATAAACACGCACAGTGGGTGTTTGGTAATGCGCGCGTCTTGCTTACAATGCTACGCTGCTAATTCTCTTTGCCCTATTGTACTATATAAAATACTGTCATGCACATGTCGATTAATATGTTCTGTAGAGAAGGGAGGGATTCCTTAAGCCTACCGCTCTGATCGAGACTACGGATATTCTAGTGTAGGGTACAACGAAACCGCTTGCTCGCTCCTATAGATGCATAACTCGGACAACAGATTTAATACCTGAAAACGTAGAAAAAAAGAAAAATTATGCCGTTCCGAGAATATAAGATACGAATCGTATAGGTGTGATGATACTTGTAGCATATAACGATATCTCAGTGACAACTCTGTTTATTATTCACCAAAATAATTTAGTACCACATTAAATTGAGGGGTATCTCATCTCTTCTCGGGCGGGGGGAGGAGGAATTGTCGTCTTATATTCGGCTGAATGAACAGTAGGAGAAGGTAGCAGTCGGTAATTAAGTATATCGCGTTGGAAAAATCATCCTTAATTAAGCGATTATCGATTACGGATTCCTCTTTCTTGCGGATTACACGTTTTATATACGTGTGCGAATGTCCCTTTTTATTCGAATGCCTGAAAAATCGGACGCTTTGCCTCCTGTATCTATGCCTGTGTATGCGTGTACATGTATATTTGTGTGTGTGTGTGTTTCGATCAATCGTTAACTTCGCAGTTCTCTCCGAAGTTTATTTTATCCTTATCTTCTTTCTCTATCGTCTACGTAATGTCTGCGCTACCGCTAATACTAGTTAGAACTAAAAGATACAACTAGTACCATCTTCTCAATGGAAACTCACGCAATGAACTACTCGCTTCTAAAAACTTTCACACGTTACGCCTCACGAGTCTCCTCTCTTGTCGGCTCCACTCGGACGCTCGAGTCTCAGTCGTCGCATTCTCCAGATTCGGCTGCCCATCGTTAACATCGTTATCATTAACGTATAGTGATTGTAACATCAAGCACGTGGCGAGCAAATCCACTTCCCATCGTTTTACATTCCGGGTGTTCTCTAAATCCCGTCAGGCGATTCCCTGACTCTTCGCGCCTCATTCAGAAATAAATGAGATATTTCGATTGACATCTCTCCATTCGGAGAGATTCAGATTTATACATGAACATATGTATGTAAATCCAATGAAATTCCAAAGGGGCACACCGTTTCAAGAGAATCCGATCTACGCACAGACGCGCAACAATTTATATTCGTTTGCGATTGAGACAATCTTTGCGTTGCCATGCCACTTTTGTTTATGTATCATTGTCATTCGAATTTATATCACTTGCGACGTTACGTTACGTGTATGTACCAGAAAACAGATGTTTATTAATACGGCAAATGTGATAACAATTCAGGACACAAGTGAGCCGACATTAGACGATCATTAACACTCGATACTTTGTATGGTACAAAGACACTGCGCGTCTATACATGTGTATGTATGTATGTGTGTGTACTGCGTGTGTAATATGCTTATGTATGTGTGTGTACTGCGTGTGTAATATGCTTATATATATTTATATATAATATATATATAATATATGAGTAAAGAAGGAGCAACATCTTTCGTTCTCTCAAGAACTCTCGAGGAGAGCGCGCGAACAATACAAGTGACAACGTATTAGTTACCATCGTAGTTGCGCGGTGGTGACGCCACAGCCGAAATTTTCGCCACTGCCGACAGAAAGTTAAAGAGATTCGACGTGTTCTTACGCAAGGGTCATAATCGAGGAGGACGATCTTCTCTCTTTGCGCGTGCGCGCGTGTACGTTGTGTATGCGTGTGTACGTGTATATACGACCAGCTGGTAACTAATACTTTAACGGATACATTGCATAAGCAGGCGAAGAGAGTAAGAGTAAATCAAAGGCGAGTTATACTCATCAACGACATCGAATTTTCGCGCTGCGAGTAAAGACACGTGTATGTATATGTACAGAATAATGCCTACTACAATTGCACAACTGCCTAAAGGAATATAACTCTTGTAATTGTATATGGCATTAGTGACCCCACGTCCCGTAGGTGATCCGTAATGAGAACTCGTGGGAGCGTCCTCTCGATCGTTTGATCCTCGTGACCGTTTCTCGATTCACTCTCCTCGAATAGTGCAGTTCATTGCCGTAAAACGATGTATTTTATAATATAATTACTAATTATACTTTATTTTATAAATTAATTAAAGAGCTCTTAACCATACGTGTTTATGTGTGTTTATGTATAATAATAATATTAATATTAATAGCATATGTACGATAGCTTTTGTAGCAGCTTACTCTTTCGGCCGATTCCATTAAAATGGATGCGCGTTCGTCTTTTCTCTCGTTTTATACTTCCGTTCGCTTCCGCACACGACGTCTGACGGAAAATCTAAAATTCGGTGACTAGCGGCACTCCCAAATCTTCACCGTTTGATCGACGCTCCCGGTGACCACGTAAGGATGGTTCTTGTGGAAATCTGTAGTCAACGAATCAAATATATATATGGCAAATAAATTGACAACCCGCGTCTGATAATTCAATGAAATCGGGGTAATGTTGCATCAATTGGAAGAGAAGTGAAAGGAAGATGTACGAACCGACAGAAGTGCAGAAGTGAAGGTGTGCTTCGAGGGTCTTCATCACTCGCTTATTGCGCGTGTCCCAGACTCGCAGCGTCTTATCGTCGGACGCGCTGACGATAAACTTGCCGCCAGGATGGAAGACGATGCATCGCACCCAGTTGTCGTGTCCAACGAGGGTGAAGAGGCACACCCCGGCGCCGACGTCCCACACGCGGATCATCTTGTCCCGTGAGCCGGAAGCGAGGAAGGGCCCTTCGTGCGCGCCCTTGTTGTCCGCTCCGGCTGCCGCGTTGATCGACGCCCTCGCGTTCTCCGGCGCCCATGCGATGCATTCCACCACGTGCTCGTGATCCCTGAACTCAACCTGACGATTCCAAACGATTTTGCGTTACAAATGAACGTTGAATAGCTTTAAAAAGACGAGAACTGACTGGATTACCTTTGTCTCCTTCGTCGCCAAGTGCCATACCCGAACAGTCTGATCGTTCGAACAGCTGGCAATGAGCTCGCCGCACGGGCTGACTCGTGCCATTCTCACCCACTCCCTGTGTCCTGTGAGCGTCTTCACACAGTAGCCCGTCGCCACTTCCCAGATCTTGATAGTCTTATCCCTGGAGGCGCTCACGACGAAGTCACCCTGCGGCACGAACGCGACCGAGTTGACATTGTGGTCATGGCCGTGCATAGTCTTGACGCAAGCGAACGATTGATGGAAATCCCACAGCTTGATGGACATGTCCGCGCTGCAGGAGGCGAGCAGCTTGCCTGAGGCATCAAATGCGATGTCCTGCACACTATCGGTGTGGCCTTTCAGCGTTCTCTCGAAGTCACCGCTCTCAAAGTCCCATACCTTGAACGATTAGAGGACAAGTATGTAAAAAGTTGTGTGTTTAGTTTGAAACTTGCGAATTCGGCAAGCAAACATTGTTGTCCACTTGCGCGTTGCTCTTACCTTAATGGTAGCATCTTCGCTGGCTGATACTACAAGACTAAAAACCGGGTGGAAAATAACTCTATTGACGGGGGCTCTGTGTCCGGATAGACTGAACTTCTCTGGCGGCCTCGGTATCCATTCGGACGGCGATCTCTTGCCACGCGTTGGCGCGCCTTCTATGAACTCCTTCTCGGCCTCGGAGAGTTTAGATTCTAGTTCCATTACCTACAACGCATTACAGTGCGAGTGCGTACAAATAATCACTTAGTTGACATAATATACCGTTGAATTCTTCTGCGCACGCAACGCCATGGAGAATCGAGAGTCCAGAGAAAATATCTCTAAAAAATAAGGGGCTTTACCTTCTTCTGCAACCGTATGACCGAGGTCCACTTCTTCTCCAAGAGGCCTCCGTACTTCCTCTCCACCTCTCCCGGCATATCGGCTTCCTTCTTAAATGCCTCCAGTGCATCTTGATAGCCGTTCGTGCTAAGGTAATCCGCGATCGCCTTATTTCTAGAAGCATCAATTCGTTCTTTTTATGACAAATGCAGAAATTTAGCAGAGATAAAAATGCTATTATAATTGCTCTATCTCTTTATTAATTTTGCATAAATAATATTCGAAGAAATTTTAAACTATAATTCTCTTGAAATTTTTTTGTTTGCTTATCCGTACGCTTTCTTGCGAAGTATCGCAATAGGATCAAGAGAAGGTAAGACGAAGAAGACGTGAGTGTTAGGTGATAGCTTTAATCGCCGATTGTTCCGCGTTGGCGTCGACCGCAGCCGCCTGTTTATGACGCGGAGATAAAGATAAAATACCGTACCTGCGATCCGACACAATAGACGGGGAAGGGGGAGGCCGTGAGGCAGGTTGGATACGTGGGAAAGAGATTGAAAGTCGGGCAAACTTGTGCCAGGGTGAAAGGCCTCGAGTCGGCCGTTCGTCTCTATCCACCTGACTACTCCACGTGACGGCAAATTATCGTTCGCGGTGCCTCGCGATTTCTGTTTTGCTATAACACGTGGCGCGTAGGAGCCCGAACTCGCTGGATGCGTAATCGAAAAAAAAGGAGAAAACAAGACCGCATTGTCTTGGCAGAAAGTTAAACGTGCTGGCCACTTCCGCTATTTGCCTCTGCTGCAACGTCGTATGCTGATTCGACATTCGTTTTAATGAATGGAAAAACGTCATTGTGGTATTCCACAGCGCGATTCAACATTTTCTGAGAGTAAAAACAAAGCATGCAGATAATAAAAATGATTCACTAATATACCTGCGCGCGTGTATTGAATTAAATACCATAAAGGCAAAAATGCGCATAATACACATAAATAATAAAATAAAAATATAATAAAATTTTATCTCAACGAGTAACAACAAAGAGAAATTTTAATTTATAATAGTGTAATTATATTTTAAATGCGTAGTACTGATTGTAGAAACACTTAAGTTCATGTAAAAACAGACTGGTGGGCTTATCTGTCGTCAGCTGATATCAAGGCAAATTGGAGTTTGTTTGTACAATGAATGAATGACAATAAGCTAGCGTAAATCTGTGGAACATGGATATAGTTCAGTCGAAGAATAAAAGCTCCGAAAATGGAAGGTAATCCTAAGCATCGTAAAGAAAAAAAGAATCAAGATGTGTCAATAATCTCTCTAAAAAAAAAAAAAAGATCCATTCGTTGCTAATTGCCTTCTAGTGTACAATCAACTTAGAAAATCGTCGTAACGTAGGGTCCTACAAACGTTATATTGTAATTTACGGCGACTAATTACGCACTAATTCACAGAAAACTAAGAAGAGGCTAACGTGAATAATGACAGAAGTAAATTCATAGGGGCGCTTAACGGTGTGAGAAATTCTGCATTTGCTCACACAGGACATCCGCAGGCGGCAGGTATGTGTGCATGTGTGCGTTACCGCAGGTACAAAAGTGGAAAATAATGTTTCGAGTCAGGCAGGTAGGGATCATTGTCTCAGTGAGTACGGAAGGCGATCCGTCATCCAACACCCGCGCGTCGGGTTCGTACGAGAGCACGGGAAAACGAAAACGCAGCAGACACGACGGACGATCTCGTGACAATGGGTCACGCACCTGACAGAGAAAGAGAGAGAGAGAAAAAAGAAACATATTTTATGAATACGAAGGCGTTGTAACGGCGTATAAGCACGTTGTTCCGTACAAGTGCGTGCCCCCAGGGGTCCGTACGCAAGCAACCATGCGAAAGCCGTGGCATTCGAAATTCATTCGCCGACGAACGCCGAGGATCGGTTTTATAATTTATTCCGGGAACATTCCGGGAATGATCTAGGGAATATTCATCGCCGTAGGCTTGGGATATTTAATCTCGACACTGATGTCTGCAAATGGCATTATTATGGGGGCATCACGGAAGAGACGTTTCTCCTCCTTTTGCGTCTATTCTTCTTCGTTCGCACGAGGATACATGGTCATCAGACTGCACGGTCCATTCGCGTGATGTCCTACGTGAGTTCTTATAGCCGCGCGAGGAATGAGAGTGCACTTATGTCGCTCGTTGGCGAGAATTCTAGGACGTTACGCTTAAAAAATAAAATAAATCCGCGCGAGATGATGTCCTTACAGCATTAAGGACGACAAACAAAACGTTTTCCGGAAATTGGATGCTGACAGGCACGTCGTTTGCGCCGCGTTCAGACACGAGCATAACGAATGCGAGAAACACCTGCAGCAATCGAAATTAAACTCCGCCGCTCTCCGATCATCTCTCCTTTCATTGTTCGTTGTATAAATTAAAGATAGAGCCGAGAGGAGAGGCCGAGATCGCTACCGGCATGATACGACGGCACGTTTCGAGAGGTGCTCTCGTATACAAAGATCGGAAAGATAGACGGCGAGCATAACGGTACAATAGAACTTCAGAGCCGCGAAATTCTTTCCTCCCCCCCCCCCCCCCCCTCTCATTCGCTCTGCAGCGAGTGCACGATGAATTGTGCGAGACATGTTGTGTTTCGGCTCGCCGCAGGAATGCAGATTGAGGTGCAGAGAGCGATGTCCTGAGGCGCTATCCTGAGCTCCTCGGCGTAAAGGTGAATACGTGAAAATGGATACGCAGGAAGCGGAGGGTAATTCATTCCGTCTGGCCCTTAGCGTATAAAACAAGCGCTGACATCAGCGTGAAATCGTCTCGTTGTTATCTATTTATACGTTTAAACTTCACGAGTAAGCGTCTCTACATCGAATTGACTCTCCTCATCTGCAACTGCATGGTATATATTACATGATCAAATTTCATTTCACGAATGTTAATTTAATGTCACAAGTTAAAAATATTAAATTACTTATCACACACTTATGAATTTACTCGTATAGCTCCTAGAGATTTGATAATCATTTTGTAAAACAATCTCAGTACAAACATGCAGGTACTTTGCATTATTAATTAACAGAAAAATGTTGTGTGTATATAACTTATTTTTATAATTAATTTAAGAAAATAATATATCGAAAAACGGTATATTAAAACAAATTGTCAACTAAAACACCCAAAAAAGCCCGTGAGGATAGCTAAAGGTCGAAGGAGCCAGTTTATATTTATTGGAATATTAATTATCCAGATGGTAAAATAGGCAACTTCGACGGCAGTTCCCGTATTAAAAATGCTAATCGACCTTTCATTCAACCCTCTGTATCAGTTTACGGGAAGCCCGGAAGTGAAAGTCGCACGCCGGAGGGATCGTTTCGCTATCCACTTGTCAAGAATTACATGTGTGCAGCCCCTGAGGGTCGGAAGGCGTTCTTAGGAGGAAAACAACATGGATGCGCGAAGGTACACCTGTGCTAATCGATGAGAGGCCCTCTCCCTTAGGCGGAGAACCAGCTCTCATCCCCTTCCTCGCTTCATTCCGAGGGTTCGCCGTCGCCGACTCATTCTGCGGGAGTTATCGATCCCACAGTTCGCGCGTGCTCGACAGACACCCTCACTACCCGCCTCCGCCATTCCCTGGACATGCCCGCCGCTCGCCCCCGAGATCGACGAGCGATTTTGCGTCATAGGAATTAGTCGGCATAGATCGAGAATACGATCGATGCCGACGGTGTCCCCGTTTAACGTCGCGTTGCCGTGTCGCATGCGGGTCGCTCGCACGAGGAGGACGAAACGAAACCAACGAATTAATTATAAACAGTTTGCTTAAATAATCCAAGAATTCAATCCAAATAAGGTTTTCACGGAAATTCCAATACTTTAGCCGTGAAAAGAAGGAAGAAGAAAATATCAAGGAATTCCAGTCTAATACGATCCGAAAATATACTTTTTGGATATCTGAAACAAAGTTATTATTTATTGCAAACATATTTCAGATATGCTCTTCAAGATCTTGCCGGAAGAAATGCGAGATTCGACTGCCTTAATATCGTCGTAGGACATTGGAGACGAGAAGAGAAATGACCGGTGACGCAAAAACACGCGTTTCATTGAAAGATAAGCACGAATTGGGACGTGGCGAGATAATGACGACGATTGGCGACGTTCGATTCTCCCGCGTGTGTATAATACGCGCGACAGCATTCAAACAGGAAACACAGTCACACGGAGCGAATGCTCGACGAGCTGAAGAACTCTCGACTCTCGGAGATCGTTATTTGCCTGCGAGTGACTCATCTACGCCGGGCCTTCCAACTTCTCTATGTGAAATCGAAGGCTTGCAGGCATGAGAAAATTCAAGAGCGACTCCCATGCAACTCTCACACCTTCATGCGCCCACGATTATGCAAAATGTAACAAACCAATTACATAGTTAGCTCATTAAGGCTCAATGCCAATTAACGATGCCAAGGTAGCTCAAACATTGCGGCATATACTTAGAATGTATTGCGTTTTCTAATGAAAGTCTGTAAAAATTTTAATAACAACACAACAACGCGAATAAATTCAAATTGAGTACAAAGAGAGGTCGAAAGCTTATTAATAGTTACCTGAAATTCTATGGATGCATTTGTGAAGATTTTTAATGAATGACAACTCTATTCTTCGCAGAATATAAAGAAAAGATTGAAACTATTATTGCGAGAGGCAACTTTAGCGCAGGTGGTGCGAGATACGAGGGAAACCTTGTGTATTTCCTCGATTGATCCGTTCCCCGGACTATACGCCCTCGCGTGTATCAACCCCTACAACTCGGAAAGAAAGAGATAGGAGCTTTGTAGCTGAGGGAAGAGATTGTGGGAAGCCGTTAAGCGTATAAACGTCGGGATGGAAAACATGCAAACCGAAGTATTTTATGATTCACGGTAGGTCAACTTACAACTCCTCCCTCTGACGTTGAGACAGCACCATTTTCATGATCCTCGTGTGTGACCTGGCTGGATACCTCGATGGTGATTCTGTGGAGCGCGACTAGCTCTTCCAGTCACCTCTCAATGATCTCAGTGCCCCGCCATCGGTATTGCCTGTGACAAAAAAATTACACACGTCACTCGAGTACACATCTAAATCTTAATTCGCTTTTATACACGTTTGATAGAGCATGCGTTGAAATTCAAATAAAATTTAGTATAATTTTCAATCAATTATCCAATAAAAAGAAGTTTATATCTATACAATATATCCCATTTTCCTTGAGATGATTTTACTTCAGGAAAGAGAAAGATTTTGCTAGAAATAGCCTCATTAAATGTGTCAACAATAATAAAGCGATATATTACGTGACAGAGATACTTCGCGGATAATATTCTCCTTCCTTGCATATAAAATTATTTCAGAGAATTACGTGAGGTATAATACATTTTCTACCCGCTTCATTCCCGTCTACCGCAATACGCGTTAGCAGCAGTCGTATTTTTCTACCGCAAGGAAAGAAGCTAAGCGGCGACGGACTCGTGAGAGCCGACCGTGCCGAATTGTTTCCGCGGCATAATAATATAACGCGCGCGCACAATATGCCTGAAATCAATGTCGTGGTTTATTTTACTTTCCATCGTCGCGGGAGAGAAACCCGATGCGGGTCTCGCCCGCTCTCGCCGCGGGTACCACTTTTGCGAGCTTTCGTCGCGCGCACGGAAAGCGGCCGTCTCGCGGCCGAGCTTGGGGCTCTCAACGGCGCGATTTCGCCGGATCGATAGCACTTTTCACCGCGCCGCACGAAAGGGAAAGGCGGCTTGAAAAGTGAAGCTCGAAATCACGACGCTGACGTGGCGATAATAAGCAGGTTGCGAGTACGCGGTCGGTTTTTACCTGGAACCGAGGGCGTCGACAAATATCAAATTTAACGTCGCAGAAACGGTACACTTTATGCCTGCGTTAAATCACGGCGTCCACTGCCGATCATTACTCCCCTCGCGTGAACGTGGAAAATTAAATACGCAATTTCCTGTCGAGTTGCGAAACGAAAATCGATACACAGAGAGAGAGAGAAAGTTATATGTAATTTCGCTGATTCGAATGTTTGTAAAAAACTTTAGGTAGTTTGTACGAAATGTACTATAATCATGCGAACCTGTCCGTACGAAAATTTACATATGTATCACATTTCTATAGACAATATACAAAAAATAATAAGTAGAGGCAAAGCTAGATAATACGATTAACAGAGTATTTATAGAGTATCGACCCTATGACTCAACTTCCTTGCATCGATAATCGGTATAAGTAATAAATTATAATTTTTTAAAAATACCGGTTGTCTTGTACAGAGCATAGGCAGAGCTGATAGTACAAATAGCCAATCCAAACGAGGGAACGATCAGGAGGAAGGACCTTGACAGTCGTAAAGGCGCGCGGCGTCGGCGCAGCGTCGTCGCGACGCTTCCACGACGCGATGGTTATCGCCGCGATGCGCCGTGATCGATAAACCGGCACGGCATAGCACGCCCACCCTGGCGGTCGCGTATATTTTCGCCTTGCGGTGCATTTAAATATTCATAACGGCCTCTTTCCACCTCGTAGCGCCGTTGTAACGTCGTTAATAAAAAGCACCGACGTGCATGATTGGGATACTCGGCGAGGAAGGTCGCAGGACGGCGCAGACGAACCGGGTCCACCTATCGATTGTACAACAGACATAATGAATGACGAGGCGACTAGACAGAGAGAAATGTGGAGGATAACATAGTAGGAAGTGAAGAGAACGTGTGGCGAAATAAGAAAGAGTAATAAACGTAAGAATGTACCTCTCGCTCGGCGAACGCACGCACGGAATATGAATGGGGCGATACTAGTCACCAAGGAGCACGATACTCGGCCCGAGAAACTGGATCTTGGCCGCCGCGCGTAAATGCAACGTGAAAAGTCAAAAGTACCGCATATAAGCGGAAAATATACATTATTTACGATGTCCTTGCCGAGCAACGCCAACGGCACGATAATGCGCGTTACCGCGGCGAGAAGAGGGAATTCCTGAATCAGGAATTTCCTCGCCCATTCAATCCTAGGCGGTCAAGGCCCTCCTCGAGTATATTTAAAAGAGAACTATCACCTTCCTGCGTTGAATGCTTTCTGTGGACAGCACGAATTTATTACGTTAACGATTTACGAAACTGTCGAGGAAGTCATTCGCTTGAATTTAGTGTCGGGTCATTACCTTGCTTAAAGACGTCTTTTTTTCAACTTTGATTACTCCGATTTCTCAATGTCCCGCGCACGCGAGTCTACTATGATAATTTATATCGAAGCTCCTTTCTAGCTTTGTCCAAGGGTTATATACTGCTCAATAAAGATCTCGATTCTCGATATAATCACACAAGCTAATCCACGAGGCCGTGTCGTAAATTCTTATCACAGCCAACCGTTCCCTCTCTCTATACCGTCGGCGATCGATTCTTCGCTGGCTCGTTCGCTCCATAACAGTTACGTTTCCGGGATCATCGGTCCAGGATGAGTGACTGCCGACTTTCTTGACCTATAGCGCTCCTACAATCTACCTGCGGCTCCGTGCTTCTCCCGATTAATCGACTCGCATCGCTTAAACGCCGGAATCGACTATCCGCAGGGAATCGTCGACTGGTAATTGAGACCGCTCGACAGGAGCAACGATCTACCTGAATCGCGCAATGTCGGTCCTCGACGAAGCTTGATTAGCCGAAGACTGTCATAACGTGATAAAACTGACGTGGTCTACTTTGCGACTATCCAATATATTAGAAAGTTATTTCCAATCGCTCAGATAAGTTAAAACAAATTCGAGAAAGGGAAAGAACAAGAGAAATTACGTTTCCCACTTCATGATTTAGAGAGCTTCGAATCCCTGGGACTCGCGACTAATTAACGCGCGAAATTCGACGTAATCTGGGCCGTCGGATCTCTTATCCGCGGGACAATCGCGATTTTAATCGGCATCACGACTGTGCGCGATTCATTTGTCAAGAATCTGGCGGAGGGACGCGTATCGTTATCCGTGTCGCGCAATTAGGCAATTAGGATCGCAAATCCAGGCGGATTTCTTCTCCATCCGATGCGGACGATTCATCGTCGGTCTTATAACAGAAGAATCGATCGCACGAGGGAGTGACACCTGGAAAGTTGACGTACATATGCGGGTGTCACTCCCGACGCCGAACGAGACGTGCAATTTAAACGTACGATAAACAAGCGACTGGCGTTACGACCGACGTCGCAGGGGAAGGAACCGATCGGCGTAGCGCACGTCCAGGAGTCGCGTAATCCGAAAGAAAGCGTGGATCAGTTTCGCCGAAGGTATCGATACCGCCTTGCGGGATCAGGAGGTGCTCCGATTGCGCTAACGGTAGGCCGCCTCAAGGTCGGTAAAGAACGTACTCGGGAAACTCGACGGGATACTCCTAGGAAACGCTACCGCTTATCTGTAAACACGAATATCTGATGCAAGCGAGATGCAAGCGAGATGCCGCGAACCAAGTGAAGACAGCTTGACCGCGGCATCTTTTTCGACAAAAAAAAAAAAAAGGAATCAAATCGTCATTTAGGTATTAGACGAGAAAGAGAGAGCTCGAGGCGCGAATTAACGCGGTGGAAATGATGAAAATAAATGGCATCGGCGATCGATGATGGAGCCCGAGGTCTCGGGCTCGCGCAGCGCGTCCTCGATTGACAGGCAGAGAGAGAAGAGAGAGCGGAGTCCCCGATGACAGCTGATCGCGCATTATCCGAGCCGTCTGTCAAAGTAGCTCGCGCGTCGCCGTGCAACGTGTGCGTTCCATTCGACGGATAAAAACAAGGATGCTACGCCGTCACCCGAGACATCTCTCTCGGAGGAGGTTGCTGCGACGCACGACCGACGGTGGTCGCGGCGCGAGAAAATCAATTCGCGTCTGATGACGTGCGACGCGCGTATACGTCGTTCGCGGGCGACGGGTCCGGACGCTCTCTCTCTCTCTCTTTCTCTCTTTTTATCGTTTTCTCTCTTTCTATCTCTCTTCCACTCTTTCTCGCGACAGTTGCGTCTCAAAATTCAGAGAGGAATTCCCGAGACATCGCGACCATGACGACGGCGACGAAGACGACGACGATGAGATGACGATGATGACAATGTTTGGAGCGTCGCGGAGGCAAGAACGCTGACGTCGACGTCGCGTGCACGCGCGCGCGCGCGCGCGCGCGAGCGAGCGAGCGTGTGCGACTATTGACGCGGTTCTCGTGCCAACGGATGAAACGCACCGAACGTGACGCTGTGACGTGCGGGACGACCGTTTGTTGTAGATCGCGCACGGCCATTTTGCCAGAACCCGTCACCCGTCCGTGCGCGACCGCCGCCACCGCCGCCGCCTCCGCTTCTCTCTCGCCACCGGCCCTCGCTTTCGACACCCCCCCTCGAGATTCCGCGCCCCCGGAATCCTTCCTTGCCGCGTTTCGCCGTCCGTAACCGGGCTGCTCGCAAGAATACTCACGTCTGTTTCACGGAGCAGCAATAACCGTTGGACGTAGGGCCGCCTGAGTCGGGAGCGACGACGAGGATTTATCGCGTGAAAACCGGGACGACCGCCAACTCTCGGTGAACACCTCGGGATCACTTCTGCGAACGGACTGGCCCCCGCGAGGTGGCGTCTGCGCACTTCCGACGCATGCGCGACCGCCGTCGTCCGAGTTTCGCCAAATCGCGGGCGGAACGATATCGGCGCCCCTTGGCGACATTTCATCGAACCCCGGGTCGTTTCGTCGTTTGAGCGGAAACCAGTGTCCTCTAGCGACGGATTGACGAATTCTCAAGAATTAAATAAGTTTAATAAATAACAATATAACCTGTACGCACGTCGCGTCACTCGCGTCGTTGATTTTCATTATTATTGAATTATTTGTGCGAATTTGATGGCTTTTTCACAATCGAACTCAAGAGGTAATTCTAATGAGAATGCAATACCTTCTTATTTCACCCTTTGCACATTTTTCACATTTCGAATTTTTCACTTTGCTGACTGCTCATTTGTAGAATTGCAGAATTTGCAGAATAGAAAGATCATAGAGGAGCTGCAGCTGAAGAAGCAAATGCTTCTGAAGCAAGGAGTCGCGCCGACTTTAAACACATCGTTAGGTGTCTCGTCGACTGGCTCTGCATCAAATATAGTAAGTCTATTCTGTATGATGATAGTTGATAGGATATTCTTTTATTCTGCTTTATTTTATTGATACTTATTGATACATACTGCTTCATAGGCTGCAACGCAATCTAACGATGGCGTAGCAATGAGTGCGTCCCAAAGAGCAGCATTGCATAACGCACACGCAGCTTCGTACGGTTATTTTGTTACGCAGGACTCTTCCTTTGGAAATCTTATATTACCGGTGCTCCCTAGATTTGACAATAAATGAGTCCGCCTCTCCTGAACCTACAGATGTGTTTAAACAATTAAATGTTATTAATGAGACTCATTCGTCAAGGAATTTGATCATCGTTTTATATAAATATCTGTTGTAACAAGATTCTGTAAAAAAATCAGTTGATTGTTTTCTAATAATGGCTGGGCTTCGACTTCGTCAATTGGAAGAGTATCTGCAGCAACTGGATGTCTTTGAAAAACCAAAAGTCTCACTCGAGCAGTATGCTACCAGTGCGCATATTGCCTCGCATTTGTTGTACACCGCACAGTCACAATTTGATGATATAAAAGGTAAAAGCGTAGTGGATCTAGGCTCCGGATGTGGCACATTGTCGTTGGGTGCCAAAATGCTTGATGCTGAATATGTAGTTGGATTTGAAATAGATTCCGACGCGGTTGAGATACAGTACAGAAATTGCAGTGACATAGAACTATTTGTCGAAGTTGTGCAGTGTGACGTACTGCAATATTTACCAGGTATCTATAGATATACAAATATCTCAATATGTATTATTTATTAAAGATACAAATATGTAGCGTTTTACATTACAGGAAGATTTGAAAAGTACTTTGATACTGTCATAATGAATCCACCTTTCGGTACCAAGAAAAATGCTGGCATCGACATGAAGTTTCTGGAAACGGCAATCAAACTTTCGTCCAACGCGGTTTACTCTCTACACAAGAGCAGCACGCGGGATTATGTTCTATCGAAGGCGACGCAACTCGGCGCGAGAGGAACAGTGATAGCCGAGCTCAGATACGACCTGCCAAGGGCTTATAAATTCCACAAGAAAGCGTCCGTCGACATTCAGGTGGATTTTATACGGTTTGAATTAAAGCGCTGATTGGTTTTCGAGACACACGCTTGTTGAATTTATTCGAACTTGATGCCCTGAGCCAGAGGTAGCTCGTTTCCATAATTGATCGTGATGGTGGCACGTCGCATGTAATGTTTCCACGCGTCGCTTCCGCTCTCGCGGCCTCCGCCCGTAGCCTTTTCACCACCAAACGCGCCGCCTATCTCGGCACCGCTGGTGCCGATGTTGACGTTGACTATTCCGCAATCTGATCCGTGAGGGCCGATCCACTGTGCAAGGAATAAAATTCGATAAGTTAGCTTAAGTATATTCGATCGTACGCTGTATAAATTTGCTTACAAATACTATTACAACACATTTTTAATTCAACGTATTAGTTATACATTTACCTGAAATACATTTCCAATACTTTTAGTAAAGAGACTACTGCTCAGTCCTTGCTCCACGCCGTTGTTAAGATCGATAGCCTCCTCCAGAGAGTTTGCCTCCAAGATATACACAATCGGAGCGAAAGTTTCTTGTTGCACCACCTTGGCACCAGCCGGTAAACCTGAGATGATCGTCGGCTCAACATAAAAACCGGCTCGCTCTATTTGCTTTCCACCGAATTCTATTGTACCACCGGCTTCTACAGCTTTCTGAATTGCTGCCTGCAGCGAAAAGTATCGAATTAATAGAAAAGTTCCTTCTTTATACGTGCTAAAAAGGGGGCGGATTAATTTTTAACCAATGCTTCATTTAAAAGATACTTTCTTGAATTGATGCACATACCTTATATGCATCAACTGCTGGCTGATTGTGCAACGGTCCATACAGCACACCGTCATCTAACGGATCTCCGACTCGGTCCAATATGCTTTTATATGCCGTTTTCAATCTCCCTAAAAATTCGTCCTTTATCTTTTTGTGTAATATTAATCTCCTAGTAGTGGTGCATCTTTGTCCAGCTGTTCCAACGCATGAGAAGACTGCTGCTCTCACTGCCATTTCCAAATCGGCATCCTGTGCAACTGTCGACAAAGAGAAACAGTTACAAATGCGTTATTCGTGGTATAAGCAGCATTATAGAATTGATATTTCAAGGATGTACCGATTAATGCGTTGTTACCACCAAGCTCTAGTAGAGATCTTCCAAATCTTTGCTGAATCTTGAGAGCTACTTGTCTTCCTACGTTCGTGCTTCCAGTGAACGAAATGAGAGGTACCCTAACGACAATCGTTACCGGCCTGTTCAATATGATGTGCGACATAATAATACAGTAAATCTAGATCAGAACTGACCGTTTGTCATTCACCAGAGTCTCTCCGACATCCGGCCCACCGGTGATCAAGGATGCGACGGAACCTGGGATGCCGTTGCGCTCCAAGACACTCGCGATTATTTTAGTGGTCGCGATGGCTACCAAAGGTGTGCTCGCTGCCTCTTTCCATACGACAGTATTACCGCAGACCATAGCGATAGCGCTGTTCCAGCCATATACCTGAGAGGCGACGAATCAGTAAATGGTTGTAAGTTGTAAAGCGAAGTGATCGCAAGATTCTATGAGAATTATATTCACCGCTATGGGAAAATTGAACGCGGAGATGACGCCGACTACGCCTAAAGGATTCCATTTCTCCAAGAGCGCATGGTTCCTTCTCTCCGAAGGGAATAGGCTGCCGGGTAATGTCCGCGACAAGCCGACCGCATAATCGCATATATCGATGAATTCCTGGACCTCGCCTATGCCCTCCGGTAATATCTTTCCTACGGCATGATGCACTCTGCATTAATTATAAACGGATATATATACCATAGACATTCCGCTGTTACAGCGAGTAAAATCTTAACGCTCATTGAGTAACGATAATTACCCATTTCCAAGGATACTAAGCGTCCCAGCGGCTCCAGATATCTCCTGAGCTCGTCCCCAATTTGTCGTACGATGTCTCCCCTGGCCGGCATCGGGATAGATGCCCATTGTGGCCACGCTTTACGTGCTTCTGTTACAGCATTGCTAGCTTCCTGTGGCGTGGACTCGCGGACCTTCGCTATCACTTTGCCGGTCGCCGGCGATATCGATTCTACCAACTGTATTTAATATGAATACGATTAATTGTACTGAATTATTTATTTTGCGATGTTATCAATCGCGTGCTACGTGATTTATTTAAGATTTCCTCCGACTTTCATAATGTATCAACTCGCTATCTATTTTGATAAGACGAGATTTACGTTACATACCTTGCCAGACCCACCCCACCTTCCATCGTAGAGACCGGGATTTTCGACGTTGATACCTAATTGTTTTAAAAATCCATATTTTGGGTCGGTCACTAAGTGTCTCGTCATTTGAAATTGGGAAATGTAACAACCACTTTTCCTCAACAAATGTAACATTGTCAGTCGCTTGTTACTGACTAATTCGTTGACTTCACGTCAACACGAAGTCAATAAATAGCTCGGGTTATCAGAGTGACGTTGTTTATCGAGAGAAAGAGAGGGAGAAGAGAAAGGTGATAAGGATACAAAGATATCTTAGCGCCGTATCTGAACATGACACTAATGACAAATAAGAAATGGTGCGTTATTAGAAACTTGCTTGAATCTTTGTAATAAAGTATAAACGTATCATTTTCTAGCCGTATTCTTATCCGTTTTATAAAAATACTTCTGTAAAATTTAGAGCCATAGATATATAAACAGAAAATCTTGCCAGTTATAAAAACATACATGGTTATACGTAGACATATAAAAAGACGCGTTTTATTCGCAATAATAACATTTACAACATCACAAGAGGATGGTGCGGCAGTGGTATACACAGAATGGTAAATGTTTACAAAAGGTTGTCTTTTTTCGTTACGGTTAATGTCTCTTGTATCTGTATCTAGAGGCACTCAGGAGAGATTCGATGGAAATGTTAATTTCATTTAAATGCCACTGTAGAAGTCTTGTGGAATAATTTCATCGTGAATCCCCTCTCAATTCGTGCTTTAACCCGGTCTACGGTCTACACAGCTGGTAACACCTTAAATCTGAAATGAGCTGGAGCACTGATCTGGTCAAAGTTGGTTGATCCTGAAAATGATGTTATAAGTTATTTATGTAATTCTATTGCATACGTTTATAGATACGTTTTATATTGATGGATTGTCAAGGATACAACATACCGTGGATTTATCAAAGTTTCCTAGCAAGGTGGCTCTCTGCATATCGTCTACGCCTTCACAAGTTGCCAAGAATGTTGGCAAAAAGTTGTTAAAAAACCACCCTATATTAACAGATGCTAGACTATGAATAGCCGCAGCTATCTCGTCTGCCAACAAGTTGTGGGATCTGTATAAATCAAATGAGCCATACATACATGAACACATTATTATTAATATAATATACGTTATCAATAAAAATAATACCGATACTTACTGTTGAAATAAAACTGTGAATAACGCCATTAGGAATCTCTCGAGAAGATGAACTTTGAATACGTCTCGTTGGTAAAGTCGCCATCTGATATTTAATTGTTCGAGGCTCTGCAAGCTCTGTCGAAATATATTGACGTCTGACTGAAGTAGAGCTTGACCAAAAGCCTCCAAAATTGCTACTAATTCTTCTTTGTGCTCAGGTTCGTCGTCAGGAAATACAAGAGTCACTAGTACCGAGGACTTATAGAAATACTGCCACCGATGCATAAGAATACTAAAAAGTAATGCAAAGATTATAATATTTACATAAAAATGATACATGTACTACCAATATATTTACCTGTGAAAGAGCTTTAGTAAAACTAGCGTCGTATCCGGATGAGCACTTAGGTTGCTTCCAACAGCAGGCCATACTTGACCCAAACATAGATTCGTTACCGAAGGAACAAATGCTTTAAATGCATTGCTTGGTGCTGATACGACGAGTATCAAAATTTCCAGTAACTGATCCAACGCTGGACCAGCAGAAATATTTTCCCTATGAATGAGAGCCAATTAATATTTTGTTAAAACCGTAATATTTTAATCTGTAGAACGTAATATGATGTTTGTCATTATTAATAGTATATAACATCCATACAAATTTTTCAGTTATTTTGCTAACAAAATTTTTTTATTTTAACTTTAAACTCTCTGGCAATATTTAAAAAGTGAGAAAGTATCATAATACTTTGTACAAACCTGGTATAAAGTTGCAACATGCCTTGAACTGCGTTTTGCATAAATTCAGAACCCAATTGTTGTTGTAATACTGAAAATGCCGAATGTAGAAAGCTAAGTAACAATTCGCATATACTCTGGCACCTTATCACATAAGACAGTAATTCTAATGTCCTGTTTATGATTGATTCTAGACACGAGTGCAACATCTTCTTTATAGTCGTAGACGATGACGCGCAATCTTCTAGTAGTTGAGTCAGTGGTATTATCGTAATCGAAATTGTTGATTCTGAAGGCACTGGTTGTCCTTGCATACCCAGAGGTGCTGACAGAGCTAATATCATAGTATCTAGACATAAAACATTTTTAATTTTTATATATTTGTTAAAGAATAGGGTGGTTAAATAGACAGTTGCGAAAAATTTACGAAGTAATGGCTTACCCAATAACCTTTGCCTCGTTGCCGCGTCACCAGGTGGTAATATAATCCCGTTAATCAATGCCCTACGTAGAACTTTAATCGTATCTGATTTCAAATACGGATACGTGCCCATAGAAATCAGATTCCTGAAAGTCGGTTGGTCCCATAAGATGGGCTTTAAAATGGCGGTGATACTTTGGAAAAGATGAATGGCAGAGTGGATGAGATTTGAAGGAGGCAGATGGTCGCAGGACGCGGTATACGTCGTTGCCCAAAGACACGAATCGATGCAACGCTGACAGAGTGTTTCCTTAGCCTTATCCGGTCTTCTAGCTATCCAATGACACCATGCTTGAAGAGAAGCCAAAAGCTGTGAATGTCTAATAGCGCAAATCAATACATAACAAGTTACATACATGTCATTGTATATCATTGATCGCTTTCACATGCTTAAAAACATGTACATAACACCTAGGTACTTACACTTCTATGAGATCTATTACGATAGCGGCTGGTTGGATCGCCGCTTTGTACAGCTGATTATCTCTAGCAAATATACACGCCTCCAGAGTTTGTGACACAACTTCTTCGGCTAAGCTTTGATCGATATTTGTATGATCTCCTATTGATACAAATAATTATATTTTCTGTACAATCGAAAACTAATAAAATCGCTCGATTGCTTACCGATAAAAAGAGAATATAGCCTGGTTAAAGCTTGTGTAGTCGATGCTAGATCTCTCAGATGTGCATGCACATTTGATGCCTCTGCATCATTTAATAAAATAACTCTGCCATTAGCGGCTGCCGCGCCTAATTCACCAAAAACGATTAATCCTTCTCTCCATGAACGGTACTAAAAAATTAAAATTTTAATATTATGAATGCTTTCATAATAACGACAAAACATTCTGCCAATTAGAAATTACCAATAACGTAAATATCGAGATAGGTGAAATGTCAGCAATCTTTGCCAAACATTCTATATTGCACCTTAGAAAATGCTGCCACTCTGTTTCTTCCTGAAAAGAGAGATCGTGAGATTTTATACATGATTATTGATTTTAGGTAAGAATTTATGTAACGCTTATGATTAAACTTACATTCTCGTCCAAATTTTCCGTGTCGAGATCTCTCAATACCCGGGCGTTCAGTTTAAAACTCATTTTTTGTAAGATCCGTTCTGCGAGGGCTAAGGCGACGGCAGAGTATCGCGATTGGGTGCTCTCCAAAAGAGTGGCCCAAACGTCTAGACAACGCAGATATCCGTTTACAGTAGAAGCTTGCTGGAATGTATGATGGCACAGTACTTCCAATAACGTATTTACTGGAAACTTTGAGCTTGACTCCATCCTTTTCATGTGATTCGTTATAAACAATTGCAAAAAATCCGTCATTTTTTCCATGTAGCTGAAAAAACGAATTTTATTTCGCATGTTGAGAACATGTCAAAATTCTTCATAAACGCATTCGGTTCGTAAGTATGTACCTCTCCTCTATCGAGTCCAGACGTTCCATTAATTGAAATAAACCAACGCCATTCTGAAATATCTCCAGTAACAACGTATCAGTCGCGTCGGGCGAGCAGAGTGGTCTGTATAAAAGCTCATTGATTGTAGTCAAAGCTTGAACAGCCATCTCAATTTGCTTGCCATTCTGTCGAAATGTTAACAAATATATAGTTTGTTTCACCTGCTACTGCAAGCTCTATTACGAGAGTAAAATCTTACCATCGCATCGTGGTATTTGGCACATGAAAAAATGGCATCTAATAAGTTACTGGAGATGCTACCCGACACGTCTATCCAACTAAACAGGTGCGCCAGAACTTCAAGAGTAGCTATGCAAACTTCACTCGTGCCTGTTGCTAATCCCTCGACGTCCAGCACTGCTCGCGCAGGTGCAAGACTTTGTCCACTGGTAGGTGACGGAGGTGGTGTTACGGTCCCAGAACGACTTTGCAATTTTGTAGTTTCTTTCAGAAGAACTTTTGGAAACAACAGAGCGGCCTTCAAGATTATTCGCAATATGTTCGTAAGACGCAATCTTGATAATATATACCTGTAAGTGTATCCAAAGTCAGAGGCACTTGTGCACTTAATAGCCTGAATAACTCGCTTTTCCTGTGCATCGGTAAATCCTCTCTCGGCGTGGCTAGTTCCTCCGAAGCTGTTCTCAAATATACAAGTCCCAGCAGTCTTGTGTGTTTGTGGCCTAGCAGCTGTTTTACAGAAACCGGAGTATTATACAGTCAAATGCATATAATTTACATGTATACATTTAAATATATAGAAGGACATTCTCTGTTCGTAAACCTGTAAAATATTGGAGTAAAAATCCGGATAGAAATGCGGCCAGTCGTGTCTTGCTATGTCCACTACCAGTTTCACTACTTTGTTCCTCACGAAGGATGCGACGTCCCTCTCCAGCGACAAGGTGTACAAGGTGGATCTTGTGAGAGCTCTGTCTTCCCACGGGAGGATGGGCCACCTCCTGCTGATAGTCGTCTAGGCAAACAATTCAGACTGAGTAGCGTCACATCGCCAAATGGAGCGTTATGTTTTTATCTGCGAAGTAAGTTCGCGCAATTACCTCTAGAGTGGATAGAGCAAACATACTGACGTAGTGATTGTTCGTGGAGGACAAGAAATGCAGACACGGCTTCCAGGAATCGATCTGCCCGGCGAACTCCTGGAAGCTGCGCTCAATCGTGCGCTTCCTTTCGTTCGTCGTCTCCGGACAGAAGAACTCCGTCATGAGCTGCTCCAGATTCTGCAGCGCGACCGCATCGTCGCCCTAGACATAGTCGTACACACTTTTCGCAAATCTTTCACCACTTTTATACGTTTCACGCGCGATATCCCGCGATAAAACGAGACACGGGCGTGCCGTCCACTTTCTATCGTGGATACAGCGAGAAAGATCACTCGTATCTCCTTACCATGGTAGCCTCCTTGAGAGATGGTCGCACCGCGATAAAAATGCAGTGTATAAATATACAAAACGAGGGAGGTTAGATCCTTTACTTATCAGATGTCATCTTCGAACACCAGTTTAGGCGTCCGGAGCCCAGAATCCTCTGGAGTACTCTGAAAGTCTGAAGCTGAAGTTGGACGTGGGGCGACGTGGGCAGCGTCAGCGTGAGCTCCTCTTCTGGGACACTAGTGTTGTCTGGTGCGCAGTCGCGGAGGAGGAAGTGGAGGAAGGGATAGTTGTGCCCGGCGCTCACAAGTGCGTTCGCGCCGCCGTTGAAGTATGAATTTTTATTCGCGCCGCCGTTGAAGTATGAATTTTTATTCTCGCCGCCGTTGGTGTATGAATTTTTAATTGTATTTATGTTATACAATATTTATGTCATACTGTTAATTTTTATAAAAATTATATAAAGTTATTAATCCAGGCTTATTAATAATATTATCAGCTAATATATAACAATAACTTATTTAAAAAAAACACACACATATTTAACTTTCTTATAAATTTATTTACTTGAATAATATGTATATTCAATTTTGCCACAGTCGTAAAACTTTATCTTTCCCACCTGATGCGACTCTTAGACCATCGGGTGACCAGTCAACCGCATAAACTTCATCAGCGTGACCAGGTAAATCCTGGCTTAATTTTTTAGTTTTTATGCTCCAAACTATAAGAAGGATTATGTTACTTCCAACTATCCTACGTAGATAAGTTTTTTTATGCCTGCATTTACCCTTTAAAGTCGAATCCGCGCTGCCACTGACCAGCAGACGAGAGTCGGCACTCCATGCTATCGAATAAACTGCTTGAACGTGACCTCTTAGCGAAGCGATATACGTGCCAGTATTAGATTCCCATAGTTTTATGGACTTGTCAAAGGATGCAGACGCAATCATACGACCATCCGGCGAGAATTTGACATCGTTGATAAGTTGCTGGTGGCCAGTCATTCTTGCTGAAAAATATTTTCGCGATATATTTCTTATACTTGATTGACTTAATTGTATTTTAAGATCATGCAATGTACCGATAGGTTTCTTCTCTCTTTCTGGCTTCCACAGAAATAATGTGAAATCATCAGATCCAGATACAAGTTTCTCTTCACCTACAGATTTATATTGTTCTCTTGCATATTCTAATGGACTGTCCGTTTGGTTTGCAGTCGATCCCAATTGGAAAGGACCGGTCCTGAGCACGTAATCGACATTTAAGGCCAAAGTGTTCACCCAGTGAGCGTGGCCTTCTAAGGTTCTACACAATACACCCTAGAATTGATTTAATCAGTTGGAAATGTAACTAAATGCGAATAATTTTAACTGCTCGATATACGTACGTCCTCTGCTCTCCACACTTTGATAGTCCTGTCTTGAGAGGAAGAATAAATAAGGCCGTTTCCACCCCACTTGACACAAGTAACACTTCTTGTGTGACCAGACAAAACTCGACAGGTTTGTGCTCTTTTTGTGTCCCAAATTCGTATGTCGCAATCCTTAGACGAACTCACTAAATATACGCACTCTGGATTCTTATGATAGGGTTCCCAGCATAGAGATGTCACCCACATTTTGTGTCCTGCCATGGCTTTTCCTATATATATGATAAACATAAAAAGAATATATTCTTGTCTAGGGAGAAAGAAAGCTTGATGAATATATTTCTTAGATCTCTACCCATTTGTTTGCCAGTGTTGGGATCCCATAAGTAAATCAATCCATTTTTACATGCAGAAGCCAGCTTAGTGCCACAGGGTGACCAGGAAATACACAAGACCCAGTGTCTATGCCCCTCACACGTGTGATGCGGCGTTTGCGTATAGATGTCCCACAATCTTACTGTTGTGTCACCGGAACCGCTGGCTAGATGTTTGCCATCTGGCGAAAACGCAACGGATATAACGGCTTCCTTGTGACCTATAAAAGCAGAGAATATTAACGAAATATTCGTTTCATTAGATATAAAGTGCTGCACAGAATTGCCAGTAACCTTCTAAGGATCCAGTGCATCTCGTGACAGCTCTGACTTTAAATACTGCTTGCGGCTGATATACAATCTCCACAACGTCCTCGCTGATGCTGAAATCCTTGCCAACATACTTCTCCAATACGTCTGTGACTTCTACATTGTTCACGTAAAATGCCAGGGGCAACGGCTCCTCTTGTTGCAGCAGTGCATTACAAATTGCTTGCAGTTTATCCACCGTGACATCAACCGGCAGGTCCAACAGGCCACCAGGTAGAACTTCGCCAGTGTCAGATTTGAAACGAGATAGAACTCTCTTGACCTCGGTGTCCGCCGGAGCGGCGTCGGTCTCGTCATCAAGTTTTCTTTTATTCATCTCGTAAAATCACTAAATTAAAAAAAGATGTACATATACTTAAAAAATTCTTTCCAAAAACATGCTTCGTCGTTCGGCGTGTCTGCTTTCCACACGTGCTGTGCAAGTTCGATTTTAGTTCGCTTGCACGTGTTTGAGGTTATTAGATGGCAGCAGTGCCGACCGTCTCCTTTTGCTTGACGTTTGAGAAGTTTAAATACGCTGGACGCAAATCCGTGATGTGAGCTCTCTGTGAACACAATTTCAGTAAAGAGACAGAGACACACAATGGCATCTATTTCGTTGGAAAGTACCGGAGAGAAGGAACAAGAGGATCCAATTCGATGCATATTTTTTGCTGAATTTCACCACATAGCGGGACCCAAAATTACATGCCAGGTTCGGCCATGTATTATGAGAGTGCAAGTGATTAAACGTTCTATTTATAATTGCGCGACTTACGGGAGTTACGTTATTTTACAGGTGCCTGATAATTACATATCCAAGGATATTTTCGACAATGTCAGTGTTTACATCATACCAAAGGCACAATTACAAAGAAGTACCATTACAATGTAAGTTAAAGTAAAGTACTTGAAGCTGCGAAAGTTAAATGGTCAATTCTCGTGTGTTTTATTAAAGAATTTTCTTTTACTCTAGCACGTTAAAGGACTACAAGATCTTGGGCTTTCCCGTGAAGATTGACGATAAGAAATACGCAAGAAATGCATTTTACTTCAACTTATGTTTTGTCTGTGATGCAAATGCTCGTACTGTCCATTATGAGCCAGTGGTCAAGAAGATGTCGGATTTCTTGGTTAATTTTTTTATGTATTTCTCTGTGCTTTTAATATTTCGAAAGTATAGCGATTTATATGTACTAATTTTCATGTGATTACCAGATGGCTTTGGAAATAGAAAATTGCTTTCTATCTGCCTCGGATGACAAGACCAGACTGGCGGAGATGCTTGCACAAGTCATGCAGGATTTGAATCTGCACAAAATGTGTACATTGACTGGTAGGTTTCATATACATATATGTATAATATTTAAAATGTCTTATCGTGATATGTTACGTGTAATATTTTGTTAGAGGGAACAATGACATCACATTTGAAAGTTGTGAGATTAGCGCCCGAGCCAAAGCCAGTTCTCGATCATCAGGTACCAATATTTTTGGAAGACAAAGAGTCATTTCAGAGCGATCAATGGGATTTGACTACGCAACAAGTGTTACCTTATATTGATGGTTTTAATCATGTGGCGCGCATAGCGGCTGAGGCCGACGTGGAGAATAATTTGGTCAAAAGCTGCGTGCAAAATCTTGTGTACGAGATATTTGACGAGAGATAGCATTTCCTTAATCGACTGTATTATAAGAGACACTTTTGCAGATATTATGGGGTTGTAACTTTGATCCCAATATTTCAATATAGTAACGTCTATGCCGTAACTCCGAAATTAAGAAAATTACCGGACGACCTAAAATTACAGGAAAGGTGTATAGCGTACGCTTCTAAGTTAGGTAAATGATTTTTCGAATGTAATGATGATTAATTTCAACACCACGATAAAATTTACAGATGACTTTTTTTCTTTATAGCTAGACAACCGGCATATCTTAGGGATATATACCGTATGTATTCGAGTATGACTTACGGTGTCAGTATGAAAGACTTATGCCAACGTCTCAATCCACAAAACTTAAGAATAAATGAGAGAAGGCTGGTACAATTTGGTTTGATCGAGGGGCTTATCAGAAGGGTGTACAATGTGAGTAGCTTTCGCGTTGCATTGTAAGTAAGCTGCATTGTATAGCGGTATATTAATTTTATCTTCTTTTATAGTATCCTGTACTTCTTCCTGGTGCATCTTGCAGCGAAGAAGCAAAAAATAATCCAATTTACAAGTATTTCACAGGTACGTACAGCCTCGATGAAATATGCTGTAGCACAGGCCAGTCCGCCGCGCAAATTGAAGATCTCATCGAGCGCGATCCGAACGTTCTAATGATATGGAAGTGATGTGTCGCAAAGACTTAATAAAAGACTGTGAAAGTAGACAATTTTCTATAAACTTTGTATATGTAAAAAATATATATATGTATATACTTTTTTTATTTCTCTTAATTTTATTTCTCACGATCAGCCTGATCAAATAATATCATTGAATAGTTTCAATCATCCGTTTCACTTCGTTAATATAAATATCAGGGACTTTGTTCTTTCTCATTTCTTGGTACTTTCGTTCCATTGCATCTTGTAATTTCTTCTTACGTATCGCAGTTTCAGCGCGTATTGCCAAACCTTCTTCAAACATTTTTTGCCGCTCAACAATACGTTCTCGTTCCTTTTCATTTACCTACTCAAGCGAAATAAAATAATATATATAATGTAAAATAAGATACATATAATATATGTAATCTATAATATTATATATATAACTATATAAAAGAATATATTTATAATTGAGGACAGAATAACATATATGTATATACAATATATATATATTTATACATAAAATTGTGTATACTAATACATTATTTCAGGTGCGCGAAAACAAATGATACAAACCTGCTTTAATATTTCACTGCGATGAATTTGAGCCTGTTGTTGCTTTTGCTCGAGTTCTTTCTTTTCTCTACAAAAAGCTGCTTTTTGCACACGTGCAATCCTCTCGAATTCCCGCCATTCTCGCTCGATCTCGATGGCTTGCATTATTCGCTTATTGTTTATTTGCTCCTCCCTTTCTCGCTGAAGAATCTTTTGAGCCTCCAGTTTCTTTAAAGCTTCTTCCTTCTCTTTTCGTCTCCATTCCCGTTCTACCTCTTCCTGAACCCGAGCAGCATTGATTTCATCAATTTGCGCCTGCAAATTTATTGTCGCGATTTGCCCACAGTTAAAACTATAATAACTTATAATCTTTTCATTAAATGTTTCTTTAAAATATCAATAAATTATGACATAATAAATACGTACTAAAAATAGGCATCAGGAATAATAACATAGGAATAGTTTATAACGTCCTATGTATATAATTATTTAAATCGTGAAAAGAGCATTACAGTGCGATAACATATGGCACTTAATACTTTATTAAGCACAAATAACCACGCAATAAGAAAAAATGCAATAAAAAACGCGAAGCGCAATTTCGAAAGAAGAACATATTGTAGATAGCGAGACCTGACGTGGCGCTCGTGGATTCATTGACCCTCGACAACAGGTAGTTGAGACACGCAAGGATGTATGTAAGTAATTATAGAAGTAAATGGAACGATACGCGCAACGCGATATGATGTATTGCGCAAATTATTGCGTTTCCATTAGCGGAAAAATTCATGATCTTGCGACGTACTTTATAGAATTCCTTATATTGCCGTCTAGCGTAACTTCTAGATACACTTACGTCGTGAATCTTTTAAGTTCGATATTTAATACCTGAAGCTCGTGCGTTTGCACCGTTCGCATCGCCACTCTGGTTTTTTCTCGTTCTTTTCTCAATCTCTCTAATTTCTGCTCTTCCGTCTTTTTGGCTTCTCTCTCTTCTTTCATTCGATGATAGTTTTGTATCCTGAAAAAAGTTAAATTTAATAAGAATTATATATTTTCCAAGGAAAGATATGAAGGAGATAGTTCCCCAAGGTACTTTTAAAAACTGATGAAAATTCGTTCAAAATAATTTTGAAAGCTCTGGTAAAACATACCTTAGATCTATAATTTTGTTTTCCTCCTGTTCCATGGCCTTGAAGTATTTCAGTTGTTCGTTTCCTTCCGCAAGTTCCTGCCGTACCTTAGCATTTTCAGCCTCTTTGTTGCGCAGTTTCTCGATCTCGTCTTGCTGCCATGCGATGTTATTTAAATTGATGAGCCGGCTTTCCTCCTGCTTCCTCTCGAACTCGAGGATTCGCTGTTCCTCGTTCTCCACGATCTGTTCCTTCAGGATCTTGGTGAATCGCAGCCTCCTGGCCACCTCCTCCTGTTCCTTTCGCGATTCTTCCTTGATCGCCCATCTCCTCTCGTCTTCCATCATATCGTGTAGCCGTTTCTCCTCCTCGAGAAGCTCTCGTTCCATCAGCTTCTTTTCCGCGATCTGCAAACGGATAGCTAAATGTACGAAAATTAGACATTACGGAGACGTTACGTCATATGCGGAATTCCGTTGCAGAATCGGTGGTTTACTTGGGCGTCGCGGATAGCTCGGCATTTGGTCTCCAGGATGAGCCGATTGCACTTCTGTATCTCTTCCTCCTGCTCCAGACGCATGTTGTACGCCCGCTCGAGGATGTGCATCGTCCTTCTTCTCGCTTCCTCCTCGATCTCCCTCGTTCTCGGATCCTTCTCGCGACTCTTCTTCATGTCCATCATGCGGATTGTCTCTTTTCGCGCCGCGCTCTCTTTCGTCAGTCTCTCCCTCTCCTTCGCCGCAGCCTCCGCAGCCGTTTGTCTCTCGTCCTTTGTAATCACGCGGCTGCGTTCTTTCAGGTCCTCATACTCCTTCCTCGTCATGATCTTCGGATAGACCATAGGCTCCTTCGAGGGAATCAGATATTTCCTCGTGCCGCTTTTATCCCTTATCCTGCCGACCTGCCATCAACATTTTATACAATTTATTTTTAACTTACAGATGGATTTAAATAAAGACATTATTTTTTCCTTAACATTTAATATAGCTGTAAATCTGTAATTATAGCGAGCTAGGAAGTCGCGTGGAAACCTACATCCCGCTTTTTCTCAGGAAGAGGATGTAGCGTTACCTCTTTCCCTTCGTACGCGCTACTCCTCTTCAGATGAATCGGTCTGTCTCCGAGCGTACGATCGCACGCCGACGGCAGATGGATCGTGTACACGCCCGGTGGAAATCTGGAGTCACCGCGATACTCGAAGTTACCGGATCTCGTCCTCCGCATCATGGTCTTGGTCGACATGACGTACGTGCCGGGATTACTCGGGGGAGGAAAATACGTCACCCAGACCGCGGGATCTTGTGTGCAGAATCGCGTTCTCTCATCGGTACGCCGCGTTTTCGTCTCCCTCTGGAATCGTGCCGGTCGGCACCTTGACAGTCTTGACACCGGCGGCGAAAGGTGAGAAAAGGTCCGGAGTAACTTGATAGGAACGCGGGCGACCGTGCCGAGCGAACGTCGTTAACTGTTTGCCGACGAGTAACCGTTCCTTTGTTTGTTCGATAGGAGAGAATTATGCACGGGGATACAGGTGGCCGATCATGTTACCGGGCTCGCGTTTCACGCCTACCGCGAACGAACGGCGATAACGAGCAATAATCTCGCAGATGAGGCGCAACGAGGACCGCTGGCCTCGAACTCGAAGAAAGCACGAATATCCGTACAGTCGGGGTCTGTTGACGATAGGAATCGATAGAATTTACCGTCCATTCGGAATAATACACAAAGATACACGAATTCTCTCCCTCGCGATCGCAAATACATATAAGTATACCTAATACATATAAATTGCGTAATGAAAAGGTGCATATAGTATATATATAGCGTACGGTTGTCTTAGCTTATAAAATAAAAATGGTTGCGTGAAAGAAAGAGAAGGAGAGAGAGGCAAAAGAAAAAAAAGAGGGGAATCTCTCCCTCTCTTTTTCTCTTTGCGAGAAATACACGTGAAATAACACTTATCGATACGTATGCGTACGCCTATCGCGTGAGCGAAATTAAGCGGAGGCCACGACGAATACACGGCAGTCAGATAAGGCAGATAAAGACAGTTCACGCTATCTGAACGCGCCTGTTTTTTTTCCCAATGCAAGCGCGATCGATCAACAATCGCTACCGGAAGATAGAAGCGACGACGTGTATCCTGTCCTGCGTACGTTATATTCACACACTGTCTGTCTACGTATTTCCGACGTGGCTCGCGTGGTAAATATTTAAATGTTTACGAATTAAAAATTGTCTTGTCACATCACAATATATTCAACGTTGTAACCCCGCTGTCGCCCTCGCGTACACGATATCACCCCTGTACATGACCTTCCCCGCCATCAGTTGCCATGAGAACGTAATTCATATTCAAGATAGCGTAGACTCGAGAGCTATACTCTACTCTCTTTTCGCATGTAATTTATTTCTCATCAACATGAGTCATCGCTTTTTTTTTACTCTTCGTCATCATCATCATCTTCTTTTTGTACTTCTTTTTCTTCTTATTCTTCTTTCTTCTTCGCAGATCGTATCGCACAAGCGGAAATATACATTGTAGAATAGCTCAAGTCTAATAACTAGGAAATGGCATAGCAACTTTGTGAGTAATAATTATCCGATCAATAGCGAAGGATAGAAGTTTCGTGCAAATGGTTAAGCCTCTTCGAACAGCAATTCGAGACAAAAGACAATCGATCGTCGTGTGTAGGGACGTGCTTTACGTGCCCATGAGTTAAATTTAGCTCCAAGTTTAAGTCCTCGACGAGAGAAGGGAGGAAGAATCGTCGATCTAATTTGAAAAAGGATCTGGTTCGGAATCGAACTCCGGAAACCATGTGATAAAACTCAGCCGTCTTGAAAAGGGTCATAAATCCTCTAAATTTCTAAATGTAAATGCTCAAGGTAGCGTCGAGTATAAATCCCATGGTTTTCGGAAACACCGAGAGTCACTAAAAAAAAAAAAGGAAAAAAGCTTTCGCTTTTTTTCCAGCCGTGTCGATTCTCTCCTCTGTCTCGGGCATCCACGTCAGGTAAACACTCGGGACAGGGGAGAGACCATTAGACAACCACTTTTTTCTCTCTCTGGTGTCGACATCCGAATGGTCTATCATATTTTTCGGAGAGTTCGGGGGTGGAGAATCTTTTCGAAATGCTTGAGAATAAAACCCCGGACCTCGGCTCGCGCTTCCTCACTCGTTCTCGAATTCTCAGAGCGAAAGGGTTTTTCGAATTCGTAAATCCGTTGCTCGCGGAAATAACCTTGCAGGTACTGTACAAAACAATCTGTAATTATAGACTCTGTATAAACTGTACAAAGTTATTCATTCCTAATTCGTTCAAAATTCTTCCCGCTCGTGACTTCTTCTCTCATTCGCGCACAATCAGAATTTAGATTGCGCGGCATCTTCATGCTCATGATAACGGAGTACGTGTTCTTCCCTGTGAAAGAAGCATGAGATTTAGAAATCGCGTGTTCAAACACTATATCGACTATATGATAATAAGTAGCATTACATTTGGATTCAAGATACTCATTATACGTGTCCCGTTTATACAGAATGAACCAAAACTCGTGGTATGAGGCTTCGTCTTTGAGAGATATAACTTTGATAATTAGAAAATTAATAATATTATATATTTATACTTTTTTAAACCGTCAACATATACCGTCTCAAAAGCGGCTGTTAGCATATAAATAAAAGAGATACATTCTACTTAATAAAACAATTTAAAGCAATTTGAATAATTATGTTAACTTCGAGGCAACCCTTATTTCAATTTACCTCTTTTGCGATTGTACATTATATTTCAGTTCATTTACTGCATATGTATGATATTTATTTGCTTTTGACATTATAAATGTACACTATTCGAGATAAATAAATAATTTCTGCGTCCACCTTGCAGATCACGTCATAGTCGAATGTCCAGCCTGCGGAGTAGCCACGAAATAGAGGATTCGCGGGCGTCGGGCGCAAGTCTTCGTCGTTGATCCGAGGGAGTCCTAACGACGACAGCCCCCCACGTTAACGACCTCGGCGTACCACGTGGCGCTGCTATGTTGTACCTCGACGCGGCGATCACACTCGCGTGCTGCACACCGGCTCCGGCGCATTGGTCTGTCGCGTCGCGCCGCGTGCGATACATCGACGTCGCGTCGTCGTAGACACGAAATTACACACGGCAGATCGTACACACGGGACAGCTCAAAGTGACGGATTATCGATAACGTGAATCTCTCGTGTCTGCCGATCTATAGATAGGAATTACATCGTCTCGCTCGGAGCTAAACGCTGAAACGAGGGGTGGATATTAATAAAAATTAAATATCGCGGACCTTGCCGCTTTAATTTATATAATTATAATATAAATATTAAATATTAAAATTAGTTTTGAGTTTTGAGTGACTGGGAAAGTACTTCAGTGATTAGAAGATCTGACGCTCAATCCGGAGGCGAATCTTTCGATGTGCAATCCAGATAAGCGCGAAAGTCAACATCCGAAAGAACTGATGATGTCTGGATGGGATCGCAGGTCCACCGTGACTCCCGTGTGCAAATCTCCCAGTAGGATACCATGCGTCCGGAGGATGACAGCCTGATCATCGTCGTCATGAAGGAATGATAAGCAAAGTCGCGGATTGTTCTGGAGCTCCGCATATCAAGTGAGTGTTCTTTTTCATTTAGAATGTATCGAATAATTATTACCGCTAGTACAGCTTTATGTAATCCAAATAGCCTTGAGATGGAGATCAATTTCCTCGATAATTTTCCTATTAAAGTATTCTCGGTTCTCGACGAACGATTATCTGCTAAATGACGTTCTCGAAGCGTGCGCTTTATTTTTCCACCTGTTTAACAAAGAAGTATAATTACGTCTAAACGGATCAATATAACTCAAATTATGCAAATATACATCTGCTCACCTTTATCCCGTTCTTTACTGTTTCGCTGCTTAACACTTGCGCTCGCTCGCAAGAATTCGAAGGATATCAACGCAAAATCGCGCGGTTTATCAGGCCCGCGAAACTTTTCAATCGATAGCTCGCTTCTATAAACGTATATACGTTATAAGCGTAGATAGATCGTCACCAGTAGGGCTTCCAGGAAGAGAGCGAGTCGACGATTTCTTTGCGAGCCGGCTGATCTTGTCCGGATTTCGTCGATATTCACAAAGGAGGATATGTCGATGACCTTTATATACCCGGACGTAGATATCGCCGACGAAGCAAAGGCACATGTTCGCTGTAAAGATCTATCTATAGTCATAGCATTCATCGGCCACATCGCCGCACATGTACAATGTCGTTGTCACAACAAAAGAAAACGACCGTTTTTCGTTATCGCCGCTCATTGTCCATTACCGATTAATTAAAGTTTTTTCGACGTTATTTCTGAGCCTAATTAATTATACGCTTACATCTCTCTACCCCGAGTCGAGCCCGATCATAGCAATACAGAGCACCGTGACATAAAACTGTCACGCGGATATTCTCGTAAGTATAAAGTAATCCTTCGGGACGAGCGTGCGATCGAAGGCGGGATCCTCTTTTCCTCTCTTCAGGAACTACATATATTACGCGCTCTAGAAAGTATCACTCAAAGAAACGACGTCAGACACTCTCTCGGAGTGGGGTAGTACAAGGTTGCATTACGTACACTAACTAAGCGGGCTTATATAACGCAGGACTACAAAGAAGATACCTGTAAGTGGACCGGTAAATTATGAAAGAGCCTCTTTTCTCTCTGCGAAAGGGTTCTGCTGCCTGGTTATACGCGTCACGCTAACATTATCCGCGTGGGGTGCATGAAGCATTCATCCCCTCGTATTGACGAGGCGCTCAAAAGTTCCCCGCGCCGCGCCGGCCGCGACTTGGAAAAGGCCGTGGAAATTTTATTTTATTTCATCTTTTACTTTAGCGACGACGTCGGAACGAGTTTTCCAACTAGGAATGCCGTTGTTACGAACGAGTTTTATGTGCGCTTGGGAGACTCATCAACCTAGCCAAAGCCCTGTAAAAATATAAAAATGATAGTTCTCTTGTTGATACCATTTTGTTTCGAAGAGATTAATGACCAGAATCTACTTAAATCAGTTTACAATTATTTTTATGTCGATACTTAACATAAACAGAAAACATATATCAAGACGGAGCGAAGGCGCGCGCCAAAGTTTTACGACAGTACTAGTTACGTTTTTATCATCACGTACTTATCGTTAATCCTTGAACGACCGTACAACCGCATAAAACTGCAGATAAGTGAAGCATTAGCAGCTCTGTTGCTTGTAATGCGACCAAATACGTTTTACAATCGAGGTGTTTAAAATAAGTATCGAATATCGCGCGATGCTTTTCGCAGACATAAAAAAAAGAGATCTCTCCCTCACGAAATTGGGACCCCCTTAGGAACCCATTGAAAACCCTTAAGTCGAAACTTATTCGAGGATCCGACATTGCACTCTACTAGTTTGATCGATCTTTAGAGAATAAATTTCTCGGGAATGTAGCGTTGCGTATAGGCGCGCGGCAGAGTTGAGGAAAAAAAAAGGTAGTTGTGTGGAGACATCAACGTGATCGACTCGCGTGTCCCTTCTCCGATCGTCCTTCTGCCTGCGCTGGAGGATGCGCGTCCTGAACGGCCAATTGAAATACGCCTGTCGCATCGAAGGGCTCCCGAAAGAGAGCCAGCCGTCACGCGTGTGGTGTTAAATAGATAGAGGGGGGAAAAAAATACATTGCTCTATTGCTTCGCCGGCCGGCTCGCTCCTTCGCATGACAGTCTACATTACAGCTCTGTGACACACGTGAAGGGATACCGTGACCGCGACGTCGTATTCAGGGCGCATTGGATGATGTTCACCGCGGCTCGGCGGTCCCGCCGGGACATTGAATAGAAGATAGAACGACCAAGGATTCCGCTGTCCAGGATGATAACGCTGTAAAAGTTTCGGAAAGAGTTCAGACAATGCGAGGTATCATCAACTGTGAAGATTTGTGCAAGTTTCTGTGAAAGCTGGAATAAAAAAAGAAAAGGGAATAAGAAAAAGCAGAAGGCGCGGTATTATGACTCAGAGGAGACAGATGTCTACAAAAGAAAAGAGAAAAGAAGAGGAGAAAGAGAAAAGTAAGGTATGAGGTCTCGCGGTCCTTTACCTTATTGCGGCATCAAGTGACATCTCCGACGAGTGGGTGGCTACGTGATTCCTACACGTGATTCCTACTGCAGTGATACGGTGATGTAAGATTCGGTGTGGAGTATACATTAACTCGCGGATGCTAACGACGGAAAGCAACGATAGAAAGTGATAACGAGAAGTAAGCCTGCGTTCGTAAGCTTCGTTGCTGTGCATCAAGCAGAGGAGTACAACGTCTTCGGTCTGATATAATATAAAAATTACATCGAAACATAATATCTTGGTAACGGTAAATCAAATGTGATTTCTCATCTATGTGGATATTCACGATGTCATCGTTTCGATGTCACAACTCTGCACGATTATTTACCGTATTCGTTTAATGACGCCGAAGATAATTTGCAAAGGTAATTTACATCTGTGCTTCTTTCGTTATCAAGGTTGAGGGCGTGACCTCGATGAATGGGAACGAAGTCTTTTAATCGGTCAAATATTTCCTTTATCTCTAACAAATTTCGTCATATTTTTTATCTGAAAAAAATAACATATAAAAATAAAAAACACGTACAAACGAGCATAATAAAGAAGAGCATCTTATTGCTTAAATATCATTTCAGAGAGAAAGTAAAATCCTTTAAAATATATTATATACATTATATATACGTAGGGTCATAAAATTTAAGTTATTTAATAAACGTAATTAATTGATAACACAGAATGCAACTTATAAGTGAATAGTGTGATAATTAAAAAATATATCTACGTATTCCTAATATTTTTATATTATTATTTCATCTAATAAAATAGAAAAATATATAATTTACTGTTGTAAATTCTTTTGTAACTATGTCACTACAGTGTAACTAATTAAGTGTAAAAATAGACTGAAGGTTTTACGAATTAGATTAGGAAATACCGGCATTTTCGTAATCTAAACTATGAGCTCGTTTCCATTTTTATACTCGCTACTAGTAATTTTGCTTAAACGTTGATTATCGCATTATTCAACAATTATATTCGCAGTTGCAATGTTAAGTTGAGCATGTGTAATTACATCTGACTCATATGCACGTTGCAACGAAGAAAGTTTTTTAGTACAGACTTGTTTTTCGATTTTCGATTGCCACGAGGGGTTCGCTTTCAACTTCTTCGGCGCGACCGTGAATTTCCGCGCAAGGAAAAAAAAAAAAAGAGAAATGCGTGTGTGCGTCCGACATGAGAGAGAGAAGGTGGAGCAAGAGGGGCATGCATCGCGTGCGAAACGTAATTTCTCCCTTTTTCGTATGTTCTGCTACCATAAATGCGGAGCGAAAGACACTCGATGCACAGTGCGTACGAGGAAAAATCAATAAGAATCGATAGGAGACTTCTGACGAAAAAAGAAAGAAAAAAAACCACCATGTAGAACGGTTGACATGTAGCGCACGAAGCTTCGCAATTATTACCTTCCCTTTCGCGAGCGCGAGCGTCTCTTCGCTCCCCCCTATGTATTATTTGCATCGCGAGACTTTGTTCAACTTCATCGACCAAAACAGCTAAAGTATATACCGTTGGCTGTTTAATAATTAATTGCTTTTCTTTCAACTCTCCTCCGCTCCCCCCTTTCAACCGCAATTATTACTGCAGCGCGAATGCAAGGGAGAAGGATGCCGTTCATCTGAATTATTCTAAATGTGACTGGAACACGAAATGTTTCGGCGTGTCATTTACCGAACTTTCGGAAAAATCCTCGAGTCTCTGTATCACTCAATTATAACGTATATAAGAAAAATGCGGTCGCACGATCAGCACCTAGCCGTTGGGCTAAAGCCGCGGAAGAGGAAGCTTTCGTCGAAGGATAAATCCAAGCAGTCGCTCGCACCTAGAACCCGTTGGTCCAAGGTCACGATATCCCGTAGCAAACAGCCATACGGCGAGTCTAATGATACCGGGAGGAGCTTATCCCGATTTGATGGATGTCCCATGGTCATCAATGCGAATAACTCCAACGTTATCGATATCGCCTGCGATATCGTCGAGCTCTTCTGTGAGAACAGTAACGAAGAAAGGACGGTCTGCTCGCGGATTTCCAGTTCGACGGAACTCGAAGAAGACGAGGTGTGTGCCACGTGTAAGGATTGCGTGGAATGTCAGCTGCAGCAGCAGGATAGTGCCGCCGCAAAGATACGCAAGGCCGAAGGGGGCCTAATGAGCGGCCAGGACGAAGAACTGGCGGAACATCTGGATTGTTACGAGGGTGACGTCGGCGGCGTGGAAACGGCCTCCACATCGAGCACGGTCATCACGATAGAGCACGGGAAAGCTCCAATTCTCGTGGATCTGACCAACGAGGAGTCTAAGCAAGCTATCTGGAAGCAGACGATCTTGAAACGATTCAGTAACGCCGAAGAAAGTTCGGAAATGTCGGGTGAGAATGTGATAATGAGTAAAAGCGATTGTATCCTACCTAAGTAACGTCGTCGTTCTTTAGCTTCGATGTCGGATATATGTTAAATATATTAGGTGCACACTACGAACAATTGCATAAAAGTATATAATTACTTCAGAAAAATCAATTAGTAGTATATATAAACTGGTGCCCAATCTCCTGTATTTCTTCAATGTCTTTTAACATTTGGTTACGTGCGAGAAATATAAATAAGGAGAAATTCTCCAAGAAATGCGGAATCTGAAAAAAATATTCTACTATAAAAAGTTTACGATAAAAAGTTTCTGGATCATCGTTAAAAGCGCATTTATCTTAGGAATTAAAATTTTTGATGCGTGCTATAAACTAAATTAATAGAAGTAGATTGAAATATCATCCGCATTAATTTGCATTTGTCGCCTCGATCAAATAGACTTTCGAAACGTTGTTCAATAATTATCATGCTCATTTAAGGCTCCTATTTGCTTAGAAATAGCCTCCAAGAAAATGATGTGCTGAATGCCATTAATATCATTAAAACACGTGCCTTTTCTGAAAGTAAAATTAGAATTAAAATCGAAAAGGAAAGGCTATTTTTAAAAATGTTATTGAACGATGTTTTAGACAATATCAATGTAGCGAGATATTAATACGCGATTAAAACTCAAATTTTGAGAATTTCTATTTAAGGGACTTTGGGGTAGGTCGTGTATTCTGTGTCTGCCATGTCGATGATATCTAACTATAAATTCCGCTCTATTTCAGAACCTCGCATCATGATAGCCGACAGTTCCAGCAGATTGCAACGCGGTAGCACGGGCAGCAGCCTGGCGACCGCCTTGAGGGATCGTGGTCCTTGCGTGATCCCTGTGCAGCCTAATCGCTCCCTACCGATCCGACCAGCGCCGCCGACACCGACCAGGTCGGCGGCATCGATAGTAACGTTGCGGAAGACACGCTCGCCGATCCTCAAGCTATCGAAATCCGTAAGCCTGGACGTGGCAAAATTGCAATCTCCGAGCGGTTCGTTGACAAACAAGCTCAACGAATTCCCTTTCGGGCAGCAGGATGGCGACGGAGACGGAATGATGATTACGAGCGAGCTCATCGATCGCTCGGACTACATTCTTCCAGACATGAGTGATGTCGTGCAGGTAGCGAAACAAACTGGCCTGAGGGTCAATTTTTATTCTTTTCTTTCCCCCTTCGAAAAAGAAACAATTGTTTTCGAGTGTAATATATTTTTAACAAACACGAGACTTCGTCGTTGTATAAAAATGATTCAAGAATACAATGCGAATAAAAATTTACGCGAGTTTTAAAAAATTACTAATAAAGAATCTCTCACGAAGTAATATTCATTCGTCGCTATGATTTCGTATTTGTTCTGTCGTTATGCTACACCTGTAGTTAAATTTGATTAATCAAAAGCAAACAATATGTCCGCGCATTAAAATTGGAAATTAAAAGTAAATATCAGCTTTAATAGTCATATAATCTGCTTTAATTATACAACTGTTGATATCATTTGACGATGGTTCACACGTTACAGATTACGAAAGAGGTCAACAGCGTTAAAAGAAAAAACGGTGAAAATCGTGATAGAGAATATGAGAAAGAAATTACCAAGGATGTGAAGAAACGGAGAAAATCCCACGAAGTCGACGCCGGTCACATACGCGACGAACGCGTCAAGAATATTTTGAAGGAGTACTCCAGAACTTGTTCCGGCAATTTGGCCGACAAAGGAGAAAGAAAATTGCAGCAGCACGTAGTGGTGAGGCTGTGGGATGACAAGAGATACTCGTCACCGGTCGTAGTGTCGACGATGGAGCCGGAGGCAGAAAAAAAGGAAATCTGCAACAAGGTTGTGCCACCTTTAAGACTGAAGAAAGTTGTGCGCGAAGGTACGATATTTTTTTTTACTTATATTCAATTAACATTTCTAGAAGTTACATGAATAAATTTATCGGTATTAATTTAGACCATTTATTAATTCTTCTACCAAGGTAATTGACCAAATTTTTCGTCCCAATACAAAAAAAATAATAACTTTTACTTTGCGCATTCAGGAAACGTATGGATTTCTTTATTACTTGTTTGCTTTTATTCTCAGCGAGCATCGACGAATATCAACGTAACGTCGAGGTGAACGCCGAGGGAAATGAGTCCAACTATCGCATTGTCACCGGCGCCACACCGCGTCCGGAATCTCCGTCCAGATACTCCGCTACTTCTTTCTGGAGCAGCGTGGCCTCGGAGAAGGAACTCGAACCGTCGACGGACAATGCGCGGGATAAGAGCCGGCAATCCTTTCCGAAGAGCGACGGCTACAAGATCAAGTACCGTCGTAACCGGTTGCGCCAGAAACTGCGGGAACTGCGCAGCAAGGCGTTGGAGCTCTCGCGGGAGATGATCGTGTGCAATAACGCTGCCGACACGAGCCCGCAGCGTAGCACCCGGCTGCGACAGATGATGAACTGCTACGAGAAGCAGATTGAGAACATCTCGAAGCTACTGTGCAAACTGTCTGCCTCCATACCGCCCACGACCGACGATGACGTCGTCGATCTCGACTATGAAAACAAGCTGGATGAACGCACGTCAATTGAGAAAACAGCCGTTGACAGCGACGTCACACAGGTAAATGGAATGACAGGAATTGGATGAAGTAGTGTTTCGTAAAATCCTTCTTTTCAGAATAAAATTAACTTACATTCTTGCTGAGAAGAAGATCGTTAATCCGCAGATTGTGAAACGTTCGTTGGATGCAAATTGATGTTTAAAAAAAAAAACGATTTCGTCGGTTTATTTCATATAATATCATTTCCATTAATTAATATTTATGTTGCGAAGGTAAATGGAATATCCAGAAGCAGCGTTTCCCCGTCTCCTTCTCCGGAACCGCCGAAATTGTCACCGCGTTCTCCCATCGACTACGAGAAAGGTAAATCGCCCGACGCAGCGAGAGACAGTCCGCCAGTCCTACCCAGGGTTTACATAGCAATCCAGCCGACTGCTCTCGAGTGTCTGACGCAAAATCTGACTGTCATCAAAAGTTGGCACAAAGACGACAGCTCGCCAAGCTCGCCGATCGAGAAAGAAGTCAACGTGAATGATACAGACGATACACAAACGATAATACGCGACGACGTAACAACGATGCCAGTTATATCCTCGGTTTCATCGTCCGAGTTCGAAGATCCGAGAAACAGTACGGCGGAGTGGGGCGAAGAGGAACCTTCGCCGGAACTGAAGCAGCCAGAAATCGAGGAGAAAATTCTGGAGGACACTAAAACATTTGACGATATTAAGGAACATCGACAAACGACACCGACTATACCTTCGGACAGTTTTCTAGGTTCGACGATGGACGTCGAGATAGATGGAAACGACGTGAGAGACACGAAGGAAAGACCCGTCGCTCAAGGGCATCTCGACGAAGTGACACAGGCTTCGGATACCGTCGCGAACAAACAACTCGCCTGTGAGAAGCAAGAGCTGGAACAGAAATCAAACGAAGCTCTACCGTCCACGTCGATCGTGGAGGAAACTAGGAAAACAACGGAATATGGGACTTACAACTCAGAAGAAAGGATCAATGGCAAGAACAGGCTAGTCACGAGCACAGTTACGGCTGCACAGGAAACGCCAGCGATGGTCGGACGACCGCAAGTACCTGCCGCCAATGTAACTAACATCCTGCAACTGCAGTCGAATTATTACGGCTCGTCTGTCGCGCGTGAAAACGTCGTCTTCAAAGGCGTCATACAAAATTCGAGGGACGCGCAGAAGGTAATCTGCAAAAAATTATTTAACAAAAGATTAATTATCATATCATGTTATGCTGTTATTAATTATATTAACAATCGTGTATTTATTTTGCTTCTCTTTTCGTGGTGTAAATCCGATGCGATATCCAGTCGGCTGGATTGCTACATAATGATTTGAAAGGCTTGTGCAGTTACAAAAAAGAATTATGATTCGATTGAAATAGTTAAAATGTACTTTGCCTCCTTTCAGGTGACATCAAGTATGAGTCAATCCGCGGCATTGGATCCAGCAATGCCTCTGGGATTTACTCAATCTAGGTCTGCTGTCAGCAGCTCAAACCAACAATGTATCGTGTAAGTATAACATATATATACGTATACATATGTATTATATAATTCTAAATTTGATTTATGTAAATATGTTTAATTTAACACGTGTTTTTTCACGCAATGTATTAGTTTGCCTAATAGCTGCAACAAACCTACTCCGGAGACTACCAATCAGCGAAACGATGGAAACCGCATAATGACGGAACAATTTCCTACTCTGGGCAATTGGGTAGCGCGAATGTCGAAGAAACAGGCTACCAAATCGAAATCCAAGTTGCAATCTGGGATAAACTTACCAACCGCATCAACGGCGGAGGCCGCTCGCGTAAGTTACATTTTCACTAATAATTGTTTCTTCGTTGATATCGAATTCTCTACTGACGAATTTTCTATTCTTCCGCGCACAGGTTCCCGGACTGGAGACGCAAAAGGTCCGCTCGAGTGCACCGAGTAACGCAACTCGAAACAACGTAGTCAACGTAGCGCCGCAATGGAACACGGAAAGGTGGCAACGTCAGCAACACCAGCAACGTCAGCAACAATTATATGCAGCGGCATCTGCATCGGCCGTGCCTCCGGTGAGACCGGGCATCTGTCCACCTATCTCGGTTACCCAGTTCTATCCATCTAATTATGCGGTAAGAAAAATAAGAAGCTTAATAAATTAATCAATATACAAAGGGAATGCATTTTCCAGATATCGCCAGTTGCTTAGAGAATAAAGCATTTTATCCGCAATAGATATAATTATCTCATTTGATTTACCGTTACAGATCGATCCTTATGGTGGCGCGGCTTTTGGCTACCACTCAGCGATATGTCCTTACGGCGATTACCCCTATCATTCTCGCCTACACGCTACCGCACCGCCTATAAGCGGCTACCAAATAGGTCCCTTGCAAGATCCACACGCCTCTTCGCTTCGCCAGATGCAGCATATCGACAAGCGTTACCCTGCGCATCTACAAGACACGGCGTCTCGTCATTTCACCACGGATCTCCTGAAGTATTCCGGCACATTATCTGCGGGTGGTTATCAGCACGCTGCGGCTGCCGCCGCCGCTGCCGGCTTAGATTACGATCGTTTGAGGACGGCGACGGCTGCCACGCAAAACGGCACCGCACCGACTTGTTTACCGCCCCTATTGTTACCTCCACCCTTAGCAGCCTCCGCGCAACAGTCTTTGGCACGCAGTTCCCTGGCCGGCTATTCCGCGAGCAACGGCAGGAACAGGATGATCCCGGATGTCGTTGCTGCGGCGGCAGCTGCTGCGGTGGTTGCAGCAGCTTCCTTCGGTCGACAGCGCGGAACGTTACCATCGTACGGAAGAACCGACACGGAAATGGTATCCGGAGGCATCAGCGGTGTTATGGATAACGAATCCTCGCAAATGATGACGGCGAATAGAGTAGCAAATCGTGAACATTTGCCGCAGGAGCAAGTGCAACCCGTCGGCACAGTTGGTGGTGTCAATGTGGATTCACGACTGAACAACGGTGGTTACCGTCAACTGCAGAATTTAATACTGGACAGATTACCTTACGTAAAGGCAGACGATGCTTATTCCCAGTCGTCGACAGCGATCTTCGACAACAACGCGCAAGAGCCGACGGTAGCATCCTCGGTGCCCACGTCGACGTACAAGCCCACTACCATCTTGGCGTCCAATAGCGCGTTGACCGCTAAGGAACCCGCGCGGAAAGAGAGTCGCAACTGCGAAACGCCACATCTCGGTAAGGTAAATCGCACTCTGGAGACTACGAGCACTTTGGAGTGTTCTAATTGCGGCCTCACCGGTTCCATGTTCAAGTGCCTGGGCTGCGAGACAGCCTTCTATTGCGACGAGAGGTGCCAAACTCGTCACTGGAGCATTCACGTGGAGAAATGTCCTAAGAGAATGCCTAAGTTAAAGAAACTTATCTGAGAATTATCGTAGAAACTACGGGAATCCGTAAACAAATTAATGTCCGTAAAGTATTAACGAGTTCGTTTAATGACTAAAACAACAAAGCAAGAGAAATGAACGACTTATGAGATGTGTGTCATTGTTTTGATATTCATATATTTTCAATGATAATGTATGTATCTCTAGTCAATGTATTATAAATTTTAACGAATGCGAGTTCTGTGTCTTGCAGTCGCATCGGATTTACACCACGAATGTGATAAAGTGTGCCTGGTCGTAAGATAAACGCTTACTGTAATTTTATGGTACTTCGTTCACAGTCTGATGTTCTGCTTTGTAAATTATGAACGGCGAAATACAAAGAGTTCAGCGCACCTCGCATTATATCTTACTGTTGTGCGGTAAATGGTGTATGTATTGTGCAATACGGCTATAATACGTGAAGTATAAGCTCATCGATATATTACATGTTGTAATGTAACGAATGTTACGAACGTGCTACCTCTCATGTACCTTACAGTCATAAATCATTACAGTCGTAATGATTGCATTCGACTGCAATCTTGTTTTGTTAAGACTCTTAGTTCTTTATTGCGATTATATTGGATTATAATGTCAGAGAAATTATGTGAATTCTTTTTAAAACTACGTGAAAAATTTATGTAATTTTTTATTATCGATGTCATATCCCAACATGGTTGCAATAGGGAGCCTTACTGCAAAGTCAGTAATTTGAAAAATAATTTAAATTATTAATGGGAAAATGTGTCGTAAAAACAGCTAGTAAAATATGATTGTTTTTACAAATATGTATTTAAGAATCGCGTATCGGTAAGAAATAACGCTTACTATATATTTGTTCCAATGCTTCTTAATTGTTACATAATCATAATCAATCTTTTTATACTTTTATAACAATTTGTAAAGAAATTGCAGCACCGCAGTTTTATTAAAATGGATAAATGGCAAATAAATGGATGGAAAATAAACAAACGAAATATATATTTGTTTCATAATACGTGTAACATGTATACAAATGTGCCTATTTATTCAAAGAATACCAAAAATATCAAAATAAAAACCATTAAAGACATTATTCATCTATAGATTAGAATTGATTAATCATATATGATATAATATGATATATACATTTTTCTTATAGACATATACAGATTGGTATTTGTACACAATTAAAGTTTAAAAGTAAAGTTTTGCTGTGGACCTTGTGCAGCTATTTGATTTAAGAATTTATGAGCATCTTGATAGTGAGGGCTTGTTTCAGCGGCAACTTTTTCCAGCCAGGCGGTCAGGCGTGGTCTCCCCTTTTTCGGATCATAACCGGCAATTCCTATAAGACAAAAATTCCTTGTTACTCAAATCGTAAACACGGTGTATAGCATAATGCTTGAAATCGAAAGATTTATATGACTTACGCGGTTGTTCTAATTCGCAAGCGCAGAATATATCAGCTACGCTAATCGTGTTTCCTATCAAGAACGGTTTATCTTTCAGCCATACGTTCTCAATAATGTCGACGCAATCGCTCATACGACTTTCCAATTCGGCCACTTTCTCCGGTTTTGGCGGCTGACCCCGTATAAGTGGATTAAGAAACTATATTTGAAAATATATGTTTAAATATATTCTGCGCGTATAATATTTTAGATTATTTAGATACACATAGAAGGTATCACCTTCGCTAAAAAATATGCTGCGCAATGAAGTCTCGTGTTGAGATGTTGCCACTCGAGATATTCGTCAACTTTTGCCTGTTTTTTCGAATCGGACGGATACCAGTGATCGTCTACCTTAAATTCTCGGCACACATATCGCGCAATCCCCACACTAATGTAAAACAATCAAAGGCGGTTAAATAAAAGTATCATATATTTATCATATTTATATTATTCTGCAGAGAGAGAGCAATACCTTTCAGCAAGTTTGAAGCCGTCGTGCTCTATAACAGGGACTTTCTTGAACGGATTAATCTGTTCAAATTCTGGAGTGTATTGCTCGAGATTCTTTAGATTTACGATCTTGTTTTCGAACGGTATGTTACACACTTTGAAAAATATGTATAGTGCTCTCGAGGGTTGCGAGAGCAGATCGTAATACAACTTCAAAGTCATGATTGAGGAAGAAAATTCTAGAGAGGAATAAAAATTAAAAGAAATAAAAGAAACGTAGTTAAAACGCCTCAAGCGTTATTTTCGTATTCACTTTAGTTTTGATATAAAAAATGTGTGCTTCGTAATTCATGGTGTTTAAGGGATTGCATCAAATTTTTTGCCGTAATTATTCGGAAATAAAACGATCTATCTCGAATAAATTCTAAATTTATTTCACAACATATGAGACTGCATCGTTATCACAAATTCCCTTTGAAACTGATAACAATCGCGTGAATTTGAGGCGACATGTGCCATTATATGGTAATCAGTTTAAGGAACAGCGAGATATAATACAAATTAATTGTATGTACGTTAATTATTGGGTGTTGCGCCCCTTTGAGAATTCGCTCATTAGTGTCAGCTGTATATTAAAAAACCGAAAAAATCAATAAGCGATAGATCAAATCAATAAGTGGTAGATTGATTTTTCTACCAATAAGCCGGCTTTTGATAAACAACAACGGGATTCGTGCGAGCCGGTTACTCAAACCGGTGCTTGCGACAGGTTCAATTGATATTTCCCTGTAACGTATATACGTATGACGAACATTAATATTCATTTTTATCAATGTAAATTAATTTTAATCTTGATTTAACTTACATTTTATTTTTTTTTAGTTCCAAGAATTTTAAAGATAGATAAAAAGTAGGTTAAACCGCGAGTAAGTTAATCTGCATCAATAGAAATAACACAATAAGCATAAATCGTTCGAGTTAATTTGTAAAAACGATGAGTCGGTTTGCACGAGTGCGGGATCTCGGACGATATTAGAACGACCTTTGACCTCCATTGGAAGAAAACATAACGGTGCTCCTTATAAATTTAGCGACCACGTACTTACGATCGATTCGGAAGCAACAGGTCTCGGCGAAGGTAATCTCGCGATACGAAGGACGATCCTGCAAGAAATAACAGAACAGGAAATTATAGATAAACTCGAGTCAGGTCGAACAAAAATCGAGCACGGAAATGGCGGCAATTAAATCTTCGAATCGTTCTTGGAAACATATCTGATATCACTATCAATACATTATCGCTGCCTCTATTCTCTATTGTCATCTCTACTCTTGTTTCTAAATATAAGTCTGGTTACCCGACGCAAATTGATAAGGTCCACGCAAGCGACGAGTCTTTTATTCAATTTGACGATTCTTCTCGAGGACGCCGAGCCGTTTTGCCGTCGACGAATCGAGTGAAATAATAAGCCATGCGTGGGTATAAGATTGTCGCTCGTAACTTGACACCGCTCGCGATTAATTGTCGCCTATCCACTTGCCGCTTACATTCACGTATGTATGTACGAGAAAACTCACTCGCTCGGCGTTCAGACCGGGAATTGTCGGGAATGACGGAGCAGAATGTAGAATGATCCGTTCTCTTGAATCTGCACTCGCGCGTGAGAGGGGATCGATGATACTTCACGGTCACTTATCGCAATCAATCGCAATCGATACCGAGAGGGTTAGATCGTTAGATGCTACTGTTTGCCACCGAACGCCCCGCCCCGCATCGCCTTGGCTCGGCGACGAGGAACGGAACACACGCCAAAATCTCGTATATACATTAGATTATATACGTAATAGTACATACAGATCACATATTTTACGTGTATGTATGAACATGTACAATACGTGCACGAAACCCATTAATCACATATATGTATAAAGTTGGGCGCTCGAGGTGCAACACAGTGCATTAGTGTAACGACGGAGTAAGTGGAGACACTGCGAGCAGCGAGAGCAGCGAGTAGCGAGACGCCAGTTGAAAAATGGCGGACTGCGAGAAGGAGGAGGCACACAATCTCGTAAGCTATTTACCTTTACTTAGCGTTTATCTAATCGTCTTAGAGACTCGATCCCTAGTCGTCAGATAGCGAGGTCCCTGTGTAACGTTAAATTATTTTACGCCCGTTCGTTTTGTCGGCTCGCGAGCGGGCGTTTGAGGTTATGCCGTTTGACATTTCCCCGATAGTACAATACATACGCTCCGCACGGATAACGCAAACATCCTCGTCCCCGATCGAATCGATAACGCCCCGTTGAATTCGCTTCCAGCAAATGGAGTTCGAGTGGGTGCTCCACGAAGAAGTGCACTCCTCGTTGTCGCATCTCCGGAACATCTTGATAGTACGTAATACGGATTAATTATGTATTCAATATTCATGTAACGTTCAGCACTTGCGACCCGACGCCGGAAGCCCACGCGTATTAATCTTGCGTGTCTATTTTAAGGAGTGCGCTCAACGCTTTCCATTGGCTCTCTTCGGTAACGATCAGCACAATAAAACTGACAGATTTGTCTTTGCGGCCCCACATGATCAAGTAAAGTGCGTTGCTGTGTTGACAGGCGACAGTATTACAAATGCGGTAAAGTGTCTTTAGTGCATCTCTCAAGATCGTGCTCGGGATCGGTTGTAGTTAAATTATAATCGCTTGCTTTGCCGCGCCATTGAGATATTTTCCATGCTTGTAGGAAGTGAATTTTAAGGTGCAGCGACAACAGAATATTAATATGAGGACGAGTATTCAAAGTGAACATCCATGGAAGTTGCAACAAATTCAAGATGCTGCTAACCACTTACAGCAAGGCATCGCCCATATAGACAATGTAGACAGACATTATCTTTTTAAAACGTCAGACGAAGTTATGCATGTGCTAGGTAATATCCTGGGCTGCCTTCAGAGGAGCAGAACTAGCTTGATCGTCCCTAGGAAGAAGACAATTGACGATCTTATCAAGAGCCGGAATATGGTATGTTGTTTTTATTCCATTATAAAAGTTTTACTATTACTGACACATGTGTGTAATACCAGTAATACTATAAAACTTTTTTTGTTTACAGAAATCTCTCAATCCAAACCTTCCAGAGAATTTAGCCATTAGCTTTTACATTCAAAGCTACAAACTGGTTTTAGCTGTTTACCAGTTAGAAAATGCTCATGGCAGCGTCAAGTATGAAACCCAACAAGCTGAATGCAGCGTGCCATGGCTGAATGATGCTCTCGTATTGCTTACTATTGCCCTACAACTTTGTCAACGACTGAAAGACAAGGTTTCTTATAGTTGTTTAATTTAAAATTTTTGGCTTGACTTGAAGCTCTCTAACGTGGTGAATTTTTCAGATATGTGTCTTTTCTCAATATAAAGATTTTACGGTAGGTTCTCGAGTTCCTTCTGCGATGGGCTGGTAACCTAACACCAAAATTCGTGTTTTCGAATAAAACTCAATACAACGTACGACGGTACATGCAAGTGAGAGAGAGATTTGGCCTCAACTGGTAACATTTGCTCTGGCCTTTGTTTTTACATATGTTAGTTGTTGTCCTTTTATCGTATTTCACATTGCACTAGAGTTCTAAACGTGATTATAGTGTGTGCCTAGTATATAGTAATGTATGATGTAAGTTACTGAGATACCCAATCAAAGATTCACATGGAGAGGTGAGTCATCAATGGATAATAACAAATTACTGTATTATTATAGGCCAGAAATGGAAGATTTTGAGAGCATTTTGCCAATTACTGGTGTGCCTATCACCATGTTGTACTGTGTTCTTCCCATTTCTGTGGTAGTTTTCCATAATCGTGTAAATCTAACTTTGGCATATAACATCTAAAAAGTTGTCATTTTATCTACGAATTGATAGAATGATATTTAATACGTCTACTGTGATTCTAGAAATCTACGCTGTAATCCTCTCCTTACTGAATTAGAACATACTTTCGTATATTACTCAGTTCTTTATTTTCTTCACTATATTCTTTGTTATAGACGTTTGCGTGTATATTTACACAACGCAATTGTGTGCATAATCATCATAAAAGCATAATTATTAATTTAATTTTGTGGAACTATCAAGTTATTCGGGAAATAATTTTTTAATACTTCAAGCTTTTACATATGTTTTAACACTGTCGCGATACTCTCAATTAAGAATCCTGTCAATGTTGGTAATTTATTCAATTATACCAATATAAGTCAGCGTGTCATTGGAGCGTGAACATTAAAATAAAAATAGAAATCTGAAGTTTGAAAAAAGGAACGACTCTTGCTTGCCAACCTAATATTTACTTTCTAATCTTTCTAAATTTTTTAAAACATTTTGGAATATAAAAAAACTTTAGACGCAATAACTTGATATCTTTTTGCTAATAAGAAGGCGTACTAACTTAATGATGATTACTGTGTGTATAGTTATGGAAAATGCCATTTTATTTATCAAGTATTATTTAAAGATAATAAGTAGATAAATACCATGTGCCTCATAATTCCGAATTTGGATAAAATACTAATACTTTACATGATGACACAATTTTTGTAATCGGTATTTTGATTACTAAAATTGTTACAGCGAAGAAACAAATAGTGTGTATATATACACACACACGTATTTGAAAAAGAAAATATTGTCAAAGAGAATGTTGCTCTAGGTTATTAACAGTAGGGAAAGGATTAAGATTTATAATTAAAAGAAGTGCTTAAATATAATAAGTAGTTAGTAATTCTTTTAGTAAATTAAAAATGTGTAGGCAAAAATAAATCTCCATATGCATTTCTTTGACGGTTTAGTGAAATTGTTTAAAATTATGTTTTAAAGAATTAAGGATATAACAATTATCTATAATCTCTTCAAGGAAATTGACACAAAAGTTTTTATGTGTTATTAGATGAAAGAAGAAAGTTAAATTTTCACTCTAGTTACGCATCGAGAAGTGGAAAGAGAATCTTGCCCAAGTCATTATTGTATAGTATTTCCACAAAATTTATATATATGTTTATGTATATTAAGATACAATGTTTGTATATTATTTTAATAATTTATATGCTTATTTTAATTTGTATCTATTGTAATTTGATTAGAGACAACAGAAAGTTGTAATATTTTAAATATTAAATTTATATACAATGTTACATATATCGAATGTTATAAATATGATTCAAACACTACATTTTAAATTTTTATTAGGTATATTGTACTTATGTAATTTACGTGTTTAATTTATTTACGACAATTAAATAAATGTATGAATTAAACCATTATTAACATTTAACTTACACATATGTTTATTGCAACCCAATTTGTTTTATTAAACATATAGTGATCGTAGTCCCGTTTATCCGCTAAGTTTCAATATTTATTACATTAAAGATTATCAATTTTTTTTTAAACAGCACGTTTGAATCTCCTGCCTTTTTCGCGTTCATAGCACACAGACAAAGTATTAATATTAATTATCTGCAGTTCGATAAAATATCGTCAATATATACGAAGAGAATTATTCATATATACTACATCACATAGACGACAGGCAGTAATATTTTTTTATACATTGTATTTTACCTGTATATGTACATGTATTTGTTATGTAATAAACCTTAGTAGTACATTATGTATACAGCTGTATAAATCGTGTAAAGACTTCAGGTCAATCTTTGGGACGATCTGTCATATGGCTCGTTGGTCTAGGGGTATGATTCTCGCTTCGGGTGCGAGAGGTCCCGGGTTCAAATCCCGGACGAGCCCGTGTTTCATATTTTTTGCTTCGTCATCAATACTTATTATTTTGTTTTTTCTTATATATCTTTATTTAAACGCTAATAATATTTATATTGAAACGCACATATCACACAAAAAAATACTGTGACGAAGTGATCACGCCGCGATCACCGAGCCGGCCGAGCCCCGCCGAGCCCCGCCGAGGCCCGAGCCCCGCCGAGCGCGGACGGACATAATCGAGCGTAGAGGGTTTACACGGCGGAACACAGGGAGCACAAGTCGCTCCGGAATTTTCGTGCTTATTATCGGGCAAAAGTGAGTCGCATACAAACGAGTGTCCGAGGCGCTTCGTGGGACGGCAAGCGGTAATGTGGAGACGTTGAAACCGTAAGTTATTCCTTTATTTCATGTTACTTATATCCGCGATCGGGCAATTCGCGTTTCGAACTCGGAAAGATGGCCGAGCATGTGCATACGCCGGGCGCACAGACGCCACGGACGACGGATCACGGATTGCGCGCCTTTGAATCATGTCGGTCGATGAGTTAATACGCGTCTGTTCGATGTCTCGGTCAACGCGACGAGAAACGAGTGCTTTCTACGCGAGTATTTTCCGCTCGTGATCTCGACAAATGTATCGCGAAAGTTCGTGCAGTGCAACGCGTCGCAAAAATTGCCGTTCGCTTCACGTCGTTCGCGCTGCGTCGAATAAGTGAGGAGTCGAATCGCTTGCGGGGAGAATTACTTTCGGGCCGCGCGGTAAAACGTGATTTACGTTTCGATTACGGCTCGCGCGCGATGACAATGGACACGGTGTAACGTCCCAATATTTGCCGTCGACAGGCATAGTGCCGCGACGGCAATTCATGATATATTGCGGTCGTTTGGCGGACGGCGCGGCATGTCGCGTCGACGCGAAACAAATAAGTCGCGTTCCCTTCTCGACCGCGAAAGTGACGACGAAACAGCGTCACCGGGAGTGCCGTGAAAAGTGGTCGCGCGATTGTCGTTTGGCGTTAATTGCGCGGGATCGTAATTAGGGTTGTTTTTTTTTGCAGTTATTCGCAGACATGAGTGAAGTTCCATTGTGAATCGGAGCCGCGCAGCCTCGACGTGATGCTGTCCATGGAGGTGCAGTCGGTGCAGATAATCACGGCTGGTGAGTAAATCAATTTATCCTTTGATATATTTAGTGATGTATAAATTGAGGGAAATCAATAAGAGTGCCGCAATAAACAATGAGATTTATTAACTTTGAGAACTGGTAGAAGTTGAGCAGATTCGCTGACGTCATATTATCATCGCGGTCGGGAGAAGTGATCTCTAATTCTTGCGCATTTATAATTTAAATAATTATAACTTTTTAAACGTTGTAAAATATTACGTGTATAAATATTTTATTAAATATTTTGAGGCTCTTAAATGTAAAAAATATATATTTTATATGCTAAAATATAGAATTAAGTGTTTAGTAATTATTTTTTTAAATATTTACTACCTCTCTCTTTTTTGTCCTGCTTTAATTTCGATTTTATATTTGTTTGTTACAGACTCATCGTAAGGATGACGTAGAATTGCTCCGCTGTTGCGCATCGGTCGGTGAGTGATTATTAAAATTTTATAATTGAGGTAACGAATCTGTGAAAATTACCTCAAATATATTGCAGACACGCTTGTGTCAAATTACGGCAATAAATTATTACGTATATTACGTTTCATATAGATTCGCTGCCTTAAAATGGATTGACTGTGGAACGGATTAGGATTTAACATTTAATCCTGATGGATAAATTACATTAATTGATTTACATTCTGTAATTATAAATTCCATCCCAAATATCTTTCAGGATTAAATATTATAAAATGGCGTAAAAATGCATGTGCATACATCGCGATCGAGGAAGTGCCTTGCAATATTTTATAATTATTTATTGTTAGTATACATAAAATCTATTTAACATATAACCCATGTAATCTGTTTGAAAAAATCATGTGTGTGTTCACGATCACATTAATTGGAGTTATTTATCCTAATATTACGCGCAAATTTTAAACCTGAACTTTCACAGTCTATCCATATGTATTGATAACTGGTTTTTATACCAGTTAAATCGACTTGACATGAGATCCAGTAAACGTTATCAATTTTCAAACGTAAAGCAGAAAAATTTTTTGTAATATAATTATTTTAAACTTGATCAATTTCGCGTAAATATATAAATACTTGATTTTTAGGAATATAATTATAGTAACAAGATACAGCTTCCTAGTAGAAATTTAATATTATGTAAGTGATTATTTGGTTAGTGATTAATTACTTATTTTGAGTATTTGTATTAAAAGCACTCTGTTAACAGTACTTTTAATTTTTAATACTCAAAATAAGTAATTAATCACTAGCCAAATAATCACTCTTACATGGTATTAAATTACTGTAAGGGCTATCGAAATTCAAATTGTGTTTGCTCGAGTGTATAAAATATTCACATTAGCTCAATATTGTACGGGAAATTTATTATCCCTTTTGGATCTCACGTCATTAATTCTTTATTTTTCACCCTTTTGAGGTGAGATTCGATATTCGAAACGATCGATAAACCGAAAAAATGGGCCTTAGTTTTTTTCAGTTCGCGTTAGTCAATTGTCACTCATTTACTTTGCATTTTTATTCCTGCATGCTGATATCACATTTAAATTAAAATATTATTCGCAAAATGTAGTCCAATTTATTCGTATTATGCACGGTTGATTGAAAGATTTTTTTCCAAATTCACAGTTACTATCTAATTAATATCTTTTTTGTTCTTAATCGAGGAAATTATCACGTATCTCACTGTCAATTATAATGTATAAGATAATAAGTACGTTTCTCTCGGTCGTTAGTAATTTTATAGTTAATTAATTTAATTGTTTTAAATGGCCCTTCGCGACGCGATCGTGTTTCGCGCATCGTGGGAAAGAGCGTATAATCATTACGCTCATCTTTCGGCTATGATCAGCCGGCAATAGAAGGAGTATTTCTCCTTCCTGTCTTTGGCTTTGCCAGAGTGGATTTGGCCAGGAAATGGTAAGGTCTCAAACTGACCAAAAAGATCTACACAAGAAGGTAGGTTGGTGTTTAACACCACCATTGTAGTGTAAAAATGTGCATGCAGATAATATTTCTTACACATGTGTATCAGTGTATAATACATTGGAGACGGAAGAGTGACGTCTCCAGTTTTAATCTCAATTATTATAACTGTAAACTTAAAATTGTTTAAACAATTCCTTAATTTCGGGTAATCGCGGTCGCGACTAATTAATATTGTTAAACTAAATAAAATAAAACTATTTAAACTAAATTAACTAATAAATGCGGGTAGGCAGGAATGACGCATTAGGTAAATAGAAATCTGATTATAGATAAATAGAAATCTGGTTAGGTAGGAATATAAATAGACATTAGGGAATATATACCTATATACATTATATGAGATAAAAGTCCGGGTAGGTAGGGCCACGGAGGGATTAAACCTCGTAATGTTAATTATATATAGAATAATTATATAATAAATTTAGTTTTTGTAATTTTCGAGTATATATCGTAGTACATAACAATAAGTAATATTATATAATATATTATTTAATTGTCATATTATAGATAATAATTATGTAATAAATTAAAAATTTTTTATATAGTATATGTAATTCTATAGAGAGTAGGTATATTAAAATTATGTGATATTATATATTATATTACTTAATTTTATGTAATATTAATTATAAGGAAATTACTTTAATTTTAATAAATTTGAACTTGTGTGATACTATGAATAAGAATAAAATTTTCTCACTGTTGCTCAGCGTTATTCCTCTGTTTTTCTCTATTCTGTGTTTAAATGAATTACATATGTGAAGTAATTCATTTAACACAGAATTTCAAATGTTATATATTTATAAATATTGAACTGTTCCGGGTTCCTTATTCTCTGTTCCCTGTTCCCTATTCCATTAATTGTGCGCATGTCGCGCCCATGGCCACTGAGGCCACTCTTGAAAGTAAATAACAGCTGGTATCCAGGCTCTGGTAACGTGTTAACCTGGTAGCAACATGTCACTTGCGTGGAATACTTCGAAGAAGCACAGCGAGCGTGAGAGGTAAAGTGATAACATTACATCAGAGAGATACTTTCAAATAAATATATATCTTTTAAATATTAAGTTACATAATGTTTCTTCAGCTCGTAAAAGTGCATTACGATCTAGTGCATAACCCAACCTATAAAATTGATTTGAGTGAATCTATCATCTAATGTCAAAGTTGAGTTTACAGATGGAACAAGTTAAAAAAGCTACAACAGACCCTTTCATTACGAGAGGTTTTATTTTGGAAAGTACCTGAAATAAGCTCTTTATTTTCAAAGAAACGTATTTTATTTATTTAGGCCTTTACCGTCACAAATTTAGCAGTCTGCCATTGTTTGTCATGCTGTTTTTTTTACAGGTGGGTATGCATCTACCCAATATACTTGAACAGCAAGAGAAGCTTGGCAAGCGGGCGAAAGTTGGCCAAGGATAAGTGCGTGGAGAATCCAACGCATCAGGAGATACGGGACGTTCTACTGGCGGCGGGCCTCAACGTAGGTGTCGAGAACAAGCTACATCCGAAAGAGCGTAGCAAGGAGCCTCTGTTCCGTGGTCGTATTCGCGTGCAGTTGAAAAACGACGACGGCATGCCAGTACGATCCGAGTTTCCCACCAGAGATTCCTTGCTGGAGTACGTCGGTACCACGATTTCGAAGCTGAAGACTCGACAGGGTAAACAGAGCTCAAGCGAGCAAGCGTCGCAACCGTCTACGTCGACTTCGAAGAAAGGGAAAGGCAAGGGAAGGAGGTAAAGAGGAAGATTTGGAACTGTTAAGAGTGGATTTTTATTTATACATGTGTGTCTTACATTTTATACAAAACATTTGTATATATATATGCTCATATTTAGATTCTATTCTGTTTCACATAATATATAAGACACTGAATTAAAGTAATATTGTAAATGAAGTGTAAATTTCTTAAATGGGTTACCACTTTCCTGATAAACTTCTTTATTCATAACTTTTGATTCTCCGATCAAACTCTTATAAAATCGAGGGATATGTGGGACGAAAAGTCGAGCTTAAACTCAGAGCTATGCGTCATGTTTAGAGAATTAAAGTAATTATTAGTTATTATATCACTGGCTCAAAATTTGAATAAGGAAAATCTTTCACTGAGTTCTATTATTATGATCTTTAAATTCTCTGTGAGTCGCGATAGTGAGACTCGACGAGCTAGTTGTTCATAATTCAATTCTCGGTTGGTTGCGTTTGATCGTCCGATGAGATCGGTGAGGACAATGAGTCTTGTCGAATTTGTTTATATATTTTTGTCGATGCGGCCAGGCGCTCGTGAGAAAGCGCGTTTGCCTGCACCTGATTAGTGTGGTGCCGGGCTGCTATCTTGGTAGGGGCACACGCGTTCACCACAAAACTTTAAATAACACAAGACAATAAAAGGATTGCGTTGCATGTATACATATTTTAGTTGGTTCGTAATAGAATAATTGAAATAGGTTGATAAATAAATTAATATTCAAAATTTTTAGGAATGTATAATTAACACTGTTTATTAAGAAGAAAATTTAATAATCATAATTTGCTTGCTGTACAAATATGATGTATAAATAAAAACAAAAAATACAAGTTTATATTTTGGATAGATTAGTTATATACAATATATTTAATTTATCTTGTTTATGATTTATCGATTCCATTTTTCTCGGTTTTCTTCTCTTCTTTAGCAATGTTGTTTCTATTTGCATCGTCAGATTTTTCCGTTTCATCATTAGAATATACAGCTTTGTTAGTAGTTGAAACACTTCTCTGTTCAGTATTTGCATAATTCCCGCAAGAAGACTGTGGATTAGATGCAGAAGTCAGTGGGTCTGGTGATGCGTACTGCGGTACAGGTTGAAGAATATAGTTATAGCCATTAGTTATAGGGTGGAGCATGTTCATCAAAGGACTATAATAGGAAGTATGTGGGAGATGCTGATAAAGCGTTGGTTGTTCTGCGTGTGTAGTGTATGGATATTGTGATGGAGCACTATATCCGATAACATTTTGTTCAGCAGGTTTATTCTGGAAAAGATAAATTGTGATTTATAATTGGTCTCTTGCTAAAGGCGAATTCAATGCTCATTCTTTTATAATTGCATTCAATAATTTCAGTAATTAAACAATCTTTTGTATCAATGTCACAACTTGTGTGTATTAACATACAAAATATTGCAATTTCTTCTTGGTCTTAACGATTATTCATTACTTTATTATTTTCTAAGGAAAAGTTACAAATTTATGCAAAAATCTGCCATTAAATGACATTCACAAGTTATGAAACACTGTATTTATGTTATTGCGAAACTTACTGCATTATTTCTGGCGGTAGGAAGGTTGGAACTAGTAGAATCACCATTATTTTCACATATTTGTTGACCAACAATGTTTGTATCTGATGTATCCGATGGGAACTAATAGAAAAGGATTTAATTGCTGCGTTAATACATTTTTTAATTTTAATTTGCTATTATATATATTTATTAGAAACGTAACATTAATTTCTAGACTTCTACAATTTTATCTGAAAGATGAGACACAGATATTCGTATAGAATGAATAAATTTTATCACAGAAAGAAAAATATTCTTGATTTGAAAATATCTTTAATTTTAACGTGAAAATCTTGAAATAAGATTATATTGCGTTAAAGAAAGAAATTTTGCGTTAAACGAAGGAAACTTGTTTGAATGATATATTCTCATTTATATAGTTCAACTAAGAAAAAAATGTTGAAATAACATGTTGCAATTCTTATAAGAAGATTATATATTGATCTCGCGTATATATGAAACAATATAATCTTCTTATAAGAATTTCAACGTGTTATTTCAACATTTTGTTCTTGGTTGAACTATATAAATGACTTCATTCAAGCAAATTTTCCTCGTTTAACGCATATTTCTTTCTTTAACGCAATATAATCTTATTTCAAGATTTCCATGTTGAAACTAAAGATATTTTCAAATAAAGATATATTTTTTTCTGTGTAGCATTAAGTTTCATTATACAGACTGCAAATATATCTTGTTAAATCACATTAGTTACTTACATTAGAGCTTCTGACAATACCGCGATGGTGTATAGGATGGTGGTACACACGAGGATGTAATACATGGTGCAAAACATGTGCGGGAAGTGTGACCGCTCTGAATAAAGCGTGCTGGACAGGCATTGGCGACTGAATAAACGGATCGTACAATCCGCTTGTTGGGTAGGCGATAGCTGGATTCACTGCCCTTAAGATCGGAGGATACGTCTCTACGCCATGCATGGTCGGACTCACGTATGGTGCGGATTCTGATACCATATACAACGGAGAGTCGCATGTATTCGAGGAAACGGGACTGGTTAACGTTACGCCGTGAAATCCGTCTTCGGGGTTACTTTCGTCAACCACGCCCGAAAACGAATTTGTCGTAGAATCGGCGTTATTGTAAGCCTCATTAAACGCTCTGACAAAATGGGAGTGACCAGCCGCTGGTCCTCCACTGATAAAATACTGTGCCACTTTCTCGGCATCTCCTACAAGATAATTCGACAGCTTTTATTTCAGATACTCTGGCGTTAGAAGTTTAAAAAATGCATTTGCGGTATTTCTTAGGCATTTTTTAAACGCCCTTTGGAGTTTTAGATTCGGATTTGGATACCAATCAGTCCTTTATAAACAAAGTTATCTTTATCGTCAATAGTTAATTGTAAATCTACTTTGTGTGAAACTACTTTTAAAGGAAAAGTTTTCGAACATCTCGTTCCATGACAATGGAGTTTTTGAAATTGATATATGAAGTGAGGCATGTGCGGCATTTTTTTCTGAAGGCATTTTTTTCCCTTTCCAAAGGGACTTTTAAAACATTTCAGTTGAAAGTTAAGTGCTTTGTGCAACCACAATCTTATCTTACCCGGTCTGAGACGACGCCTGTATTTTAAAATAGAACGCACATTTCGCTCCTCATCTGTCAGATCCTCAGAAAGCATATTCATTTCGATAGCTTTAATTTCTTTCTGTATGCGCTGTAGGCATTCCGAACCTGAAACTGTACGGTATTGTTGAGTTAAAACATGAAATATGTGAGATTTTTTTTTGGCAACTGCCTTAGCATTTTATACGGAAAATATACTTGTAAATGTATGATAATACCTTCGTCACTGCCGTCAGCGAAATTGCATTCACAGTGACCGTTTGCAAATATCGCGGAGGCGTTACATTGTACACATAGCAAATTGCAAGTTTCAGCGTCGTTTGCGTCCAATAAAATGCCATGAATTGTCACTGCAAGCACACGTTACGTTTATTATGAAATTGGATAAATTAATAGTGATATATAAATGATCAGTAATGACAGATACGTGTCTGAAAATCTTTTGGAGTGTGTAACATTAATTGAGAGAGAGGGAGAGAAATTTAAACAACACATTAAACATTTGAAACTTCTAAGAATATTTTTCTTTCAGTATCTAAGATCTTTAATATAAAAAAAAATAAATTTATTGAATTATATATTGGTAATCAAACGAAAATCTATAATATACAAAAAGAAATTGCCTGAATTGTATAGGTAATCAAACGAAAATCACGTTTATCTAATATACAATATAATAACTAATTTTATATAAAATCCTGACAAAAATGCTATTAATTGTAAGATGTTATGAAGTAATATTAATTGAAAAAATTTTTATACGAACCAGCGCAGCACAGAATATGAATTAATAAGAAAAATTGATGTCGGACAAGCATGTTGGCCGATGAGTAACGAAAGTCCGATCAAAAATTTTAAGTTGGATACGAGTCGTGCCCGATTCCGCACTGCACTGCTATGACGGCAACTTGTACTTATATTTATAATAGTTTACAATTGCACAATTCGCAAGTGTATGCTGATGAGCATTCCTCAAACTGTTTCCCTGACATCTTTAATAACGCAATTTTGCATTTTAATTTACCATGGATGCATCCAGTTGCATAATCACACCGGCGCGGGCATATCAAATGTCACAATCTGTTAGTATTTTCGGCAAAGGTATTCGAAGAACGATTGCGACAATCATTGCATTTGATTTTGCTGCACGTCAAGGTTTTCTTTTCGTCGCGGCTTTATTAAATATCGTTCGGCTTGTTACGAGAAACGGAACTATATAATATATACGCGGTAATTCGTAGAATTTTATGCGTACCTATGCAAAGATTTTTATTTGATTACCTATACAATTCAATAAATTAATTTTTTTATATTAAAGATCTTAGATACTGAAAGAAAAATATTCTTTAGAAGTAGTTTCAAGTGTTTAGTGTGTTGTTTAAATTTCTCTCTCTCTCTCTCTCTCTCTCTCTCTTTCTCTTAATTAATGTTACACGCTCCAAAGTTAATAATCATGAATCGGAAGATTTACACACATTTTAATTAATATTTATTTAATAAAAATACTGATAAAACATTACTAATAATATTAATAAAAATATTATTGTTAGCATAAGAATAATTCCACGCAATTTTGCACAGTTAATAATTTATTTAACAAACGAATTAAAGGCAAAAACAGAATTTACTGTGGCAGTGCTATCAAATAATTTTTTAGTTAATATTTAATGCGAGATGAAAGAAAAAAAAAACCTTCACCGTGACAATGCTTTCACGCATTGCCGTGACCAGGATTCGAACCTGGGTTACTACGGCCACAACGTAGGGTCCTAACCACTAGACGATCACGGCTACTGAAGGTCGTGTAAGCGAGTCGTGTTTTTAATGTTAAAGACGCGATAATTATACTTACACTTGAAAACGCACACTTTACGTAATTGTAAAACGAATTACGTCCACTTCTTTCTCGAATAATCGGGTAACGCAAGTAATAAGGTCAGACCATTAAACCGCACATATAGCAGAATGTATCGGAAATTTTATTTTAAATTCCATCGGGCATTTTGTTAGGAAATTTATCGGAAATCATTATTCGCGTAAGTTCTTTTTTTGCATATGACTGCAATTACGAAACGGAATAAACTTATCGCGCAATATTTTTTATCACGATATCCCGCGAATATCGATTAGTATTTTATCGAAAGAATTTTATTTTACATTCCGTAAATTTTTAAATAAGACTGGCATTTTTTTCTATTTTCTCCTGTCTCTCTCTCTCACACAGAAATTGCCCCGCGAATGCATCCATTCTTTGCATACGATTTTGAGAGACTCGCCCTAGAATTTGTGATCCGACTGCGTTAATAGACGAACTTGCGGCTTTGATTTGTGCTACTTTATATTTCATTACAACCTTTTGATACTTTATCAGTTTTTGACTCTGAACTTTACGATTCCTATTTTCAGAACTAAATTTTGGAATAGCAAAATCATAGGAATAATTCTTATAGAATTATGACTTTCAAAATTGTAATTAGTGCGTCGATTTTTAAGAATTTAAAGGATTGATTTTTTAATTGTTTATCATCGGTAAACTTGCTAGTAATTTTATCAACCGTCGAAATCACTGCCGTTATTATATAATATAATATTATTATATACCGATACCAAAAATTTTTTCAACTGTCGGTATTTTAAAAAACAGCAAGAATCGAGTAACTTAAAAAAATTCCATATTATTAGAAAAATACGAACAAGCTAGAAAGTGGCAAAATTTAAACGAGCATTGTAATTTGAAATGCTTTATTGCATAATTTTTTTTTTATCTATTATATTAAGAGTATAATATGATTACTATATCAGCATCATAAATATAAAAATATGATGCGTACATCTGGAATACCTTAAATATATTTTACACCACTCAGACTTGTATCGATTTAATTAAACGGATAGTATTTGCAGAAGATTCGAGTTTCTCAGTAATTTTTTACGCATACTTTTACGTAATTAATGTTCTGCTACAGCCGTAATAGCTCCGTAACTTTTATATTATGAATAACTTTGACCCACCAATAGCTAAAATATCAGCTATTCTGGAGATTAAATTATTTTTTGTCAATTACTGAAATTTATATATTTTTTAACTTTTATTCTTATTTATATCCTATATTTTATTTTATAATTATCACGACTTTTATATATATGTATAATGTATATACAATAATGCATTTGATATACAAATCTAGTTATGAGTGTAAATTATATTATGTAAATTATATTATAGCTTTCAAACGAGGTCAGAATTACATAGTGCATCAAGGCATGAATAATTTGGATGCCGTGAGTTCTACCGCTCTAATACGAGTTATACGGAAAGTGTCATATTTTGAAAATTTCGTTTAAATAGATTGATTCCATCATGCAATGTGCACCGTATTCAGCTTAAAGTTATTATGTTTGGAAATCTCGTTACGTATACATATAATTTGATTACTATAAATTTCCCAATATGAGTTACGTTAAAAGTGTGCAATTTTAGGAATCTTATTGGAACAGGCAGGTACCCCGTTAATCGATGTAATTTAATCGGTCGGTATAATTAAATGCTATATCGGTTTCGGTTCGAACGGGAATAAATTCTTGAAAACCACTAAAAATGGTTCAACTATTCTGGCATTGACTGTGTCGTCGTCAGAAGTGGTCGCCTTAATGGTACATCGTGCGGGTACGTTCCTGGATTGTCGTATCGTGGCATCACGGAGCTGTGAACCACTTGCTGTCTCATGCTCTCCCGACCACGAGAGTCTCCGGGAGAGCCTATCCCAACCAAGCCGATGCAGAATCCGGCATCGTCTTATATTCATGCCTCTCTCTCTTCCGATCCCGTTGCCGCCCGTCATCTGAAGTGTGGCATTCTAGGATCGCGATTGGAGAGACTCGAGAGTACGCGATGCAATAGGATCTGTAACAGCGAGTCCCGAAGGAACCGTGAAGGTTACTAGCGTTATTCTATGACACTACGAGTTTGGATCCATCGATCGCATCCTGAAGAGAATTCGAATCTGTGATGCAACCCGGGAGAAGCGAAGAGGAAGCTCTAATCTCATTATATCTCGTTATATAGAGTGATCTTGGAATCACCGAAGGCTTTTGTTAATTTTCATGGACACTTCCCCCCCAATATGTTGAGAACATTATTTATCATATCGTTCAGATTTTTTTATACTGTATATATTTTTATAAGCATCTTATTAAATAGGTATATTAGTTTTTTGCATAAAATTTATTAAAGAACTTATGACTCCCTCATTTCTTATCTCTTTCAAAGCTTAGAAGTTTTTCTTGTTCGAAGACTACGTACATTTATGACGCTTTGACATTTAATATTTATTATGTTGATATAGTAATCTTTTATTACTCTTAATATATAAAAAAATTTATGCAATAAAGCATTTCAAATTGCAATGCTCAAAGTTTAAATTTTGCCACCTTCTAACTTGTTCGTATTTTTCTAATAATATGTAAATTTTCTAAGTTACTCGATTCTTGCTGTTTTTTAAAATATCGACAGTTAAAAAATTTTTGATATCGGTAATTTGACATTTTTGCTGAAGAAAAATCGATTGTAAAGCGAATCAGAGCGCGGTGAAAGAGACATCCAACGATTTCGGACACCCTGTATAACCCAGTTTCTTTTCCTTCGTTCTAGACCTAGACGTTCATCAGGCAAAAACGACCTTCGATTCTTTCCTTTTCTTCGCTTTTCCCCTTCACTCACGCCACAAATTACGATGGGAAGATTATCGAGGAATCCTCTTTCTCGTGCGAGACGTTAAGCAACCGGTTGTGCACAGAACGGGAAGTCAAACAAGAACATTTTAGAGCGAATCTATCTCTCTGTTACTTGATTAATGTAAATTTATAGGTGGCCTAAGCACCGAAGTTTTCCCTTCCTACGTAATGATTTCGAATAAAACTGATATCACGAAACAAGGTACTATCTCGAGAAGAAAATGTGTTGTATTTTTTAACAATTTTTTTTATGAACGTGTTATCGAGCGCACGTGCGAAGGCGCGAGTTGACGATGAGACATTTTCTTCCGCTTTATTTACATTCCCTCTTTCACCGCAGATTTCTCGAAGTCTTTAAGCAATTTGTCGATCCGTTTCAAGCACTCGGCAGAGTTTTTGTGATCAATATCGTAAACCTGATGAGCAAGAGCAATTAAATTATTAGGAGGTGTATGTCGCAGGTTTTATAAGGATTGGATATAGAAGAAACTTATACTTTTTTTGTAAAATCGCCTTTCAGTCTTTTATCTTGGAATATCATTTTCTCGCCGGTTCTCAAATTATCGAAAACTTTAACTCGCAACGGCCCGAATTTCTTTTGGAATTTTTGTGTGTCACCCGCGCACTCTGCCTCCAAACTTTGTATTTCAGCGTGAATCTTTCTTTCATCCGAACCCAATTGATCTACCTTCTTGTTGAACTTTTTAATATCGTTATATGCGTTTTGGTAATCCTTCCTTGTTTTTGCTCGTATCTCTTCAGTAAGCTAAATATTACACGGGAAACAATCTGACTTTACGATATACATCGCCAATAAATCCTTTTCCAAGTTTGCGAAAAAAATTTCAGTGCTAATTGACGTATTACGTTTGGTACAAAAAATAAGATGTGTTAATCATACTTTTTCAATGCCAGTGTTAACTACATTTCTGAGCTGTTCTGTCGCATTTGAAAATTTATTGAATATCTCGTCAACCCGCGTCCGATTGGTTTTAATCCACGTATCGACTTTGGCGTCGATCTTGTCGTCAGAGTAATCCATCAAAAACGTATCCTCGTTTGTAACATTATCCTGCACTCTTGCCAATACTTCAGAACTCCAGTGTAGAACGCGATCTCTCTCTTCCAGGAGACCCTCCCACGTTTCAGGCATTCTGCCCATAGTTTGTCCCATTTTGTCGAACTAGTAGTAGAAAATGGAAATCGTGAAACGTGCCTGTACATTTTAACACAAAACGATAGCCTTAAGTTTTGATGAAACACAAAAAGTTAGATTGTCATGTCTATGTCTCATTATTCTTAATTCATAATTAATTTTTTACAGGAAATTGTAGAAATAATTAAGTCAACCTAACACTTCCATTTTAAGAAGAACCGGAGAATTTTTTAGCGTTTCTGTCACATTACTTACCTTTTATTTGATTCTGTGAAAATTTGAAATACGTCTTTTAATGGATTTATTATTAAATTTTCTGCGAAGATTTTCACGGCCGAAATAGCATTGGCCTCATGTAACCGGAGGAATTTATGAATATTTTGTTTACCGTTAAACTGAAAATTTTGACAGCAAGAAATATTAACGATCGCAATTTGATTAGAAAAACCTATTTGACGTTTGCCCCGTTACGCCAAATACCGCGCTCTTTTGTTCGATTGTATTTTGTACGGCAAAATTTAAACATGAAATACCTACCTACTAGCGATATTTTTTGAAATAAATATAATATTTATTGAAATAAATACATTTCTCCTAATTATTTTCTACAATTCAAAATGTTCATAACGATATGTAAAAAGGAGTGAAATTGTTTATTCCTTCGTAATTATATTTTTGCAAGAATGAGGTCGATTATCATTCGCGCGCATTAAATTCCAAATAACGTTGGAGCGTTTCTCTCTTTTTCCCCCTTTTCTTTTTTTAGTAATCATATCGCATCGTTATTGCAACAGCTCGTTTTATCTTAACGTCTCGTACGATGGCGCCGTACGGTGGCGGCATCACCACGTTCGCGCGAGGCGCTATTGATAAATTCTCTTCCGGTATGGAAAATATCGCGCGTCGCCGCGCGGATGAAATTACGCGGAAAACGAGCCGTCTTTCGCGTCTTTCACAGCCGGCTGAATGCGCGCTGTCGAGGCGCTCGCTTGTTCCGCGTAGGACGAGGCACTCGCTAACGAATGCGCGAATAGCATCTCGCGGTGGTGTCGGCGCTTCGTATGTACATCCATATGCGCTATTTTGCCCCGTGTCCGTCGCCGACTCTCTCTCTCTCTCTCTCTCTCTCTCTCTCTCTCTCTCTCTCTCTCTCTCTCTCTCTCGCATCGCGCGTGTGGAAAAAGGAACTGGGACGGATGTCCGCCTGTCGGGAGAGCCTGCAGGATTGAATCGCGCGCGCCGGTGGCTCACTCCGCCTCGTCCTGTAGGTGTCAATTCAAAGCGGCGTAATCTCCGCTCGGCGCGGCCAATAATCGGCTTATTGATTTTGATTTGTGCCCGCGTAACGTCGGAAGGCCCCGCGCGCTCGCCCGTGCGATGCGCGCGCGCGGAGAACGCCGACGAAGAGGTAGTCTTTCCGCCGACGCGGATAAACGCGGATTTTCTAATTGTACGATTCAATAAGATCCGACCCGCTCCGTAAGAGTAATAAAAGCGAGAAAGTATGCGAGCGAAATCCTTTCAACTGCGAAATAATTACGTAGGTTTAATCTCTTTCCATTAGCGTGCTTTTACTTACTATACCCGTAGAATATAGTTTCGACAAATATTAACAACATGCTGCTTATATTAAACGGATTCCCTTTTATGGCGTCCCGCTCATCTCGCAATCGAAATACTCCGTTTTTGTTTCGTGTCTCCGGAAGAGGCGTAAACCCCCGTTTAGGTCCAGTTTAGGAAAATCGCTCTCTGCGCTTGGCTATTAAATATTAATAACTATAAATTCGATAAAATTATCATTATTATTGTCAATTTTATTAAATTAATTATAAAATAATTTTATTAAACAGATCACCGAAGTTCAATGATGCGCATCGAAACGCGACTAGAATCGATTCTGATGAAATATCTTCGGTTCGGCGATAAATGCAACGACCTCCCGTCGAGTATAGACTTCGTAAAGTATTTCGATAGAATTCTTCCCTTTCCTCGGGAACGCTTTCGCGCGAAACAGCTTTTCCAACTTTTAACGCATTACACGACCGAGGGAGTTTATCAACGTCAGCAGTTAAGAGTTAATCCGCGCGACGTTCGGTTCTCGGGGGGAACGGGGGACCGCTGACGGCGTGATAATCGGCCATCTTTATGTCCGATACGACGACGGGGGAATTTGCGTTTCATGAAATTATAAAGTAATTCATGGGCACACGCGCGCGTGCCCGTATTAAAAGAAAAACCCTCTCGCCGTGCCGAGGCGCGAAAGTTTCTACCGCGCGGTATAACTTATAGTTGACGTACGTTGACGCTTTTAACGATCCCGGCGACGCTTGTCCGCGAAACCTCGCCGTCGCCCTCCTCCTCGTAGACCCTGTCCCCCATTTTTCCTCCCCCGTCGCGCCCGCCGGTTATGTTATATTATAACGTACGTGGCGTTCTCGCTTTATGGTGCCGTTCGAGCGTTCAAATTGAACTAAAAATAACGCGCTTTGCCCGCGCCATCGATGCCACCTGAACTACTCGTGCGTGCACGAAGGTGGCCTCCGCCGCGCGCCGAGTACGCGGAATATATCTATACACTTCACCTGGCTGCTCCTTTTGAAGCAGCCGATGCCAGGGAAAGAGAGAGAGAAGGAGAGAGAGCCTTGTGAATCGCAATATGTCCCCACATGCATGCATAAACCGTGCGCGCCGCGGCTTTTTACGGCCTGACCTATCTTTTGCCCACGTTAAATATCGTTCGCTCTCTGCTGGATGCAACCGATCATCCCCGGGAGTCGCTCCAGCGGGTTTCGCATTGTCTAGTATTAAAGCTGCGAGGTTATAACGGATGCTGCGCATGATGTATCAGCCTGTAGGGCTGTAGGACGCATGAACTGCACAGTTTAATTTATCGGTTAATTTGTAACTGTTAATTACGACACGTATGCCACGGTTAATACGCGATTTCTTGCATTCATTTGCACAAGAGGGTTGTTTGGCAGGGCAACAATGTCAGGTATTCCTGGCATCCTGGCAGATAACACGCGTATCTCAAATGGCGACAAATAGTAACAGAATATCGAGAGAATGCCGTTCCCGAAATTATGTTTTGTTAATCGTTATACAGGTGAATTTCAAAACGCCATACACGTTAATATTCGCGCTGTCATTTCGTACGTGTGCCACTCGAAACGGCGCGGCGGCTGTTCGATAATTTTACGGGCGAGTATTATACGAGCTACAAGCGAATGATCTTCATCCACCCGGTTACGGGGGTTTGACAGTGAATACTCGGTTGAGGGCGATCGGTTCCTTCCACGTGATAGATCAAAACCGAATCCCGCCGAATCAACGAGCGGCGAGCGCCTAAGCACGGGCCAGCTGGCACAAAAAGGGGGCATTGCTTCCGGTTCCGTTCGCCGGGTCACTCAAAAAGAATTAACATGCATGCGCCAGTTCGCGCGCCAAAGGGGCTTTATCGTTGTCTTACATAATTAAAGGGACACTTGAAGTCTAGCTGAAACTCGGGATCTAATTTCATCGATTAAGCCGATCGCACTTCGATGGATAGACTGAACAAAACTATACGCGAATAGCGATAGCAGAACACTTCGAACTTTTAACCGCGACGTTCCGGCATGTCCGTATTCAATTACCGTCGAAATCCCTTGTCGTCGGGGCATTAAAGCCAGGTCTAATCCTAGGAATACGAGGGGGATATGCGAGACAAGGACGGTACGGTTCTCGAGTCGGTGTTAAGCTTCGCGGGGATACCCTCTTTGGGGTAACGGTAATCGATGAAAAAAGCTAAAACGGTAACAATGGCGGTGCTGCACTTGGTGTAGGTAAAGGTCGGAACGGTGACTTAGGATTTTTTATAGAGTGAAGAAAAGATGTAGAAGTACGGTTTACATTTTAAATAAATCATTACAATCCTTATTTTTCAGAAGTAGCGCGAAATATGTGCTGTAACATTAATATAGATTTACAAAAAGCGTCACAGGAGTGACGGAATTGTCGCGAAATATTATCGTTTTTCACGTAACAAATTTCTCTCTCTCTGCTACGTATAAAAAAGATTAATTTATAAAATTGAGGGATGCAGAGAAAATTTATTTTTGATATTTTTTAGAGCAAAATGTTCTTTAAAATGAGATTAAGGTCTCAGATCTTGGGTATCCATTTTGGCATTTGAATTCTGAATAGATTGCACATAATAAAAATTCCATCGACATGTCACGCATCGTATACGGTACGCATGAGATGGAGTGAATAGATCATTGATCCGCCATGTTCCGCAGTCGTCTGGGAATCTTAGAAGCTGGAGGATGAGGTATTCGGACGACGGAAATGGATTCTGGGCACGCGACCGTGAACTAAGTATTTCCAGAAACATTATCTCGAAATCCTAAAACTGCGCTATCGCCAATTTACTTTCTGCAATAAGGACACTCCCGTGCTTGTTCTTTTTATTTTTTTGTTTTATTTTATCACTTTAAAATCATTTATATACACAAATTAAGTATGCAAACACATTTCCAATTTTATTTATCTACAGCAAATTTCCCTCTAAATTAAATCAAAATTGACGGAATTTTCCCTTCTTCTTTCTCCCCATCTCTCTCTCTCTCTCTCTCTCTCTCTCTCTCTCTCTCTCTCTCTCTCTCTCTCTCTCTCTCTCTCTCTCTGCTTCAACTGCAAAAAGAGTGCGATAGAAAATGCAGGCAACTGTGGTTATTTTCGCCCGGCCGAGACGATACGTGGAAGCTATTGTTCGTGCGATCCTAGTTTGGCAGTGATTCTCGGTGTCAGCCGGTCTAATAAAAGCCAGGTCGTGCTTGCAAACGAGTACCGATCGGAACCGATTGTGATTCATCCCCGCCGGTGTTGGTAGCTCCGGACTGGAAAAAAGACCTCCATCGCCGCTGCCATCAGTCGTCGCTCTCTCGCGCAAAGAAAAGCGTTTTTCTTTTTCGGTTTTAGGACAGTGGTCGAAAGATTGCGCGAGGGAATAAGCGATTCGCGGATAAATGTGGAGACAATAGTTATCAATAGCACTTCGTACGTACTGCTGCTTGGTCCGTACCTCGCGTAGGGCTCTTGGGAGAGCCGTTCATCTGATGGCGAACTGCCAAGCAGACACAATCCATACTATAAATACAGCTGCACATCACTGTCCCATCCTGGCGCACCGTATCTTACCGGCTCGTTCCGTTCCGTACGACTGTCGACTGCAACTTCGCACACGCGAGATTTCGTTCCGTGCTTCCTTAACATGACCAAAACGTCCTGACGACTTCAACACGTTAGATAAACGTTTTACTCATAAGCGCCCTGCTCCAGATGGAAAAGATCTCGCCTGTCGAAAATTTAACTATATTAATATAGTAACTCATCATTTGTCTCAACTAAAGAGATTTTAACAAAGATCCATTCTAATGTATAGAAATTTATTCGCAAAATATATGATATAGAATCTCCACTCAAGATAGTACAGAAAAAAAATAGGAAAAATAATTAGCGAACAAAATAATTCATTTTCTGCAGTTATAGATGTATTTAGGATTAATTTCATAAAAATTTATGTAACATCAGAAGAGAGAGATTCTTCAGTTTTTTTTTAAATGTTTAGTAAATGGTTAAAGTCAATGTTTAAAGTGGGAATAAAATTATTGAACGATAATGTAATCGTCTGAAAAACGGAATATAATAACGATGCATCTGCAACGGGTGACTCATGTACGACGCGCGGTCAAGAGATTCACGGTCGCCGTGAAAATAATTCGTGGGCGACAACGTGTTAACGTAATCGTCGCGAAAGCTACAAGCTTTGCGACCACTTTCGAAACGGGGTGGATGTACAAATTCCTGTGTTACGCCGCAGGACTCTCGGGGCTAATGGCGGCCGTTTATTCGACTCGCGCGCAGACTGAAAGTGGTCGATATCGGTTTTCGGTGCAGAGCAGTATCTCCGAAGAGACGGGACGTCGCGAACGAAATCAATCGTTTTAATATGACGCAAGTAAAAACATTAGCGGCACGCTGAAAGAGAGAAAGTGCAACGGAGAGAAACGAAAGCGGGGTAAAACGAACACGCGGAAGGGACGAGCGAAGTAGGAGAGAAAAAAAGAAGAGGAGAGAGGAGAAAAATGGGAGAAGAAAAAGCAGTGGCTAAGAGTAACGTTTATTGGACGTTATTAAATATAATGCCGCGAGGCGTGTCCCCCTTCGGGAGAGTTTTCCGATAACTTCGTAATTTGCTAAAAGGATCCCCAGCTACGGGACTTTTAAGATGTACCGCTTCCTCCGTGATGTCTCTCGTCGGTCTACTATTTGTTTTCCAACGAGGTTTGTTACCAAGCTTTTTGAACAACATAAAATCGTATGTTCTATTTTTTCGTTTCTATTTTAAAAAGGAATCGTCGAGTAGCATATAAGGATTATAATTTTATTCTCGACTGCTGCCAACCGTAGGTTGTTCACGGTATACGTTCATGACACTAATTCGTTTGGCATGTTATAATCATATTTGTTATTTTAATCCTTTTGAGTCTAGTGGAACGATATGTATCAGTTGAGATGGTCTTACAATAATAATAATTTGATATATCAACTATAATACTATTATCGAATTATACCTACTTTATTCCATTCGATCCAATTTGTCCAATAATCATACCGATTATCATAACTGATCAGAATTCAACTGATCGGGATTCAAATAATTCTCAAATAAAATATTGATGATAACATCATGCGGCTATTAACTCCTCCTCGAATGTTCGCATTTAGCGAAAGATAGTACGTGCAAGCGAGTCCTCAGATACTCCGACTAAGAGAGAGAGCCATGGCGTGTCATCCTAATGGCAGTGAAATTTACTTGAAAATCGCGTTAGTCGCGAAGTTTCGACCGTCTAGTATTTCCGGTGGAGATTATCACGAAAGGGACTCCTCGCTGCACGACGACGTGCTCTCAAATTGAATTGAGATTACGGCGGCACGCCCTGCTTCGTGCACGCGTACCATCCTCGAGGTGGCATGGTGGTTTCGTACGCGGATGTAATACAGTGATGCACCTCACCCAACGTCAAGTTCACTGAATACGACCACCAATCTTTGATGTACGGTACTTCGGACGTGCCTTTTCCGCGCGTTAAATTTTCCCAACAAATTATTTCACGTGCAACCACTTCTTTCATTTCAACATTATTTAATAATAATAATAAATTAAAGTATAATAGTAAAAGTTTATTATACCTACATAAAAACAGAAATAAAATAAAAAATTATATTTTAAAAAATGAGGCATCAGCGGTAATACTGCATATAAGCATTTAAATCCATAATGATAATAATAATAATAATACATTTGACCGGATTGCATAATTTGATGTAATCTTTTAATGATATTTTTAATGACGCAGTTTTTTACCATTAATTTCTACGTTTTTTTTTATAACGCGCGCAATAAAAGTGCGAGCTTCGACATGGAAGAGTTATGGCTTCGACGTTGCAGGTAAGTGAGTGATAATTATTCGTCAGAGCGTGTTTTACCAGGAATACGAGGGTATACGTTGCAGGTAACGGAACGCGTTATGGAACTTCGTGATCCGCCCCGGCTGCATCTAGTAGATCGGTTATCACTTTGGAGGCTTAGCCAAGGATCCGTGCAAATTGAGCGCCGTATCCACCCCGTCTTAAGGTACCTCGTGTACCGCCTCTTTGAGATTCTGGAATTTGCGCTCTGCGGGGTGTGAGAGCAAGCGGATAAGTGGATATACCTCGACTTAATCGATTATCCATCCTGCCGTGCGACGAACGCACCCTCCCGGGATATTTGCGACACGTTGATGTATTTACTTACACAACCCCGTGTTAGATTTAAAATTAATTTTTCCACGACTACCGTGACGCGCTAATAAGGCCCCGATTTATACCGCCTCCGCTAGCAAACACTTCAATTTCCTTCCTTCCGTCTCATTTTTAATCCACGGCTCCATTTTTTATAGGAAGTCACCAATTTCGGAGAAGGTTGTGTACAGTGCGAAGTATTACGGTCTAACATTTAATATATTAAGTCTTTAACCATTTTGCGTCTCGTTGAGATATATGTTGAGCAGCGACTTTCTTCGTTTCTGACCCGAGAGCTTGTAAACATTCGAGAAATACGATATATGTTTATCAGACTGGATTTTTTATCAATCAATGATTTCTATTATTTTTCTTTTATTAAGAAAATTTTGTCACATTAATTATCAGATTGTTACTGAATTTCTCGAATGCATAAATTTACGTGTTATTTGGGTCATTTCCGATTGCTATTAAATTTTTATCGTGCAGAACTTAATATTGCTTTAACAAAGGGAGACATTACGTCTCGTCGTTAATTCACGGGAGAAAATTCGACGGCAAAATCCGGGAATGTGTAGTGAACGCGGAACAATGTACGTCTGCCATAAGTTCGAGGATGCAGGCAAATTCCTCGGCGGCGTTATCATTCTCGCAGCTTTCCTGCATCCTCCGCGACGATTTTAGCTGAGCAAACGTGACTTCAAAGAACCCCTTCATTCTGAAGTGCTTCACTGTAACTCTAAGCGTCGCGATATGAAAGAACTGGAAAATTTGTTCGCGTGGAATATTCATCGACTCAAATTATATAACCCATTTCACTTTATAGAATAGAAAAATAATTTTATGCCGAGCATTCAAACATTGGTTGTATCCTCTATTGTCTAAAAATTTCTTGAGTGACTTGAAATTATTATTTAAAATACTTTTCTTTCTTCATTAATATGTTTATTTATTAATGAAGGAAGAAAAGTATTTTAAATTTATTTATTAAGTATTACGATGATATATACTTGTTTTAAATAGGCAGATTATAGAAAAACTGACTGGTTCGGTCAGTACGCTCGTGATACGTTAAAGTTTTCCAGCTGGAAAGTGATTTTTTCGGAATAACTCATTTTTGTCGTGTGTGCGATGACACGGATATTTATTGGTCGTATCCCCTAATTCGTTACTCAAGCGAAGCTGAATGCGCGCAAACGAACGAGCGAAGGCCGCGTTAGCGTTTCTATGGTACTATCGTCCTCCCGCGACTCTTGCGTGGATACGTATATGTATAAGCATCGGCGAAAATCCGACATTGTTTCCGCATTACCGGAAGTGTAAATACGCTAACTTTGGACCAATAAACCAAGCGCGAAATAGCACGAAATATGACAGAGTGCCGCTTGGAATGCAAAATCACACTCGGGAAACCGGGGGGGGGGGGGGGGGGAGCCGAATGTGGAAAATTCTAATATAATGTCAACCACCAATCCCGTCACACACCCAGATCTGTATTTGTTCAATTAGATGAGCAAGTATTTTGTAAATATGAGGATTTCATGTTTGACTATAAGGACGGATGGTACCTATTCCGACCGACTCTCTGACGCGGTATGTTTTTTTAGGATGTAATTTTTTTCTTCATACAGATATCGCGAGTGATAATAGTATTCTTGTGGGGAATCTCGAGATTACGATGCAGTTATCTCCCTTTAATCAAGTCCGGTTCTTCTCTGCCGCCGCGCCGTTGTCACCGTCACCCTCGCGATCTACGTTATACCTCTAGCTCTTCATTACGACGCGTCGCCTCGTGGGAACCATCCGTGCTTGTTAGGAAAACTGAAGATCACGGCGTGGCCCGACATCAGAATTTCTCGATTACGAAGCCCGCGTCGCGACACGCGAGGAAAATGAAAAGGAACGATAAATAGCAAATCGTCGTCGTAAACGAGCATCATATGTGATATTTGTAGAAAGGTAGTGAAGTAGATTCCCTCTTATGGCAAGCTGTTACCGAGAAATCTTCTCAGTTCTTAGAAGTTTTTCAAATTCAATCATCCGCCTATAGATTTTCCAACTGGAGAAAGTTCTGTATAATTAGATGAGAGAGATTAGTTTAGCGTATAATTGCCATTGAGGCATACGTTTCAGACGACTGTAGAAGAAGTATCGGTAGGGAAAAAAAGGTCACCTGATAAATGCGATCGTCGATAGACACACGTGATTAGAGAACACGGTTAAGCCGATGATGGCATGGTGGCACGCAACCCCGACATTAAACGCCTCAATCGACGGCTCGATGTTCCATCTAAGAGATCTATTAGCATCATCCATGATGGCCTCAGTTGGCCGAGACAGCGGTCTCTATTTACCGGGAGGTATACCTTCGAATGGCGATTGGTCAGCGATCGAGTTCTTTCTGGCAGCGTGTCTCAAGATCATGCGTTCTCCATCCTCTCGCCTGTCCCTCATTCGCACGAGGCAGCCTCCGATGCGCGCAATGTATTGTACTCGCGCATCGTTCGCTCCTTCGCCGTCCTCTCTTCCACTTCACACGGATCCTTAACTCTAAAATTAGCTTATCCCTCTGCTGCCTCTCTCTCTCTCTTTCTCTTTCTCTCTCTTTCTGTCTTCCTTTCTCTCTTTTTCTCTTTCTCTCCTTCTCAAGAGACACATACGAGGTGCGCCTCGACGTTGTTGTCCCCATCGTCCGACGTTCGTTCCGATCGAACGCGTTTGCAGTCTCGTCACGGTCCGTTGAGTAAATTCGAGAAGAACCCCGATCGTTTCTCTTTCTCCCAATCTTCCTTCTTCCTTTTTTAAACTTCCCGATTCGTCGTCGCGTCACGTAAGAAAGCACGGTTAACACGGCAGTATCGCGAAAGTGAGAAGAAAACGCGACTAGAAGAAAGCGGGGATCTGGAGTACCCGCCTTGCTCGTTGCAGCGTCATAAGGAGGCGAGACTCGAGCTTCCGGCTGCTTGTTGACCGAGCGTCTTCAAGCTGGAGCTGGCAAAGAGAGCTTTCGGCCTGAGGGGGTGAGTACCCGTCGCTATCATTCTTTGTACGACCGTGTCGCGTCTCTTCTCACTAGTGGATCTCGCTAAGCTGCCTCTCTCTTGCTTAATCTATGGCTGCCTCCGAGTTTCTCCCGATTGTTCCATTTCTCGCCGTTACATGTATTCGCAATCAATCAGACGAAGAGTTTGGTAACTGTTACTAAGTTTCTCCAATCGAGTTTCCTCACTTATGTGGACAAGCCGAAATGCCGCTTAAAAGAACTCGCGATAGCTTCGTAAATTATTTGGAAAAGTAGTACCAAGAATGTTTTCTATTTTTATATATGATAGGACCTACTCCTACAAAAATGCGATTTGATGTAAGAACCTAGAACAAAATCCTTTTCTGAAAATCTTCTAGTTGGGTTTATTATTATGAAAATTTGTGCAACAAAAGGGATTTGTATTTTGTTGAAAGTTAAATAATGTTAAGTAAAAGTTATCCATATTCTTAAGAGAGATCCTTATTTTTAAGTGGAAAGTTGCTTTTTATAAAAATTTAACTTAATGCTTTAAATATATAAAGAAAAGTTTTTAAGTCTATGCAACATTTACTTTTTTTTATTCTTAACTTTACTTTTCTTTTCCTTCTAAACAATCTTTAAGAAAACCATGAGGTCATCTTTCGACAGTAGGATCCAATTTAAACTTTTTGAAACCATTTTTCTGCTCTTTGAATTATAAAAAAATCATGTTTCCAAAAATTATTATCAAATATTAAATATGTCAACTTGTCCATATAAAATTAAACGCGTTTTCCGCCAATTTATCTTCTTTATTTTCATTCTTTTTCTTTTGTTGAACACCATTACAACGTCGTTGTATCTTTTCCTCAAATATTCCCAGGATCACGTCTGACTTCAATAAATCGTTCTTGTACGTTCTTGCAATGCCATACGGTGCTCGCTGTATGATTGATGATAGCTGTCGCGTAATTGGCGAAAGGTTTGAGTACCTTTGATGCGACGCTAAGATCCACTTGACATCGCGGAACGTTAGACAAATGGATTTCGCGGGCAGACAGGCGAGCGGTTGCGACAGAGAGAGAGAGAGACGTTAGGCAGAGCATAACAATGAAGATACACTGTGTTATTATCTCTGTGACGAGCAACATTTCGGCCATTTGCCGCGTCGGAGGCGTAATGTTCCTGGCAATGCGGTGCGATACAATGTTGTGGCACTTTGATTGGTGGCTCTAACGTGCGTAAGTGCACATATGTACGCCGACGATCTGTAGCTGACGTGTGTTCCCTATTGCGACCCTCTATTAGCGTCCGTATTGGCATCTATTTGGCCTAAAATGCAGCTCGCCGCGGTCAGACAGTAAAGGGTTGCCTGCCGTAACAAACAAATTGAAGCGAAATACAAAAATCGTGAGACTCTTCAGCGCTATCGTCTTAACTTTGAATGTATCTTTTCAGCTTCTCTATTAATATGTACATATGTGATAGTTACTGTTATAATTGCACTATCTACACTACATACGAGTTCATACGTCGACACGACACGAACACGTCCGTGTAAAACGTTTAAGCGATATTGCGTACCAGAATGCAATAAATTGTCGATCCGGCAGTTTGGAGATTGAATGGCGCAAACGCACGCTTCCGCCACAGATTAAAATTAATTTGCGACGCGCGGTGTGAGAACTCATACGCGATCGCACCCTTTCCCCCCGCGCGTTTAGATCGTTTCGCGTGGACGGCGGCGCGCCGTCATTTTCGCGTAAATACAGCCCAACCCCTCCAACCCCTGAATTTCCCCAAAACGAGGTCAAGTCAATATTCGTCATTAAAACAAGCGCGACGGGGCATTATATCGTGGCGCGAAAAAAAAAATGTTTACGCCAGCAGGTGAACGCGCCGCGCGATATTAACGGCGGTTAAATTGCCGAGCCACCGCTGGCCACCGCGTCCTCATTTTTCGCCCCGAAAAGGAATATAATCGTAATATCGGAATATACGGAACGTAAAGGAGATAGATCAGTTTTCCTGTCTAAGTGTGTAATAATGGATTTGGACGTGTTTCCGTTTCAATGTGTTTCGGGAATAGGGAGCTCCGTTTCCCGAAAAGCTTTGGGTTTCCGTACACGTATATATAGTTCTCATATTGACCGTATTTTGAACAATCAGAGTTACCGCGAGGGAATAAAACGCGGAATATTATGAACTTCCTAAGGCAAGTTGACGTACTGAATAATTTACTGTCTACGTATACCACGATAAATGTCAGATAGTTTGTCATCTTCCGCTTCCGTTACCGATACTCCCCGAAACTGTTGCACTGATAATGCATTTGGGGGAAAAATGGAATGGATCGCTGCAAAAAAAAGAACGTTACATGCATTGTGTAACGCCATCTTGAATCTCCCATGAATTTTCATGCGAGCACTGGATTTTTAGTCAAAAGAAAGAAAAAAAAATACAAGAGGCGCGTGAAATTCATCAGTCTAATCTCGACAGGTGAAAAATACATCTCGTTCGGACTTTCTCTCGTGCGAAGGATTGACAAAGCGGTAGGATCTAACGCATTCGACACGAAATCCGCAATCGGAATCGGCAGGCGATGAAAGTAATTTTACACTCGCTTTGATGTTAAAACCCGCGAATCACGAGAGTCAGCCGAAAATTCTAGATGAACCGCGTCTTGCTGTGTGGAAGAGGGACCGAGGGAGGCGGGGAGAGGGGAAGACTTTGCGTGGACCAGCGAGGGTGAAAAGAGGAGATATGCGATGGGGTGTGGGGCTACCCTGGCAGGCACGACGATGCATTTAATAATTAACTCGCTGGATACATGAGGATGGATGTCTGACGGGGTTTCGTCAAGAGCGGTCGAGAAGCGCGACAGAGGGGGGGACAGGGTCGGGGGGTGAGAAGGGGGTCTGTTGCAGAAGCGGAGGTCGGAGGAGAATGGTGGTTTGGGAAGAGAGAAAGGGGGGAGGGGAGGGGCGAGTGAATGAAGAGAGTGAAGGGAAAAGCAAGGGGAAGGGGGAGGTGGGAGGCGAGTGACTGCAGACCTGACGGAGGGTGAGGGAAAGGGGTAGAGTGCTTGGGGTAGGTAGGAAGGTTGGCAGCAGTAGGTAGGAATGGCTCTCGTGGATGCTGCGCAACGATCAATACACCACGTGATGCCACGCGTCACGTTTCTCTCTCTCTCTTTCTCTCGCTCTCTCTATCTCGCGCGAGCGCGCGCGTCCACCCCTATCTCCGCAACCCCCTTCACTAACTTTCTCTCTCCCCTCACTGCCCTGTCCACCTCATTCGTCGTTTCTCCCTTTCTCTTTCTGGCGCAGCGGCGGCCTATCGCCGTTTCCTTGACTTCGTGACGTAACGCCGGTCCAGACGATGGGGCGCGCTCGTATATCCTCGCGCACACGCTCACACACATAAGCGCGCGGTGCATTTATTTTATTTCTGAAAATACATCGATTGAGAGATACGTCGTATACATTTTCTCGTTTTAATTGAAATTTCGATCGTTGGGACGCTTTTCATAGAAATAAAAATAATACCATCAGTGCGATGGAGAAATAACGTTACATTCTGTAAAAATAAATTTATCCCGTATAACTATATGTATGATATCTATTAACCGACATGTCTAACTACGCTTCCGCGATGTCATTTTCCAAAGAACCGCGACGTTGAAAACAATGATTGAAATAAAGTAGAAAAGCCGATTTTCATATCTTCATCTGTCATTTTTTGCGCTAAGAGATGGCATGAGTTAGTAAATTTAACGAGCGCAATACCACTTTTTTGCTCTGTCAGCCAGAGTTATGGAGATCGGCGAAATATCTGTGAAGTTGCCGGCTTAGCTTGAGCTTAGCTGATATTTCCTGGTTATTCCATTAGGATTGATGCTCTATCATAATTTTATCACCCGGCGCAACGCAACGGTCCGCGGCGTTTCCTCGAGTTTCGCTGAGTATTTCGAATTTCCCCGGCACCCACCCACCTCGATGACTCGCGTAAAGTCCTTTGTGTTCGGCCGCGCACTATGATATCGGGGGATGTGATTTATGCCGTTCGAAAGCTTACAGGGGATTTAACAATGTGGCAACTGGGAACTACCGTTTGCGGCAATCGGCTAACGAATTCCGTAAACGAGATTCGTTAGGTGTTACCCACTCCCGTTGTACGTACAACGTAAATTTTAGGACACAACCGAATAAATAAAGATTTCTAGAAGCCAATTTCGATAAATGTCTGCAATAAAAACTTGCGTTCTATGAGATGCACGAGAATAACCGCATCTATCGCGCCCGGTGAAATTACATGTAAAAGAGCGAGGGGAAACAATAAACGGTTAAAAGTAAATTAATAATTTACAATAGAAGCGTCCAGTTCTGTAACTTGAAAAGACTCCGCGCTTTTAGTTGCAGAATTTATATTGTTCTCGTATTATGACGTTGAGTGAGAAAATATGAAGTAAAAAGGTAAGATATAAACATACAGAGAACAAGAGAATACAAAAATTAGTTAATTGGGTCCACCGTAAATTTCAACTTAAAATGCTTTTTTGGAAAATGTGTCTAATTGCACCTTGATATTTGCATTAATCTTTCTGGGAGTTGTACACACGCAACAATCCTACATAATATCACTTGGATGCTCTAGAGAAACGGTATTTCCCCGGTTTCAAGCTAGAATTTCATGAAAATTATGTTTATGGCGCATGACGAGGGAAGTTATACAATTAACGTTGTTTGTTAATTATTTCCCAGCAATGATATCCCCTCCCCCTGACAACAACTCGTGTGTATGTATTCGCAATTTTAGATATTCATAATTTTATATACTTTGTGAGAGTTAAAATTATCGAAATATACGACTATCGCGTATCCGATATTTCGAGAATTGCGAATTAGGCGAGTTCTCGTGTTGTCTTGTTGTTTTTTTCTAGTCGAACTGAGACGCGAAAAGTTTTGCCTCGTTGTTGCGAAAAATGTGGAACGCGTTTATCGGACGTAATTTGCGCACAGACTTTTCCGCTTATACCACCCGCGGTGTAACTTGGCCGATAAAATTTAATTTGCGTGACGTATCGCATAGGTGCGACGATATACGTGCGATACAACAGGCGTAAAAATCTTAGGAAGAACTTGGCAAACCTATGTATAATACGGCCGAAGAAAAGCCCGACGCGAACGCCGTGTATCTTCGATATATTTAATAACAACGGAAAATAAAATGAAATAGGATTTATATTGCACGTCGCGTAATTAAGTTCATAATACTTCCGTTTAATGTTTTACGATATCGACGTTTATATTTATATTTTATCGGCAACGTGATTTTCATGGCTTCCAATAAATTCGGGCAGGTTGAGGAACGGAACGAAAAAGAGTCTACGTTAAACGTTATCAGCATCGCTGGAAATTTCACCCTTTGGCGATGCCGATATACATTCCACGTATGTGTGTGCGTGTACAGAGGGAAGGTATGAGGGAGAAGTAAGGCGGTTGGAAGGATACGTTAGTGTGCCACAGGTTTAAATATTCATCCGAGATCAATCGACCGGATCTGCAATCTCGGGATGTATCGGGGCGATGCAATATAAACCGTCGAGCGTCTGTCTCGCGTCGCATCGAACGGACTTTTGTCCCTTCCCGTCCTATTCAAAGAGAATTGCATCTTTTGCATCGAGTTTAATTTTTCAAACGCTGACCCCGTTGGATCGTCATTATTACTAGCGCGTTCTCATCATCTAATAAATGTTAGAATCATTATCTTTTTATAAATTTCAGTCGGATGTCTTCTGCATTCCAAATTCCACGATTTCAACGATAAAATTCATAGAATTTTACATACACTAACATTGTTTATTCATCGCTGAGAGAGTACCTACTTTGAATTTTCCTGTATATCTATAACAGTGAGCATTTAATCGTGTTTTTATTTATTTAATAGGTATTCCAGCGATGCTGATAACGTTTAACGTAGACTTTTTCGTTCCGTTCCTCAACCTACCCGAATTTATTGGAAGCCATGAAAATCACGTTGCCGATAAAATATAAATATCAATGTTTTCAATGTTAAAATGGGATAAGAATTACTTAGCCACATTTAGAACAGTCAGTAAAAACGAGGGCGGTTAATTGTGCGGAAAATTTTCAGTACGATATCGCAAGACACCTCATTGTACATATGTACTCGTTTCGCACAAGTTTCGACATCCTCTCATTGTTCGCCAAGCTTCGCGCGCGCAAGTTGTCAGGAGCAGCGATCCCGTATCCTTCAGGCACGTACTTCCGAAGATATTCTGAAAAGGCTGCCATGGCGCGACTCGCGCAATTTATTCCGGGCTTGCTTTGTGTCAGGACGGTGAATTCGACTTCGGGCCGAAAGCCGCGCGGGTCCAATTTTCTTGTCTTCAATCGCGCCCGTGCTTGCCGATGACGTGACGATGTGACGCCGGCATATTTTCAATAAACAATGCGCGCGACCTAAAACTGCCAAAACGTCGCCGATCGGGAACACGTCGAGCGATTCGAATTAATCGTTCATTCGACAGGTGTCTCGTTCGGCTTACAAAAAAACACTTCCGTCTGCTCGCTCCCGAATTTCTATAGATTAATATAAAGTATTTTTATATATGTACCTATTACATTTTTTCGTAGTTCCTACATTTTCTTCAGACATGAATTGCATACATTTTATTTTAAACGTAGAAAGTCACATAGAAGTATAAACAATATAGACGAATTTATTTATTATAAAAGTGGATATGATTATGTGTGTGATTATCGTGGCGTGAAAGTAAAATCATATAAATTAAATAAAAAGATTAAAAATATATGTATATAAAGAAATAAAAGTATAAATAAATCTTGAAGAAATAAATATTAAAAAACGTTTGATTATTTTAAAATAATATGTCTTTTTCCTAGAAATCAAAAGAATGGGGAATTACGTCAACATTAGCTACAATTAATCTATTATTCTCTCTAGTAAAGTAATTTCTTTCTTCATGGAAGAAATTAAATTCTCTCGTTACCCTTCTGATTTACCATTTCCGCGGTAAACACGAACGATCGACCAGGCACCAAAAGACCGAGACTCCGAGAGTTCGGGGACTTTTTTCTTTTTTTTACGAGCGCCATGGACACCAGCCAATCAGTGAGGTGACAATGATTTAGGTACGCGTTCCTGGATTGTCGCCCGGCAAACACAAGCACGCATACGTGCGTGTGCGATCTCCCGCGTGTAGAAGTGAAGCGGCCTCATGAAACATTCATGCCGATACCGCCCCGTGACACCGCTTAACCCTGGCTCTCCAAAACGCAGTAGTCAAGATAGGCCACGATGTATTTTTGACGTGGCGATAGTCACGTAATGTATCACCCGATGACTTTATCGGAAACGCCTCGAAAAGTCCTAGAATTAAAGCTTCCCGTAAAACTCATCAATTTAAGATAAGGTAGTTAAATCCCGAAATAAAATTCAGTTAGCGGGATGCTTAATTGATCTTGAGCGCGAGACAATTTCAATGTTGTAGTAGGTGTTATAGGAGTATAATCATAACCGTTCCCTTTAACAGCTTATTATTGAAGAGTGATATATATATATTAATAATTTATCGGGCGACTTTCCATCGGCAGTTCGCGCGAGAGTGGGGCATAATTTTCTGTTCATAACGCAACTATATACTATATACGTGACGGAGGGAGTCAGCTGTAGCGAAGTTATTAATCCTGCTAACAGGAGGCAAAGTGTACTTTGTACGCTCGCTTTGCCTGCCATCCCGTGTTTAACTTCCCCGTTCAAAAGCACCAAACCATAACACGGCGATATATATTCGCGCGTAACGTCACAGTTTGAAAGCCCCTCGAACTTTCGTTTTCCAATGGCGGAAGTTCGGCAACCGGTGCCGATATCGCTGACCAGGCTACAATGCTTCTTGGAAGTTTCTAGGAGAGATATACTCAACACGAAGGTCGCCCAAAAAGCTGGGACAATTCTCGTTTCTCTCGATGTATATTACATAAAAACCTCGAATATGTCACACATTGCAACATGACCCTCGTCTATCTTGAGCCGTTTAAACTTATCTCTCAACACGGTTTCTTTCTAATTCCATAATCGCACGAGATAAACGAGAACCTCACACGCCGTGTCAAAGTCTTATCTGCAGTCCGAGCGTAAGAGGGATCGGGATAAAACTAGAAAGCAACTTGTGGAAAAAAAAGGAGTAGGTCAGGTTAATAATAAACATCTATAACAGCAGTTTCATATAATCATCTCATCGATTATGTACAAGCGAAGGTTGCTCGGCCGTTAAAATACATACTAATTTCGAGCGATGCGATCTCCTACAACGAACGGAGAGAAAAATATGATCTCGATAATGGCTTAATCCCATTCGATTATGACGGAAGTCCCGCGGAGGAATATGCACCTTGGGGAGTCGATACGGTAAGCGTATAAGCTCCTTCCTTCTCTCTCCTGCTCTGTCTCTCTTGCCCCTTTTCCTCGCAGAAATGGGAAGACATCATAAATATGATAATAGGTGGTTTAGGAACGGCGTGTTCGGCATACCGATAAGTTTCCTATCCGCCTTCGTCGTCCCGCTATCTTGCCCGAGCGAGATGAGAAGCGAGGCCCGGCCTCGCGTTGCCGAGAAACATTTAAATTTGAGGATGGTACGTGACGCAATTAAAAGCTTCACAGAGATCCCCAAACGCTCTCCTCCTCTGCCCCGCTACGCTGTCCTCTTCCACGCGCGCGTATGTGCAACGATGCAGCCGTGGCAATAAAACTTGTTCCGTCTTCTATCTAGGAACAGGCTTATGTAGAACATCATTTTCTCGCCCGTTTTCCTCGCGGCGCAAAGTGCTCCAGCGACTGCGTCTTTGCGAAGACGCAATTCCCGGCCTCCGTAAACAACGCGATTACGTGGGCTGTCCCTCTTCGCGGCGATTCCGCATCGCGAGCTCTCGGATGACGATAGTGGTAGATTTATACATTATTTCAGTCGCACGTGTTCCTATCCGCATGGACGTTATTATCGAAATTCCTCGGTTTACGGACACGATAAACGCAACTCGTGCATCGCGTTAATTATAATCCTCTTTCATCGCTACATTTTTTCATTTTTTTGATGGACTACGAAAAATATGATGAAAGGCAACGGGCCCTCGTCAAATGTAGGCCCAGGCCTCACAAGCCTAAATCGAGAGCCAACGAGAGTGTTAAGAATATTTCATTAAAATTAATGAAACGCCGCCGACGTCACACACGTGAGGGGAGGCCGGAGCCATAATTGGAGAGGTCTCGACTATGGCAGCTGCACAACCCTTTGTGCCGCGCACCTACCCCCTTCGTCTGCTGCAGCCCTCGTTCGAGCATATCACCCTGTTTCTCTGTGTCACCTTTCATGAACTTTCCCTCTGTCTCTCTTTCTCCCTCCTTTCCTTTCTCCCTTTTTCTCTTTCTCTGCATGTTTTATTATTTTTAGAAAAAAATACTTTCATCATGAGTTGTAGCTTACATGCAAGGATACAACATCCATTGCAATTGTCATGTTCCAACATGGAGTTGTTTACGCAGCCGTTGTATTCGCATCCCACATAACGCTAAATGTAGCCGCTTATTCTTCAGCACATGATAACATTCGAACGTCATATTCATGTTGAGCAAATAAAACTCGGAATCAAATGCATTTAGCTAAATGCAAAAGAACGATATTTAAACGTTATATACGTACAAACAATAAATCACAAACGTTATGTAGGAAAATATTGAAACGTTATAACTGAAAATCAGTACTGACTGCAGATTGTCTGTATTGCTTTCATCCCCATACAATGTATGTACAGATTGTATCCGATAAAATAGTAATTTTTCATTTAAAGCTCGCGCAGAGAGCGCACTTAAATCGACTTCCATGCTCAAAACTATCCTTACCTCTACTTACGCATTACTTACGTACGCGAGGAACGTTGGCATTCGGAAAAGATTTATTCTCAATAATGACGTTCGCGCGGATCCCTTCGCACGTGGTTCGAGATCTGACCCTTTAAGCCAGACAGGCTTTTCTATGGCCTCCACCTGCATGGCTGTATTGTAAGTCCTCCCTCGCTTCTCTCTCTCTCTCTCTCTCTCTCTCTCTCTCTCTCTCTCTCTCTCTCTCTCACGCTCTCAAAAGAGTTTTTTGCACACACTCACACGGTCGAACGATTACTCGTACACTCGGACGAGTTTGCTCGCTCGATACACGTGTGCATACGTGAACGCGATATCCCATATCGTACTGCACAGAAACTCTCCCTATCGAGGGAGAGAGAAAGGGAGAAGAGAGAGAGGGAGAGGAAGAGAGCGCGAGAGAAAGAGAGGAGAGCTTTCAAAGCTCTCGCGCCTCTCGCCCAGACTGTCATTTCGATCCTGACTGAAACAGTCCCAGCGGTTCTCAACCGGAAAAATGCCCGTGATGAAAGGTAGGGTAAAGCCTCATCGGGTTCATGCCGAGAATTCGATGATTGACAGCGCGCAGCTAACGTGGATAACGAACGACGCGCTTTATGGGTAATCTATTGCATCGCGTAGTGTGTGCGTGTGATCTTCTCTATATGAAACTTTCGTGCATATATGAAACAATGAGATTTATTAAACTCTTCCTCTCTCTCTCTTTTAATTTGTATTTCAATTTCAAATTGCTACAATCTTTCATAAAAATAATAATTAATCAGCGCTCTGATCACATCTCGCAACTTCACTTTTTCTCTATCGAGAATTCGCAGCGACGTGTCTGCGCCCTTTTAACCGGTAAAAGCAATGACTCTTCGTATCCTTTAAGTTACTTCCCTTTGGTAAATTATGGCTCTAGCTATAATACGAAGAGAACTTAGTCACTGTCGAAAGCATACATTTGGAGTCGTAGTAAATACCGTTCACGGTAAATTCCGTTCATTTTATCTTAATTTAAGAAACGGGTATATCTCTTTCTGTCACGTGATTAGATAAAAAATAAAGCACAGGTTAGACAAACACAGTTTTCGGCAAAATAAGTCTTCTTTTAACGAGCACCCGGTATAGTTGCCGCGTGTATGCAGCGAGTGGGCCCGTTGTAACGCTTCAGCTGGTTCCTCCGCCCTCTCGCATCCCTTTCTCGCCCCCCTGTGCTACAGCGGAGAGCGAGGAGGACGAGAGGGCGTGCAGACACCCCACCTGCCCCCCTCGTCTCGTTCGTCCCCCTTTCGCCGTCGTCTCTCTCTCTCACTCTCTCTCTCTCTCTTTCTCGCCCACGCCATGATCAATATTACGCCCCAGAGCTACGGCATCCAAACCGACCTCGAGACGGACTTCTTCTTCCTGCTCAAAGCATCCCTGAGCGGCGCGGTGGTGCAACTTCCGTCTCGAAACTTTTCCAACACGCGAAACCGGAAACCAGAACGAGAAATTAAAAGCCGAGAAGAGCGTCGGCCGTCTGGATCACACCGAGGAGTCCCGCTGCGAAGTTTCTCTTGCCCTCTACCCTCACGCCCTGCCGGAAGGGGCCGGAATGGAGTCGATAATAGTCCCGGTAATTGCGTTGCTCGCTTGGACTGTCATACGAAATCGCCGAGATTGATTTCGTGGGCTCGACAAGTGCCGTGGTCAGATCCGATCAGGGTTTTGCCGATTACGAGCACGGAGCAAGCGAACATTCCCTTCGCTACGGACTCGCTTTTTCCTCTCATGTCCTTGTATCCCGAATTGTTTCTGTAAATTTTCGTGGTAAAATCGCGGGTTCTTCGAATAGACGAATTTTATAGCATAATAAAAATAAGATTGTTCTTTGTTTACAGTAAAAATAAAACTTTTTATTTCTGCAAGTTACGAAAGTATCATACAGCGTTCTCCTAACTCTAAATGTCAGTTTCTTTGTACATGGAGAAAATAACTCGACTGTATTAACGTTGTCGCGTTGAGATTGTGACGTGAAAATCCCGTTATACGGATATATACGTCTGTAAGCCGACGTGTTCTAACTACTGTTTGACCGTACTAGATCATTTCACGTAAAGCCCGTGTCACACCCGAAAACCAAAGCTATCAGTTTGGTCTCCGGAATCTTCTCACAAGTACGACGACAGATAATTCATCCGCGAAGATCCAACTGGCAGCTGGCCGATGATTTCAATCAGCCAGGTTGAGAACCATCGGGGGACAGATCCCCGCCTGCTCTTGCGGACGGGATATATTTGTACAAGTAGTAATATGGTAGTTTGATCAGGCGGGAGTGCGAGCAGGACGGACAAAAGAGAGGGAAGAGAGAGAGAGGAAGAAAGAAAGAGAAGATAAGCGCGGCGCATTATTTCACGTGGCATCCCCGTCCCGTAACCTTCTGGGCGGACTGTACGGCGGCTAGGTCAGGGACTGTACGTCTGCCTCTCCAATCTGCAAGCTATTGTAACACTCCTCCGCATCTCTACCCCTCTCGCATCTCTTCTTCGGTCCCCTTTTCCGCCGTCGACGTCGTCTTCTCAGCCATTCTTCCTGCCTCTCTTCTTTCGCCTCTTCCTTCTACTCGAAGCGCTTCTTCGCCAACCCTGCGCGAGTTCTACCTTCGCTGTCCCTCTCATTGTTCTTGTGGCGCTGTCCTTCGCGACTTAGAGACTGCTCGGTGCCGCTTGTTCTTCGCCCCCTCGTGACGTAGCGAGGTGTCAACGAGAAAATCATTTACTTCTTTTCTCGCAGACGCTATAAGGAAGGGTTATAAAGCAATGTCAAGAATGCTGGGGGGGGGGGGGAGAGAAGGAGGCAGCAGAAGCAGACCTCGTGGAATGCGCAGCAACGATATTGTTACGATTGCGGTTGTTAATATCGTAATTGCATGACTGCGGTGACCACAAACGAGGTCAATGGGGAGATTAAACGTTAAAATGTATATTATATCATTGCTAAAGTTTAATCAGACATACGCGTTGTAGCTTTCAGACCCCAACATGCAAAAATCCATAAATATGCAATGAGAATGCAATAACGTTCAGAGCTTATTTTAAGAGACTGAATTAAAGAACTGAGTTTGTTTAAAAGTTTGATTTAGATTTGAAAAATAAATAGCGTAACTTTAGAATTTTATGTATGCTACAATCAAGAATTCTAAAGCCACTCTTATATGTATGTACTTATATATAAAAATAATTTTTAATTTAATTATTGACGCCATGCAAAAATACATGATATTTAATTTATGATTTACTGTCAATTAAATTTGTTTCTATTTTTGTACACATATACTCGACGTATAAAATGCAAGCACGTCTTCCTGAGCAAACTGAATTATTTCACTATACTCACGATTCGCTTAGAGCTTTAACAAAACTATTTCACAATCGTCCCATTATCACGTCGCCTGGCGGCTTGCGTCCTTCGGGGATAGACGACATTGAAAACAATTCGACATTATTATTTTAGATGCGGCTATTCGAACGTCAGGGAAATATTATGCGCCGACTTTTCAGGTTACGGGAGGAATTATGTCCGCGGGTAAATCTGTTTTCGCAACTTCTCGTTGTGATCTTCGACGCGCTGAAATAAGTTTCGAGAGTGACAAATTCTCACTTTATCGTAAAATAATCCGGACGTTTATAAAGACATCTAAAACGATTTACGAGTACTTGGCTCGTTTGCCACATCGCAAGAGAACCGTAATAATTTACCTAGTCGGATAATTCCTTGGCGATTCACTTTCGCGATATTCATTTTGTAATGTCGAATTTTCGCGGAATTTACTTGCGATAACGGGGCAGCGTCGGGTTAGCCAATTTCGCGATATAATCTGTGAAATCTGAGCAATCTCTCGCTGAGAGAGACAGAGAGAAAGAGAGAGAGAGAGAGAGAGAGAGAGAGAGAGAGAGAGAGAGAGAGAGAACTTCTCTCCTCCGTAGATCTCGGTAACTTGATGAAGTCCTTATTAACCGCGAGCTTAAAGCCGGCAGACGCGGGCGGCCCTTAAGATGTCCGGAACGGCAGGAATCGATCGATGTCCGTGATATTTTTCACGAAGCTTTCATGCTTTAGTGCATATGTCCCATCGGAAAACCTATTTACAGTCACTCGTACTTGAAGAGTGTTTGTCCAACAATCCAGAATTTACATCCAACACGCGTTCACGTTACGCGAATATAGAGATTTATTTACTTAAAAACGTGAACTTTTTTTTTCTCGCAGAATATATACGGGAGTTTCATTCAACATTCAAATTAGTTGATTAAATTAAATCATTAACTTAATAAATTTATGATGTCTTTTAATTATATAATAAATCGAGTTTTAATTCGGAAAATGACCGTTTCGAAATTACATTATTTACACATGAAGAACCTTTTAATTATGAAATTGATATAATAGGTATCTAAGTATTTTCTTCTGTATTTTTGAAAAAGAAATTTCTTTATTTTGTAAATGCCGTCCGTATATTTATCGTACGCTTTTTATTTCTTTGAGAGATAGCAAGAAAATGAGTATATAGAAATATCATCTACGAAAAAAGTTTATATGATAATCATATAATCATATAATTTCTAGAGTAAGATTGACATTAAAAAAATTATCAATGAAATTAATAATTAAAAAATTGTGATGATTAAATTGTAAACACGATTGAAAAATAATAACTCATAGTATTCTATTAAGATGAGATTGCATACCAGCTTTGCTGATTAAAAGGAAAGACCGATCAATATAATTCGCATATATATACTTTTCGATCACTTGCAAAGAATGGAACTCAGTTTCTTTCTCGTTTAGAACTTTGTCGCGTATGGCCTCTGAGAGGATCTTTTGCCCTTTTCTGGAAAACGCGATTCTCGGAACCGATTTATCGGTCTCCTTCCGATAGGGGCGGCCGCCGCCCTTTTAGCGAGATAGCGGCGGCTGCTCGCGAAATCGGATATAGGGAAGGCTACGTACCCGCTGTGCACTCAAGAAAATGTTTGTCGCAAGAGGCAGATATCGGCAGGTTTTCCGTCACATAAATCCACTTTGGTGCAGTCGCGTGTCTCGATGGCGGAGTTGCGGGTTGCGGAGGCGACGGCACGGGCGATTGGCACGACAGGAAAGAGGAAAGACGTCATCCGCTCCGGGCTGGATAATGCATAAGTGACGGCAGCGCGGCGCGTTGTGGGAATCATATCTCGAATTATGAATAAAATAGAGGCCGTCCCGACGTGTGTGTGTATGTGCGAGGCGAGTATCGACCGTGCCGAGCACCGTCGCGCGCGGTGCCGCGGTACGTGAGAATCGCGTGTGCATGTGTTCGTGTGCGCGACGTTGATTAATCCCGCAATTGCATCTCGGCTCGGACGATCGAAGTTGCCAAAGTTCCGTGCGGTATGCCGGATTTCGATGAATGTGGAAATGCGCGCGGGATGTTGCAAACGATGCGTTCGGAGCGAATCAAACTTCGCTCGCCGTTATAGCCGTTGGCCCGTTGTATCCGTACTATTCGCGTTACAGTTTAAAGACCGGAACGAAAGAGTATCGTCGACAACGTCTAGACTCTAGATAAATTTCGCACACGACGCGATGCTAAAATATCGATGGTTTCTTTACCAGATATATATATATATATATATATCGTTTTCTCGAGGTAATTTTTTATGATAGAAGAATACGTGAATTTTTATTTATAATCAGTTGCAAGTTATTTATTATTCCTCAACGGTGTGTCACCTATTTATTAATTTGAAAAATTTAGTTGACTTTGAATAATTGAATAAACGATAGATGTTTCAACCATGCAGAAAAAACAATGTTATTTATAAGACGGCTTGTCAATAATTTACGTTCTAGCTTTTTAACGATGACGGATGATTTTGTGGGTCTCTCTTTGATTTGTTTGGCCGTTTAGCTGTATAACGATATCACAGAACCTGTCGTTCCGCCTAACTGATTAAACACTCACCATCTCGCACAATCCAATCGATTGCTTTTTGACAAAGCGATAAACGTTATAGAGACATACTGCAGGCACGTAAGGATGATATATGTATAGACTCTTGTGGGCCGAAGTGCGAACCACATGTCGCCGAAGCGTGCGTCCGAATTATCGAAGTATCGGATCACCGAGTACTCTGCAACGTGCCGTGAATTCGAAAGCACGATTCCGAGGCCATCGCGTCCGTCGTAGATGAGATAATTGCGAGCCGCGCACGATCGGACGGATACGGCCGACATCATGGGACGAACGTAATTTCCCGTTTTAGTATTTTCCTATTAGCATGTTACATCCGCGGCATTAAGCTCACGTGAACGGCGAACCCAATGTTTATTGCTTTCCTAATGATCATTCCACGAAACGGTTTAATAGCACGAATTACGCAGATGATCGGATCAGAGAGAAAAAGAAAGAGAGATTGCAAAAGCAATAAAAAAGAATAATATTATGTAAATTATAACGACTATCACAATTTCTATACTTTACTGTAAAAAAAGAAACAAAAATCAACGAAAGCGGTCTAAACGTCAAGCGTCTAAAATTATGATCAATATACATATTTAAATATACATATATTAATATATATGTAATAAAAATTAAACAATTTTGTATGAAAAAAATCTTATAAGAGAAATTAAATTCCTAGCATGGAAAAAATCCAATATATACACGGAAACGTGATTTCTCGCCGTTAGTTTTCGATCTTTATGAACCCGGTACATCATTGTCACGGCGAGATGCCTGTGCAGCGCCCTATCGGCGGAATGTCAGTGCGGGAAGCACTCTAGCGGGCTTAATTGACACAGACTCGTTGCTAATTAGTTTACATTACACTCTCCGTATCCTCCGGGTCCTGCCAAGTCGCTCTCCAGCCGCCAGCCTGTGCTACGCCCCCGATATTGCGAGAGGCTCTTTAATGTCGAGCTTCGTCAAGCCGCGAAGCTAAAGGTATGCCCGTGCACACACGTGTCGGCCCATGTCGTAACGTGGTTCACGCCAACGCGCCCTCGCGCTCTGACGCACTCGCTCGCCGACCTCTCCGAGTGCATATCTGTCGCGTCGGTAGAACGTCGGTGAACATAACGCGGTACACCCCCGATTGAATGCAACCGAAAACGAGTCCGATAAAAACTTCCAGGTATCACGTAACATTTCGCTACAGATCGATAACACCCACGTAACAATGCACGTGCGTGACGGTTATTTGTCCGAAAGTAAAGCGAGAGAAAAAGTCAACTGCGATAAAATAATGATTATTTCACAGTCATTTAATTACGTAAACATTATATAGAATTACGTGAAAAAAACACAGGCCCGTTTTTTTAAGTTAATAAATCTTTTTCCACGAGTTATACTATTTGCGATAAATTTAAATAATCCAATCGATGCTGCCCGCTGTGAGAACTGAGATCTAATCAACGGGCAGCACCTCTTATAAATTATACACGTAACGATGATCACGATCGATTCCACTTAAAGAAACACAAAGAAACACTGCGAAAGACAATTCCAGATATAACGAGAAGATACCACGTCGGAAAAGACACCAACGGAATCCGATTATGAAAAGCGAAAGACGATCCCAGTGAAAAGAGTAAACAACGGTCGCGCTTTCCTTTGAGAACTTAATTCTTGAATTAATCATTTATTTGCGCGGTCCAGCTTCATGCGGCGCTCACATTTCAAGGAACTCAAAACAATTGCCTCTTCCGCCTTACTTTAATTTACTTTGGAACGGCTTAACGATGAGCGCAGTTTGAAATAACGTCTTTTACTGGCATTCACGGAGACAGACACTCCAATTTGCATCCCTGTTTAATGCTAAACATCCATCCGACTGTGATTACAGTTCTTATTTGTCAGACAGGAATGTTATATTTATGGTGAAATTTACGCGCGCGCGCGCGCGCGCGTGGAATAATTGCAAAAGATTACTATTCGCAATTCTGACTTGTTTGTAGAAAACACTAAACGAAAATATTCAGTCGCTGAAACATTTGGCTAAAGAATACCCAAATAAAGTCCGAAATCAATACTGCAAATAAGTACACATTGCAAAATATTACATCTGTATATGTGTTTGTTTAAAGTATATATGTATATACAATAAATATTGTAAAATATCGCATAGACATTTGCGTCCGTTTGAATGTTTATTTAGATTTTACAAATTACAAATTTTACAAAAATGTATGTCCAAGGTCTTTATTCTGAATCGGAATTCACGTTAATATAGAACTGAAGAACCTGGTTTCGCATGTCTTCCACGGACGCTTTTATTCTCCGTGCATCCCGGTAATCCCTTTTTTTTTTAATAATTGTCAGAAACTTCTCCGTCGTGTCGGAAAACGTGCAGCTTGCGGGTGCATTCGTCGAGACGCATCACTGCGCATATCTACTCTCGGATGCACGGAGGAGGTATCATTGCTGAACGCTCCCTGTCGCTTCTCCTTATTTTCGCTCCGCCGCCGGCTGCTTTCCAGGCGTTTCCACTTTATCCGCGAATTTTTCCCCTCGCGGGACGTCGAACAGAAACAACATGACCATTGTGACGCGCATACCAACGCGCCAATCCGGTACTGATGCCGATTTCCGCTACTCTTTCACACAGCTGTAAAACGCTACCAGTGAAAGAGGAGTCTAGCTGGCAATGAGAGGGGACTTTGGCAGAATTTATAGCGCACATTTTGACTGTAATATAAACGGATATGATATTTATTTCTAAATTGAATTGTCTAGATTCACAAACTCTGATTCGTCTGTATATTGTATGATCATTAGTCAAATCCAGGTTCGGGGATTTGTTGGCTGAAGTTGAACGTCACAGTAGCTGATCTTTAACATTATCCGAGCATTCAGGAGAGAGTCTCGTGTCGAAAGGATCATCGCGTATGCAAGACGAACATTCTCACCTGTTGCGAGCTTCCTTGTTGATTCTAATCGGGCGTCCCTGACGGAAGTTCGTGGACGCGACGTCTTCTTTTTCCCTTCCACTCCGGCTAACGGCCGTTTTCTCGCTATCGATAGTGATAGAAAGAAGCCACTCAATCGTGAATTCTTTTGCGATTATTTGGAATTCGGTCGAGACGTTGTCAAATGAGATCTATCTAGCGATAGCTTGGTATATACGTCGGTTCAGTAAATGCCAATAAACTTTACAAATAGTATAATCAGATCTTTCTTTATTCAATTAAGATATTTCGATCAGATTGTACCAAATCTTAACAAACTTTACCAACTTTTTCTGAAAAAAAGAAGGATAGTTACAATATAAACTATAGACATAGAGAGAACAAACAAGGGATCAAGTAACGGACTTTATGGGAGATTCGATTGTCTAGGATGTCCATCGGAAAACTCGCGTTCCAGTCGTAACCAGTAATATATTCTCCCTGCAAGACCAATTGAGGAGAGTTCTCCTGGTTGCACATCGAACATAACCGGAAATGGATCGCCTGTCAGGAGGTTCAGGTCACTGGTTCGGTGCCGGTTCGAAGAAGGAGCACTCCGGAAGTGGAGTGCTTCTAACGCTCCTTCGCGGGGAAGGAAGATGAGGCCCTGGCTTATCGGTATCGCGCGATCCGGTTCGGAAATTCCATGGTCACTCGACCTACCCCGTAGCGCGGCCGCGATCTTCGGGCGCACGCCACTCGTCCCCTTATCCAGCTTCCGGGATTGGCTATATCGGTGCCGGCGCACATGAACGAGGGCCGGATATGCGCGTCGGCGGATGCGCGCGGCGTGCCCGCGTATACGCGCCCGCGAGCAGTGTCGCGTCAGCCCCCGGCCCTGTCGCACCACGTACCATCATCCAGGTCCAGAACCTACACCTGTTTTTCTCTTCTCTATCTCTATCTTTCTCTCTCTTTCTTTCACTCTCTTCTCTCTTACCAACCAACTGACCGACCAGCCGACCGACCGACCTAATCCAATCGACCCATCCGCCGACATCATAACTCGTGGCCAGCCGTCCGATCACCACGTTTTGTCGGGTCTAAAGCTCTAAAGTCGATCAAACAGTGCTCCGGAATCATCGCTGTTGGCGTCGTGGTTAACGTTCTGGTTCAGCCGTTCTGTAAGCAGTTAATCGTCATTGGCAAGTCCATTACATTCTCTATTCTCATGTCGGCACGCGATGCTATCACACGGTCAATCTAGATCAGCGTTCTCCGATCCGTCACGATTATCAAAACTCAGTTATATTTTTGTTGGTCTTTAAAAGAAATGCAACATGAGTGCCGGTATAATCAGCATGAAAAAAAGAATGCATTTTTTGAGGAAAGGAAAGCACTGATCTGAATCGTATGTGAATTGCCTCGATCGGACTAATTAATTCATTATCCACGTGACCAATATATTATTAATTATTGAGAATGCAATAAAAGATCGAAAAATTTTAGTCACGTGGGATGGCACGATCAAAAGTCGAAATTGCGCGGATGTATTTGACGAAATCTATCAGAAAGATCTTCACGTATCCTCTTGTTTAATTAGAATATACACATAGGTGTACGTTATTTGAATGTGGCGTGTGTGCGTGGACACACACGAGGCAGAATTGCGCGCGCGCGCAGACTCCGTATACATGTGGAGATCTGCGCTTCTTGTTTTGATCGTAATAATAAACGCCGCACATTCGCGCCTATGTGCTCCTATATGTGCATCAGCTAGATGACGATTCAGGCAAAATTTAAAAAAGGTAGAATTAAAATTAAAATTACAAAAAATATCAAAAATACAATAAAAGCGCATCTCTTTCTTATTATTAGAATTGCCCTATTTAGCATTTAACATTCTTCCTTTATAATTCTTTTAACAAGCGGCATTCTCCGTCATTGACTTTTCGAAAATAATATGTAGAGATTCATCTATTAATATTCTAGTAATCATAGCTTATCGAAATGACTCGCACAAATCCAATTTCTAATTAAACTTAAACTAATCGATAGCCGCAATTAAGCGGTATCAGATAGAACTTTCTGCGAAATAATGTGCTGTACCTCTATCGGAAATTCACGGTGATTTTTGCAAAGTCGACACCATCGGTCCCTCGGCGACCCCGAGGGTTGCCGTGTACAAATCACGATTTTTTGATAGTCGCAGCATCCGCGAGTGGCGTGGCTAAATCCGGATATTTATAAACCGCATAAACCCTCGCCGAGCGCGGCGCGGTAATTTATGCGTTATAACTGACTAACTAAGTTATGCGTTAGAGCTATCTAAGTTATGATTCACCCGAGACGCGACGCTCTCGCGAGGACCTCGCCGTTGCGTTGGCCGGAGTTTTGTTCTGCGTCATTATCGATACAAACTCTATCAAGACGCGCGCGAATCTCGACCTTTTTCTTTTCTAGTCGTACAGTTTCCGACATTGAAGGAGTTTACCGCGTTTATCGAGATCTACTTTTATTCGCTCCTTCTGAAACGACTGTAACTGACTGTAACCGCGCATAATCATGAGAATCTCTACGATTACAAGCACCTGATAGCGTATTACATAATTAGCTGTTGCGCAAGTTGCCGAAATTAACGAGGACGGGTCTTGAGGCGCTGCTTCCGAATTAATATAAGCTGAAATATATAAAGCTTAAAATATCTAAACGTTATCTTGTTCTCCGTTTTTCGAGCAGAGTGAGCGTGTCGAGTTAGCGCGTAATATCATGCCTAATGATTGCGTGTGTTTTGAGATCTGTCTCCTCGTCGCCACGACATTCCGGCGGTTAAAAGGGAGACGCTTAGTCCACGCTCCCTCTCCACGAGTTTGTTCCGACAAATAGTAACGTCGGGAGGACTATTATTATATCTAGACAACAAATGTGCGACGGGATATCGCGGCTTGAGGCGCGGATCCGTTAATAACTCGCAGTTGGCCAAAATAGACGCGTACGTGTTACATGGGGGGTAAATATGCGCCGGAGTGCGGTGTACTTGGTACATATAGTTAGAGATCAGGTCACCGACTGCTCCCGCTGTGATTTCCCGTGAAATACCTTGGATATTTTTGCGTTTTACATACTAAACGCTACGTCTCAATGTGCCTTATAAAGAAGAGATTTTCTGAATCTGCCTCTTCTTTTCTTCTTATTTCGTACCTTTCGAGAGAAAATATTCTTCTTTCCGTGGCAGGAGAACAAGTAATTTATATAGTGCGGCAAGAAAGTGATAAAATTGAGAGAAAGCGGGCAGGAATATGAGGAATCTACGCGGAAAATATTTCTTGTTTGTTTCTCCGAGAAGAAATGATGGTTGAGAATTATAAAACAACGATCGAGAAGTAAACGATAGAAATTGGAAGCAAGGGTAACTTCGCCAAAGATCATAGACGTATCGTTTCGTATTATCTTATTCGGGGGCGGTAGAGCTATAACATTCTCTAGATTATGCATCTTCCCAATCTCCCTCTCCACTTCTCACATCGAGTTGCAATTAAGGTTCCCCCTTCGACAGTATTCAACAGTTCCCGACGATGCCACCCCCGCGTCTCCCGCGCTCTTGCTTTGTCCTTAAAGGAAGATTCAAACCGGTGGGCTGTGCAAAGAGGCTTTCACATTATCTTTGCCGCGGCGGCAGTTGACAGTGTGCGTCGAAACTTTTGTTCCAGTTACGTTAGTTTGGGGGAAAGAGAAACAGCGATGCCGGTAAAATGGATAAAGGAGGAACAGAAAATGTTTGCATGTGCGCGCGCGCGTGTGTATGTATGTGTCAAAAGAGGCGTTATTTCCATCTGGGGAAAGAATTTCCGCTATCATTGTCCGTTTGTCCGTTAGCGGGAGAGAAAGATAAATAGATAGATATAGATAGAGAGATATAGAAAGATGGAGAAGGAGTACGTGTATGTGCGAGCGCCTTCGCGCACGACACACGTACATGCACATTTGTATGTAGATATAGTCCTACCAGGGCGCAGAATAACTCGCGTATCTCAGCACGCTCGGAATTTCCACGCTGTCCACAAAATACGCTGATAAATATCTTATCAAACGCTCCATGTGTCTCGCGCGGACGTTAAAGATGAACGAAGGAACGCAGACGCTCTTGCTCTTTGCGAGAGGAAATGGTCGGCGAGCGAATGCGGCGAGATTGCCCGAGATATTTCGCAATGAAAATAATTCTCTGATTTTAGAGAGACATCAGAGATCTCCCGACGTGCAAACATCGACGGATAATTTATTGCATCGTTATTTGCGAGACGTCTCACGATTGTCACATCCATGACCCGGGTTAATAGTTTTGTAAACGAGTGGGGGCTTGCGGGCGCGACTATTCTGTAGTCGATTCGATTTGACCGATTTGAAACGACACAATGACGTTGAGATCCCGTTCACGACTCACAATCACGCACCGCTTTTGTCTCCGGCGTTAAAATTTTATCCCGCGACTTGGCCCGGGATAAAAAGTACGGAATACGGAGTGCGTGAACGGATCAGACATGAAGGATGAGAGCTCTCAGCGAGAGTGATCCACGTCGATTTCAAAGACCACAATACCAATCAAATTGGAAGCGGATTACCGTGCTCGCATCTCATTCTCGTGTCAAACGTTTCTATGAGCGGGAAAGTATTCCTGGATTTTTCGTCCTCACAACATCCGGTTCTCCCGCATTCATAGCTTCGACGCAACATTCGAGACGAGAGCAAGGCATTATGCAGAGAAGGCTTTCGCATTATCAACGTCTGCTCGGCATTGCTCTTTTTGCTGTGCGACGACAGTCGATGATATTTTAATCAAACGGCCTTTCACCGATTTTCCATTGCCCCGGAAAAGGAAAGATTTTAAGGGGTCCGGGATCAACCGCGGTACGCCGGCGAGAACTGAATTGGCGAGGAAACGCGAAATTTACGCTCCACTTTGTCGGATCGGCCTGAAACGGGCTGGCAGAAAAATCGAATTCCGGCGTGTTAGAGATCAAAGGGGCGCGACGAAGGAAAACGCGTAACTTAATTTCTTTATTTTTAGCCGCTTTAGCTCGCAAGTGCGCCGTTCTAACGATCCGTGCTTTGAATTTCAAGCCTTCGCTCGAAATGTCTTTTAGACGCCTCTCCCATTCTTTCTAATTGCAACGACCAAACGTATAAAAAATACTTTCGTTTTTTTGATTAGAAATAAAAATATAATGAAAATCATATCGTGCGTATAATATACAATATTGCGATATGTGAATCTAAACTGAACGTCACCCCAGAAGAAAAGATTAGATAAAGCTAAAATAAAAAAAAAGAATAGCTTAAGATTAATCTGAATGAAGAAGAAATTAACGAAAAACATGTCAAGAGATTCAATCAATGACAGGAAAATACATACATTCTGCAAAATCTATTAAAAATCCAGTTAATAAAATGTAATTACATTTACGATTTTTCTTAATTATACTTTTTATAATATTTTAGGTTTATCATGTTTTATTTATAGATTATCTCTAATCTGATCTGTGTTTAACCGACGTTATTTATGCAAAAGGATCATAGATTCTTGAAAATTATGTGGTCTATAATCTTTTGTCTCCGCAATGACTTTTACTTTCTAATAAATCACTGTAAAAGTTTCGCTACGGTTTTGCCAAACAAATATATAATCATTTTACGAGTGACCTGCTTTTAGTTCAGTAATGAAATATTGAACAATCACCCGTTATTTAACGTTTATAGATTTACACAGTTCAAATTATATTTTTTCATCGTTGTGCCTCAAACAAAGTGATGCATAATTAATTTTTTTTTTTTTTAAGAACGCACCCACCCTTTTGTTGTGTCAGAAAAGTAGCGTGTGACAAAAAGAATTAACATAAAATTATATAAAATTATCACAAGCATCGGCCCATGAAATAAACATTCGCTTTATATTTATATCAACGTGTTATCTATTGCGTTATTTAATCTGATTTTAATTTCATCTAATTCATTCCAGCAGTTAAATATTTAATTGCGCTTTGGATTGGGTTATTCCGTATATATGTGGAATATGTAATCTGGGCGATTTGAATTCGTTGATTGCGGTCGAGGGCGCGTTAAAAGAGTTAGCTTTTTTGTGCATCAATAAACTATGTGATCCGATTAAACTAATTGCAGAAGACACAATATATTTAAATCCGAAAAAGAGTATAACTTTTGAATGTAATATATGCAATGCATATGTAATAATTTTCGAGGATATCTACTATTTAATATATTTATAGTCGCGAACGTTATGTCCTGGAAACGTATAAATCCTGTGACCGATCTGAGATTATTAATAGACCGGAGAGCGGAGACTTTAAAGTAGCTCTTTAGGTAGAGAAAATTAATCTATGTTATCGAATTTCTTAAGATAGTCTATCGCATGACCGAATTCACGGAGGCCTCCTCGAGGCCGATGACCTCGCGAGAGAGAGAGAGAGAGAGAGAGAAAGAGAGACGTATCCTCCCGACAGAGAGTTAAAAACAGTGCTCGATCGCAGAAACGAGTGGACTATTCGGAGATTGTCTTCGGCTACACATAACGAGCGTTCCTCGACAAGAAAGGGGATCGTCGCTTCGATCGACAATTCCCCGCCGGTTTCGGCCGGTCGCTTGGTCTATAATTATACACGCTGCAAAAACAATCCTTACTTCATGATACATCGGGACGATGCGTGTTTCGAGGTTCGACGAGGTAATTAGGCTCGCAGCCAAGACCATTCCGCGATTGCCGCGCCAAACGCGAACAATACCAGTTGCTCGATTTCTTTGATCCCCTTTGGATGATGCAGCATTCTAACAGCATCTTTAACTTCTTATCGACTAATCGAGGTTTGTGACATTCTAGTTAGAAAATTACAGTTTACGTTAATTATTACTTTCTTTCCTAAAATAACAAACTGATTTTCTCGCAATTATTTCCAACAGTTAAATTTATTATGTATCGAACATATAATATCCTAATATAATAAATTGTACAGCAAATTATACATATATGTGATATTATGTTTAATTACAGAAAATTTAAAAAATGACTTACCGCACCGTTCCAGAAAATGGAATTGTGAAGTTATACGGGCTTTATTAGACATAAGAAACAATGGAAGGGATAAAGCAGGGTGCGAGGAAAATAGAATTTTCCGTCACATAATTTATAGGTGCATATGAAGTACATTGGCGCGGAAATGTCGCGGGGATAACCTACTTCTACGTCCGTATGTGCGTTTTTACATACGTGTGAGTAATATAGGAAATAGGTCGAGGGTAGTTTCCGTTCTATAGATGGTTTCGTTAAATGAATATTAATGCGCGTCTATAGTGAGAGGCCGACCCTCATTTTGAATTCGAGTTTACAGATATGAAAATGCTCCTTGCATTTAGAAAATAATGCTTTCTTAAGTCATAAGACTCGGCGAAATTATATATTCTTCTCTCGAGAACGGAGAACTTTCCTGTCCGTGACCCCGTCGAATAAAATTAAGATAATCTATGAAAAAGTAGATGAAGAGAACCTATTAATAAAAAAAGAAGAAAATTATTATAGGATACCGCGCGGATGTATAAGAAAGATAACTAAAAAAAAATTCGCTTTTTTTTATCAAATCTTCCCTCATTTGCCGGCACTTATTTCCCAACGGGGAATGAGATTTCGAATCGGATTTCAAACCCGCCCCTACGGGCAAGTACTTTTAATCGGTTACACGGTGGGAAAAAATATTATCTGAGTAAACCGAGAGAATGTATCCGGATCGCTGGGCGTGTAAAAAAAAATTTTTTTCGCGATGGCTTCCCTGCAATCTGCATACATCGAATGTAAATATTAAACATGAAAGATAGAAAAAATATCAAGTAGACGATCATAATTACTATCAATATGTAACAGGAAATAAATGTTGTGCGATAGATGATAGACAATCTAGCAAATATGCGCTTAACTTATATGGTAATCTAGCTATCATATAATTTCTCTCTTTACCTTGACTGTTCGAATCTGAGAAAGGAGAAAAAATACCATCAGAGATATCACCGAGATTAAATAAAAATCGGTGGCCTCTTTATACCCTTCTTTTTCTTGAAATTTTCCAGAAAAATATACGGGCTACCAAGCACTCGGACGATATTCAATTTTCCCTCGTAAATCTCTCCGGCAGGATACCACATTTATCCTCGTCGTTGCGTGGCCATCTTCGAGGATCCTCGGATGTATCTGCTCAAGAACGATGGCGCGGCTCGCCTTCGGCGAGCTCGTTTTGTTCCCAGATGCGTTAATCTTACCGCCTTTCGTCCATGTCCGCTCGCAGCCGTTCAGTAACCGCGGGGTAGGATATTTCGTGCACGTAGTCAGTTTACTCGACAAAATGAGCAGCTTACCAGAGTGATGGATCCCGTGACAGGACACGATCTATTGGCCACAAGGGAACAGACGCAAGTCCGCGCATTAATTAAAATAAAAAGACAATAAGGCTTATTATAAGTGCAGCAATGATATTAACCATATTTTAACATCTCGAAATTGATTAGACCGGACAATACTCTGCAATGCAATTCAAAGAACGTTGCATCGATTATAATTCCGTACAAGTGGAAAATGCTATATTTCACGAATAGAGGTGTCTCTTTGAGATCGATCAAATAAATAAAAACTTCAACACAGTTAAAAATATATTCTGAATTAAAAGTTAATTATGTGTTGTGCTGTCTCCGAATAAATAACATTGCTACCGCAATAAATAGAAACATGAGCGAGGACTATGTCGGCGAGCGCAGAAATTGTCATCAGCTTATCCGTGTCTCTGGAGAGACACCGGTTATATGTTCCCAATAAACTCCCTGCAGGCAAGTTCTGCAAAAGTTAAAATTAAACATCGAACTTTCTATCCGCCTGGACACTGAAGTCTCTTTAAACACGACGGGATTACTATTACCCTTATGCAATTAAGCTGCCGACTTGATTCTTTATAATCTGGCATCATCTCACAATCAGATGAAAATATGATATATTTGTTTTTTTCATGCTAATATTATAAATTGAATGTCGAGGAAAATTCAAGTGCATCAGGATCTTTCGAGGTATATCTAAGACATCGATATACACGCGATGGAGGTGAGACGGTATAGTTGCTCGAGGAAAATTAGCGAGATGGCAATGTCAGGCGGAACACCTCTGGTCCTCGTGTCTTCAAACTCAATTATTGTCTCGCAATTAACGGCTGGTCGAACTCGGGAGTTAGGCAGGTTATGAACCAGCGGAAAGTTCGACCAGCGACACGCTATAATGCAATTGGTTCACCGTACATGCATGTCGCTGATTGCGCGGCCTATAACCCAGCGAATGATCGGCCTTTTCGAAATGGACCCTACCCTGACCCGAGGGAGATTGTCATTGTAATATGTGTGTAAAGCAGTAAAGCGAAATATAATAAATATTTTATAGCGTTATCCCACAGGTAGTTAGCGCATTTCAAAATGATTTTTTTTCTATTTGACGAGCAAATTATTACACACACACAAGGTCTTTCTCTACTCTATTAATCTTGCTAACATGTTTAAGCTTTTTATCGGTTTTAAAGGAAAGAGCAAGAGAGAGAGAGAGAGAGAGAGAGAGAGAGAGAGAGAGAGAGAGAGAGAGAGAGAAAGAGAGAGAGGAGAGAGAGAGCCCCCCCTCTCTCTGATTTTAAGCTTCAATAATATGCTGTAATATATGCTGCAGCTTAATATAGGAGGCGTGTACCTATTTTTATACCGCATCTTTCTCGTGCCTGCGGTTTTGTTGTATTAAAGCTCTATAATTTCTATATTTATCGTTTCCCCCCTCTCTTGTCTCTTTCCGCTAATTGGATTTGTGAATTGAGTGGTTTTTATAAAACAATATAATTGGCCCCGCGTCGAATCTTTTCTCTTTAGTTGGGTCAGCTGGTGCACGCAGGTCCGTAATCGAAAAGTGTCGGAATTAAATTTAATTATTAACAAGTGTCGCGCGCGCTGGTTGAAGCCATTCCCATCTCGTCGGATAACGTTGATTTAATAAATACCCCATTTTCATCCGTATTCATTCCTGTAAGACCGAAATCAGAGACCCGTAATCTCTCGGACAGCCCGGGGGGGGGGAGGGGGAGAAATAATATTAATATAAGGAAACCGATCTCGCGTCCCGCGATGAATCGCAGCTGAGATTGAATCAATATAATCAAAATCGGATATCGAATATTGAATCAGGCGCCATGACTGTCGGTACATAAGCGGCGAAATATTTCGCGCACCTCCACCGCAATATAATCCCTCGACATTTTTGTCAGGGAGAACGGAGAGAGCGCGGAAATTGTATTTCTTGGAAAATCTCGCGTATGTTCTACACGATAATGCGATTTAACTTAAACAACGCGAATCGTAAATTGAGATTACTTTGTTCACATTATCTCGGATAACACACTGTCTAGATTAGACACTGCCCAACTAAATTAAAAACAAAATTACACACATATTTTTTCGATCAATCTTCATTACTCACTGCGCTAATCAGCATTATTAATAATTAATTTATACAACTTTAGGTACATTATGAAATTGGACGGAACTTTGTAGGATGATGAAATATACGTATACGTAAGGAGGATTAAAGGTTTTGTGCTTTGGCATTTTCGTGCAGCAATGATTCGATTGGTCCGACCACGTCCCTTTGTCTCGTAAGTGGAAAAATCGTTTTCAAAGACGTTATGTTCGAATATTGCGAGACGAAATCGGAAGAGAATTCGCCATTTTAGCTCACTTTGGTGGTCAGAATGCGTGGCCTTTAGGCATTACGAAATGACCGAGTGCGTCGTCCCGAAGGGAAGAAACGGCAGAGACGAGAAGGGGTAAATGGGGTGAGTCACTTAAGCCCTTTGTGTTCGATAAAACGAAGTGTTTCGCGTTAGAGGCTACTTTTTGCTCGGTGGTTTGAGAAAAGCTATCTACGTGAATAGGCTTCTATCTTCGACGGCACGCCATGTTTATAGGTCGTACTGCAGAGGCTTCGCTCTTATTGGATGAAGCCGTAGCACTCTCGCTATGTAATTGCCAAATCCTTTTAATGCCTGCCACTCGAGAACGCGTGTACTTGATGGTGTAGTGCTATAACTACCTACTTTAATTATCCTCTTATTTAATTTATTAAATAAAAGATTTATTTTCTCTCATAGTTCTGTTCCAAGTAAAATCGTCGATTCGAATTTTTTCAAAAGGCGATTAAAAATCTTCCGCAGAGATTAAAATAGCTTGCCTTTAGCGCGGTGACCTTTTCCTCTTTTTACAGTTAGTTATATCGTAATCACGATTACTCGTAGACGCGAGTAGGTCTAGCTTTTCACTGGATCTCGTTTTTTTTTTGCTACAACGAAGATGAACGAGGGGCTCGAGAGCAAAGGTAATTCTCGTGCGGCGGCGAAACTTGAAGGGCCCTCAAGACAAAGTTGATCGTGGGAGGCCGTGGAAGATGAGACAGAAAAGTTTTCTCCCCTGTAGCACTGCGCGGCGCGGAGCGACGACGCAGCGCGGTGGGAACGTTGGATCGATCTTGCCACATTACGTTAAGTTCGATCTGGATTTCGACATGGCGTGTTCTCCCGGAAATTCTGAAAGTTTCGTGGCAAAGTCTCTCCGGTGACGAGAGGGACGAAAGAGGTACGGCGCGATCGAGGCTGGCGCAATCACAGATGTGACAAAGTTGACTTCCGCCCCCGCTTCCACTGCACGTTTAATCCTGTCAGTTTAATACCGTGCCTATATATAAATATTGCATGTACTACGTTTATTGCCAAGAATTGCCTTCCATTCACGGATTATTTGACGAATTATTTGACGAAATTGATTTGGTGAAAATATTAATGGACATCATCATTCGACGGCCCTTCTTTCTCTCAAAGATAAATGTAACGACGCCATTTTCTCTCAATATTTCTTCAATATTTTAACGTGCACGATAAGTTCTCGAACGTTTTTCTTATTCTAATTGAACGTTCCCGTTTGTTAGAAAATCAGCATAAAAACACGAATAAAAATAAAAACGTTCGCTGTGCAGTCGCAGTCAAAGGTTTCAATGCACTGTTTTATATCGCTCTACATAATCGGCTCCAAAGGGTACCTACTGAAGCAATATCGTAATCAATATTCTTTCCCTCATCGTAAACTCCATTTTCTTGTCTTCGAGGTACGCTGGCATTAATTTAATAAGGCGCGATCAAAAGAGTCCACCTTCATGCTTGCAGCCGGTAATTAACAAGGCGCGAAGTACCGTAGATTGTATATATGAGCACGGCGCGCGGGCTTACGTGATTGCATTTTTCCATGTTCTCCTTAATGACATCCCGCGTAATTATATCATAAATTTTAATCTGCCACACGGCGGACTGCGCTCCGCTAGTGATTTCAAATATTACGCTAAGATTTCTGTCCTGACGTTACGTAGCTTATATGTAGCTTACTTGCGAGGCGACGCGTTTCACGAGGGTTTCAATTAAAGCAATTTTAATTGCATTACATGTAACGCATATAATTACAAGGTTTACGCTAACGTATAAATTATATTTGTATACCGATAAGCTTTAAGCCGATATGCCAATTTATATGTTAACATTTTGAATAAACCAACGACAGAAATGATTTACCTTTATCGATCTGATCTTGTTGGAACAACTGGATATCGTGAATGTAATCGATAAAATGTCATCTACGCAAACCGTCATCTATGTCGTTTGCAGGTAGAAACAAATTTTAAGAGTTTAATTTACAATGGCATGAAGCACGATATTATATGCTAGGCGTTGCGAGCGAACGTGTAAATTAATCCCGCATAACGGTAATATAATTTCATATAATACGCGCGACTCCTGCTTGAGCCCTCTATAATCCGATACCGCCTGGTAGGAGGACCCAATGAGAATTCTTCGTTACGATTTAGCCGGAAATACTCAGATATTATTACGCGGATATTAATGTGAAAAATAATTCTTTTTCTCTCTCTCTTTCTCCCTCTGTCTCGGAGACAAGATTTTAATCTCGGTTTTCAAAACGGCATACAAATTAGCACGGAACACAAGAGACTTTTGTGTTCTTACCGACTCGCGTCGAAATGATAGTGTCGCGATGAGATAATGCTTATGTTTTCAGCTATTTTCTATTCTATAATCTTTGTCGCACGATAATACCTTCTATATTCCATTTTTTAGGGAATTTCCACCCTTCTATCTCTCCCGTTAACGTGATTTATCGTGAGTTAAGTATCGCGTGTTTATTGACATGAACCGGGTGCTCGACTGACCTTCTCCAGCGGAATAATAAACGAGCAATGCATTATAATGATGGCGTGATGAAAGCATCTCGGCTCTGCGATAAATCGAGTAATAATTTCGCGCGAGTCGCTTGTGAAATTTAATGCCGCTATTGCTGGCCGACGTGTACCGTTAAAATTCCCTTCATTTAACGAATTCGCACATCCACAACGCCATACGGATAATGGTTTTTGCACATCGCGCGGGCGGACGTGCGCGAGCCTATGGCCGAACAGGATTTCGCTAATTACTAATTGCCAATGAATTCACCCGTTGGTTATATAGCCGATCTTTAATTAAAATTTTCAATCTCCGAATTCAAATATTTACCGGGACAGTTAGCTTCTCCGTGCATTCGCGGCAGGATTATGCGCATTTTCCAGCCTTTGAGCACGCTCAAATACGACCTGCCCATAGCTTACTATGTGACTCGCGAAACGAATAAAATATGTTAGAAATTTTATAAACTTTTAAAACAAGAGAAACAAAGAGAAAAGGAAACATACAGATTCTTAGCATTTGTACGTTACCAAAGGGATGCACAAATAATATATTTCTATAGTAATGCATTTTTAAAAATCTTTTGTATTTCTCGAAACGCGCTTTTATTTCATTTTTGTATTCTATTTTATATATTCAGATCTTAAAATACTGATTTTAAAAAATTTAAGCAGACGATGTCTATCTCTGTCAATATAATATTTCGGCCTATTTAATGTCCATAGCTGGACGCTGATACTACTTGGATGATTGGCCATTTTATTGATGGAATGGAATCTCGGTAAAAGCTTTTCAGCCTGATGAACGTAACGAGCTTTGAATATAAAGGGATAGAGGAGCGTTATTGAAGTCGTTTTTGATTTACGTATATCTATTTTCACAGAACGAACTTGGCATGTTAAAGGTTATTATCAAGATACCGAAATATCTATTTCTTCGAGTCTAGAGAGATCCCAATTCCAATATGATCTCTGAAAAAAATATGACAGATCTGAAAAACTATTATAAGTACGCTTTTAATTATCGATGCAAATCGGTGTAACTGATTTTTTTGGAAATTTCCCCCAGTTTGAATTTATATGAATATGTTCAATGGATTTCAGTGAGTTTTTGGTCGAATTTTAAGGTAGCTACACTAACAAGCGTGTATGCGAATGCACTTCGCGCTCTCGTTGTATTGTTGCACGTTTGTAACATTCCGAGCTGTCGTATATATAATATTGCTGAAACGAGCAACGAGCAACCTCGACATAACCGGTAGAGTTGCTAACGACTCATTCGATAACGAGCTTTCCTAAGCGCTTTAATTAATGTCGTATGTAGCATGCTGTTAGGCGCACTCTGCGAAAAAGCCTGGGATCGGCCCCATACGATGGGGAACATACCGGAAATACCAAATCAATCATCGAAACAAGAGAAACTAATCTAATCTCTGAGACCTAAATTTCGTTGTAATATTGTTATTGATTATTATTAGATTTGATGAACATATGATTATATTAACGTCCTGAAGAATCGCTTGAATTTCATCTAAATAGAATATCTTGGTTTTTTTCAATAATAAACGATTTTGATAGATCTATTAATATCAGATATTTTAGGCTATTTTTAACTTTCTTATAAAAATAAATTAACGCTATTTGATATATCTTAATTTGTATGTACCATTTTGAGATTATTTAATCGCACATGCCACACTTCGTTTAACAAACTCATTGTCAGAATACAATTTCACTTAAGATATTTTAGTAAGAACTTGTTTATACCGTTTTGAAGGAACTCCAGACTCAAAGGGTTAATTAAAAATTCACTTTTAAGTAGCTGCTGTGGGAAAGGACGAAGCACGGTGAACTGCGATCGATAAGTCAAATGTATTTTTTGAATTTATTTTGCATCTCGATATATGTATACTTATATATACATATATATACATACACACAGTCCATCGGGCTCTTTTGGGCAATAAAATGCATTCTTCTTCACAGCCGAATGGATTACAGGGTCGATTTCAATTCGCATGCCTTAGTTAACAACGAGAATTCGCCGAAGTTCGAGAGCAGTTTTGCTGGCGTGGCGAAACTTGTCGGGAGAAGATGGATTCGAAATCGAAGCAGATATCAAACGTGGAACTAAATTCACGGATGATAATTCGATTCCGACATTTATACGCAAGCCCCTTTCTCTCTCTCTCACACACATACACACACGCGTACATATACATATATAATATTTAATCCATCGCGGTTATTCGAGCACACCGAGATTGGTTTTTGTTCAGATTTATTGCGTTTTGCGAAACGTTGTATACTTCATTTTAAGAAAATTGAGTGTTTTAAATTTTGGTAAATTATTTCAAATTGACTGGGAACGTCCGCGACCTTGTTTGCCGTACAAATCGATTTAAACTCTCGTTAATTTCGACGAAAGCGACGCGCTCGTGCGCGAATGAAAATGGATTAGTCGCTAGAAGTTGACGCGCCCGCGCAATTAGAGTTTCTAATCAACGTATCAATTAATAATATTGCTGATTCCGCTCACCAATTATTCACGGCTTTCTAATCAGTATGCACGACGAAGTCATTATGGCACGCCGCCTGTCGATAATTAACAAATCGCGTTGGAAAAGAAAATTGCGTTAATATTTCAACGCCTGCGGATGAGCAACTTGCATGTGGCTCATTCCTTCATAAGGTCCGACATTACGCGAGCTATCGCAAATTCGTCGATTCAACAAAGTACTGAGGCAATTGGAAACTTTAGTTTGAGCGTTTGAGCGATAACAGAGCGCGAGTCGAACCGCATTGCAAGGGTGCAAATTAGAATATTTTATATTTCTCAATTTTGAGTGGATCAATATAAATGTTTTAATTTTGGAATAATCGCAAAGGTGTTTAATAATGAATATTAATGAAGTTTACAAATAATAACGTAAAAAGAGAGAATGCCGAGAAATTTCGTCGAAAAGCGATTGTAGATCGATCTTAAACTCGTGTAAATGCACTCGATCCGATGAGACTTGCGTCAAGACTCGACTCATAAAAAGCGTCGCCCGTGCAATCGACAAGAAGATACTTCCAGATCGATGTGTGCAAAAACACGAGTCCGTTTTCAGTCAGTCAGCGTTTCGTACAGATCGCGCAATTTTGAGGACTCACGAAATTCCAGGCCAAGATTATCCGGCGAGGCGACACACTTGAGGACGCCATTCTCGATGAGGGAATATACCCTTCAAGGGAGTAAGCTGAGAGGGCGGTTAGCAGCTGGATTTATATGGCGGCATTAATATGCAGCGTTGGGAATTTCAATGGGGCAATCGCGCACGAACGAGAGAAACGGAGAGTCGGAAGAGAGGAGTAAAAGGGAACGGTGGAAAGGGGTAGGAGAAAGGGAGGGAAGCATCTCGAGGGCCCGCCGAACTCGTCGATGATCAATACTTTTGTCTACGTCCACCTGACTCGCTAATAGGATTGAATCGCGCCTATGCGCGGGCAATCGCGTGCGTTTCACATGTCAAATCAGACGGCGATTCAGAACGGAAAAAGCGTTTATGGATTGCGCCTTCCATAATTACGAGCCGATAAATCACTTATCGATTCGCGCGTGCGACCCGCTGCAAAAATAAGAAGCGAGAGGTGCAACGCGAAACATTATAATTAATAACTAACACCGTGCAACAGTTATTACGTAGAGAGATGAGCTTTATTTCCTATTTTTTCCCGCTTCCTTTCTGTTCTTGTTGTTTTTAGCGAACGCAAATCCGCGTTTCATTACTTGATTATAATTCTTTTGATATAGACTGGGTGAAACACGAGATATTTATGGTATGTAATGGAGAATTATTTATAACGTATAGCCGAATTTCAAAGAGGTTGTCGGAAGTTCTTGAGCAAACCAAAGGATCGTGAAACATAGCTGCCGCGTATGCGATGGTGGTTATCTGACGAGAATCGAAGGTAGCGGTTTCGGTACGAGGTGGATGAGGACGGAAACGTGACGTAACAGCTTGCTCCGAAACAGCTTGTGGTCAGTAACCAGATCTCGTGGAAACAGACGTCGCGCGTGGCGCGCGAGATATACAGAGAATTCCTTGAGAACTTCCGCGTTATCTTCCATAAAGATAAATAATCCTAAAATCTCAATTTTTGCGCTCAACGGTTTTTTATTATATAAAAATTGGAATATCAGATGGGGTGGAGATAGGAAGGGGAACAGTTGTCGCAATTTTTTACTCACGTGACAGGACTCGGAATAACCGATAATTCTGACAAAATCGATACGTTTCTTGGTCGAGTTCCGCACCACCTTCCGGCGGCCAATAAATTCCCGCGCACGTTAGTCGGCTTTATTTGCTCGGCGTTGCCTGCGGGCTGACAGATAGCGACCAACGTCCACTCGAAGCCCCACGCGCTGCTTTCGCACATATAGATCCCGGCTAATTGTTTATTAATATTGCGACGTGGTACCGACGACGGATGTTTGTCACTGACAGCACGAACGCCCAGCGCTTTATTGTCCTCGACCTCGAGTCGGCTAAGAGCCGTCATCCCAGCATTTCCGCTCCGTAATCTTTTCAATTTAATTCATATTGACCGTTATAAATAATCGAACGTATTCCGTCCACGAATGCAAGTCCTCGAAATATGCCGATAACTTCTACGTGCGCCATCTTGGCAATTTAATTTATCTGAACAATTGGCCTCGGCAACGCTTGATAGCGATGGTAATTAAAGTTTCGATTAAAAAACGTCCATATTGTTGCGCGACGCGTTCCCGGACGTGCGCCATGATTACGGACTACCTACGGTGGACTTTTTATCGGATTTCAATTTTCGCATACAGTCGCCGCGGCAGAGCGAACCGGTACATCTACTACTACGGATTAGTTAGAGCGAATCGAAGCCGGAATGGGATGGGCTGAAAGGGAGACGACTGGGGACGCCATTATTGGCACATCGAAAATCGAAAACTGGAATGTATCAAGCGGTTGAACCGCGTCGAGACGCGCGCCGCGTCATCTGCCATTAAATCTTTATCTTTTCCGCTCGAGCGTGTAACTCTTGCGCAAACTGTTAATATTAAACGAAGAATGAGATTTTGTTTTATTATTATTTGTCCCTCTGAGGCTCCCCGTTCGCTCGAAGAATACTTCGCCCCGCCGTTTTTTAATCGAGAAAGTAAACTTCTCATAATTAAACATATACTCAATTATTCATGTCGCCCGAAAGTATCTGGCCGTTTCAGATAATGTTAATTTAGTGGGCTTCGGTGAGCTTCATTATTAGAGAGTTCCAGAGTCGGCGCTCTCCGGTTTTAATTCTTGGAGCGCGGACTAATTAATTAATCTATACGCGAACGGTCGCTCGCCGTCATACACTGACCATGCAAATGGCGGCATGTTGACGTAATGGATGGAGGAACGGGGCCATGGAAGCGGTGGAAAAATAGAAATCTGGATCCTCCAATTTTCTTTCACCGGGGGTTCATTGAGAGGCTCGCTCTACGGGAGCGCATTCTCGTATAGATCTGAATGCGAAGCCGTATAATCGCGCAGGCGGAGCGCTCTTTTGAAAACGCCTTCGTGTGTAAGAATTATAGAACGACCGTGGCCCCTTAAACAACGACAAGCCCGGGACAAAAGCTGCAACGCTCCTACGATTGATAAGGACCGAATTCAGCTACAGCCAGTTAGTTCTACCTGACGAAGTGGAAGCTCGGTTGGACGAGACGGGAGGGATTTTGCGAGAGGGAGGGGGAGCGAACCGCGAAATAAATTACCATCTAAGACCGCGGCGAGAGGTAAAACACCCTGGCAGTCAACGCCCACCCCACATCAATCTCACCCTCGACCTATGTTCCTCGTCCTTACCCCCCTCTCGTCTATGTCGTTCTTAGCCCGGGGCCAAGCGGCCTCGAGATGTGGAGGGCGTGTTTGCGTAAGGTACATACGTGCAATGTGCACACAAATGCACATGCATCGTGGGCCAACATCGTCGTAACGTATGTAACGTACAAGGGGCGAGACAAGGAGAGGTCGGGTGAGTAAGGAGGCGGAGCGAGTCGATACTGCCGTCCGAGATTTTCATTTCCGCCGGCCATAAACTTTTCTCGCCATTAGAGGATTTCGAGGAATGGTCCTTTTTATCGCCCTCCCTCTCTCGATCTCCGCACTGTTGACGGCTATAATAGGGTTTATCGGGATTCGGCTATATAGAGACGGTCGGTTTCACTTCGTTCCGCACCTCGCGATTGTCGCGGGTCGCGGACAATAAAGTCTCGAGGAACGAGAGAAACATTACTCTTCCTTTCGAAATTCCGAAATACAAAGGGCACGATTTAGAACGTGTTTCGCGGCAGTTGAGATCGAAGTTTAGGTCAACACGGTCTATGGTACTACGCGGTCGACTGTGCTCGAGGCTTTTACGCGAGTAGAAATCTAAACATCCCTTGGAGCATGTATTCTTATTTTTTATGCATCTGTAACGCTTACTCTTAAGTTTTTTTTCAAACAATCGTATTAATATAAATACAAAAATTACGCTGAATCAAAATGGAAAGATAAACAGGATATAACATTTTTTGAATATACGTAAAAAGGATTTTTCCATTACTATAAACTTTTTAATCGCGTGAACGATATTTAATGGTTTTTTCTTTTTTTTCGTCTGTTTTAGCACGAATAAAAGATATTTCTCGCGTCGCACACGCTCCAAATTGAGTGGCGGTTGACACCGATTTCGCGGAAAATCGTCGGATTTTCAGGATTTTCGGGATCCATCGCGATTAGTTTGGCTTGCGTTTCGCGGCCACGCGCGTCGCTCGAATCTGATTGCCGGGGCTTTAATGCGATTCGTGATACGGGGATATGACTATAACGTGGCGTGTGCAATCCGTCGGGTATTGGCCGCGAGGCAATGGTGCATGCGGCAGGCTTGACACATATCAATCAGGCAATGGAATTCTCGGGAGCTCGGATGCTGCGGCATCCGATCTCCCCACCGATGATCCTCCACCTGACATTGCAGTACGCAATCCGTGAAACCACTTCATCGTATCTTGAAATTAAATTGCAATCATGATCTGTTAAAGTGATCCGTTATTTCCGACTTCTAAAGCTACATTTTTCTCGTTACTACATTTTCTTTTGAACATAAAACATAGTCTACATTTTGACTTTTTTTTGTATATTAATTTAGAAGAGAGCGCAGCTTGCATTTTATTAATAATTTTAACTAAAAAAATCACTACAAAACTCAACTTACGAACAAAAACAAGGTGTATTACACGCAACGTGACTCGCCTATTAATTAAACGGTGAAATTCTCGGAAGTTCGGGATATTCAGTGCTAGCCACTATAGTCACTCCGCCCTCGCGTGCATGTGTGGTCTCGCCTATATATATATTGCCCTATACCTTTTACACATATGTCGGATCTATGATACCCTGATTATATTGCTTCCGCGGGCTACGTATCAAGATACAATTAATGTCAAACTTTATCAGTTTCCCGTTATACCAATCACAAATGTCATCGATTTAATATCTATTCCCTCTTAATGAAAATAATTACTATAAAAACCTTCTCAATATTATAACGGCCAATGTAGTTATATTATTGTCAGGAATTACTTATAAAATATATTAGAGAAACAAAGAGACATTGTTATATTAAAAAAAAATTAACGCAGTAACTAGATATAACCATTACTGCAATAATTATTTTGTTGTTTTGCGAAAAATTCTCTCTACCAATTTTATGTTACTCAGTGCCCCCGTGGGACGTCAAATTTATCTGAAAAATTCGCGTGGCGTAAGCGAAGTAGGAAAAACCCGTCGCGTCATCGTATCCGCGCGCCCGGCGCGGGCGGAGTTGGTAATTCTGTTTACACGGTAAATCTTTCTTGTACAAATTCGAATTCGCTTCGCAGGAGGTAGAGCGACCGAGGGAGAGAAGGCCTCCTTCCGGAGGTAAATTGCAAATTCAAAGTTTCACAGCGACTTTCACGCCATCGCGACAAAGAGGCATCCCATTTCCGGATCCGGGAGGTTTCTTAGTGCCGAATAAGAAAAGAAGAAGGAAAACTGTGATCTATTCTACATATACCGTGAAAAAGCTTTGCCGGCCGGCATCTATTTGTGAAGAAGTTAGTATACATATATGGGAAGAGTGTGGCTCTCTCTCTTTTTCTCTCTTCCTCTTTCCAAACTTTATAACATAACGGTGTTTAGTACGCAATGAACTTTGTTGATTTACATCTCGTTTTTTTAGTAGCGACGAATTTATCAATCTTGAAACTTGGTTCATAGTCTATACTTTCAATATAAGAGCGACATGTTGCGAAGCAATAAGCGAGTCAATGATAATTATCCAAAGAAGGAAAAAGTGATTTCCATTTAAATGACTTTTAATGATAGTTTCTCAATTTGAGTCGATAACTCCATATAGAGTGTCTAATAGCGGTCAGGTAAATCTGGAAAACCGGTAATTGTCAGGGGATTTTATAAATCTGGAAATGTGTCAGGAAAAGGTCAGGAAATTTTAAGATTTATCTGGATTTTTTCACATTGTTCCACACTTTTCTCAATAATTTAAAATTTTTAAAAAAATAAATGTGAACTCTTCCCTGGCTCTTAGTACGCTAATTTTCTGTTTTGCTAAAAATCGATTTATCTATAAACGTGTTCGGTAATTTATATTTTCATCGTCGTGTTATTTTATTTCAATGTGTTCGACAGAGACAAAACTATAAAAAGATGAATTACCAAACAGCCCTATCTGAAAGTTGTTGTGTGATCGCTAGGTGTCGAGCATGATCGCGCCAATAGCGCAGTCGGTACGTGTGAATACAAAACACGTCCATTTACGTGTTTTCTACCAATGTGAAATTTCTACTAACTCTTTCTATAATTAATATAATAAAAATAAAATTGGCAAAATATAACAAAATATATAAAGTTAAATTGGAATACGTGTCAGTTCAACAGCAGGTAATAGTATATTCTACAACATTATATTGAACCTATAACGATGATAGAAGAGAAATATAGCCATTCAAACGAACGATTATCGTACAATGTAGATGGTATATTGCTTTTGCGTTTTTAAATTTTGAACTTTTTAAAAATCCTATTTGTTTCCCGACAAAAATATCTCAAGGACTTCGTGATTTAACATTTAATTGATTTACCATACAGATGTACGCAAATTATACATTTTGAAAAAAGTAATACTATAAAAAGTCAGGGAAAAATTAATTCCGGGTCCTAGAAAACCTGAAAAAGTCAGGGAATTTTTTTCACTGAGTCTGCTGGACAAAAATAATAAACACCTTTCATTTATCATGTTGGAGTTTAATAAACTCCAACACAAGTAAAAGGTGTTTATTAATTTTTATATAAATTTATGATATATTAATATATTAAAATTATATGATAAATTAATATATTTATAAATAACTAAACGGTTGTGCACAATCGTGCTCTCCTCTCAAACGCAATTAATAATATTCGATTCACTGCGAACTCTGTTGACTCCGTTGTATCGAAAGGAAATTGAGTGCGAGGGTGTGCAGGAGTGATCACCACGCGCGATATTGCCGCAAGAATGGGATGCGATCTCGGGGAACGAGAGAGAGAGAAAGAGACGGAGAGTGACGCTTTTTGACAAAAGCGCGTTCACGTAAACATCCTCGGACATCCTCTCCGTGTTTCACGGAGACACCGGCTGCCAGATAAAAACGTCAGGCAGACTCGAGCAGACAGTCGGTTATCTCGTGTACATTTTACGTACGCTTCGCGAGACTTGAAGGGCGTCGCGCGTGATTTGTCGCCGGAATCCCGAACCCCTTCCCGACACTGGCGAGACGCCCTTGCGAGAGAGGGTAGGAAAAAATCGACGGATTTGACAACGACGGGCTCCGGAATTGAATGTGCATCGGTTTCGAGGGGAGCCCGTAACGTTTGATGATTTGTAACCGGTTTTATTTCGCCGGGAAATCTCCCGGTACCGCTCGGAGCCAACTACGCGATTCGTACAGGCCCCTTCGAAAAAGCTGTTTACGAAAATATGCGCGCGGAATATCGAGGCGAGTTGGTAACTTTTGCCGCCGACTGAGGCTTTAACTAATATAATGAGAAGCCCACAGTTAATAAAGTTAGCTGAGGTAATCTATAATGTTTACGGCCAGGAAACGGTTTCGGAGTTAAAATTATTCTTCAAACTTCAAAAATTCAAACAACGGGGTGTATCCTTTTTATATTTTATGCCATGGAAAATATAAAACTACGAGCGTGAATACGTCCTTTATATGTAGCAGAACAGTATTTGAAAAATACTGTAGGTTTTTAATGTCAAAGGAAAGAAAGAACTTTTTACCGAGGTTTGCTTTTCCGCGTGTATCTACCGATATCTGCGGAATTCTCAATAAGCGAGATTTTCATCTACTCGCTCGTTCGGAAATCTGTCAAACGATACGAAAGAACGGTGAAACTCGGATACTTTTGATTTTTTATAAGATTTTATATATTGGTTGCTGTTTTCCGCCCAGTTTTTACTTCTTCCCGCTGTTCTAGTCTTATTGCGCCTCGACGTATGGTAAAATTAATCACGGACAGACAAACTGCGGCGCTTTTAATCAGATATCAACAACCGCTGAATGCCGGCTTTATATCGTTTGCAAAATCTTTATTTTTAACAAAAATTAATTGCTGATCACGCAATGCCTGTGTGACATCACCTGATTATTTCTTACTGTCCGGAAGCGAAAGATTGTTTCGATTCTCTCAGTATGTAAATTTTGATTGCGTCCAACAGAAACGATTTGGAATAAAGGGCGAATTCTGCCGTTATTTGTTTTCTCTTTATTGCCTTTTTGAAATTGGCAAAGGAACAGGGTCGATTTCGATTCCATTATTTTGCCTTTCACGATCCCCTTCTGAACGTGGACTTTTGCTTCTACGGATGAAAGAAGTGTGCGAGAGACAGGGATCGAAGGAACGTATGGTGCACCGAAATCGAATCTCTTTGAGCAACGTTATCGCGCGAAACCAGGCTACTGCAAAACCCGATTGCGAAACCATATCGTTGAGAGAACGAAAGAATGTTTGATCGTGAGTGTCTTAAATTTTTAGATATCCTGGAGAATAGTTTAAAAGTTCAATTTACAAACGTCGACGAGAGATCTGAAAAATGAAACCGAAAATCATTTCTTATCCGAAATCTTTTTCTTCATCTGTAAATGTCTAATCCAATAATTCGTAATCTGCGTCATCGCGTTGAAGTGAAGATCTGGTGTTTATTATGAGAAAAGAAACAGCGATATTTTGTGATAGTACAATACATCTGTAGTAGCTAATTGTGGGTGCTCATGACCAAAGCAGCAGTTAAGGATTAAATTGATTAATTTACATTCACGAGGAATGTCATGGCTGGTAGGAGAGCATAATTCGCATGACATGGTTGGCAATGCCCGGCTTTCCACATTCCCTGCTCACCTGCAACGAGCGTGTGCCTGGAACTTTGCAGACGATATAGTCAAGAGGTGTTGTGTGCGAAGTACCTACGCTAAACTGAATCGTGCTAACAAGCGTTGAGAGCTGAAGCTCTGGTACGCGTAAATTGCGCCGATAATATTTTACATAATTACTGGTATTTCCGCGATAACATCAAAAACAGTAGCCGGCGCACGTACTAATTGCAATTAAAACAATCGTGCTGTTCTTGTAATCGCATCGTTTTAAACAGTCAAAAAATTCGCGCTTGTGTTAAAAAAGAAGAAGAGAGAAAATGGAAAGAAAAAGGATATAGATCTTACTCGACATTGTTGAATAATGATTCTTCAAGATAAGCTAAGAACTATCATTTTCGATTTCTAGTATATCAAAAATAGAAAGAGATAGAAAGAGATATTTGCAATTTTTTAAACCATTTGCTGTTTTGTAATAAATTAGAAATTATTTTTGTAAAATAATCTTTTGTAAATTATATCTAATCGTGGACACTTCCTTGAATTTATTTATATTTTTAGAGGGAGTAATTTATATCTATATTTCGCGCAATAAAGATAAATTTTTTCATAATTGACGCTGTACAATTAAGTATACTTTGCTTTTCCAATTGAGGTTTTTGTAGAGGAGAGTGAGGAGACGCCTCGCTCTCATATTTTACATTTAGTTTCTCGCTTGATTAATTGATTGAATTTCGCTTGATTTTGTTGAATTGCTGTTTCATATAAAGTTACGCGTGAAAATTCGACATGGGCGTTTTGGGATTTTTTTTGTTGCAACTCGTAAATAACGCGGCGCACTTCCATCGCGCGTAAATCAATACGCGGTCGTTCGCACCCTCATCTTCGACTTTTCGATTTCCGAAACCTCCACTTTGTCGTCTCAGCTGAAGCATTATAGACAGCCAGAGGCATCTTCATTTCCCATCGCCGAATTTTCTGCTTCCAGCCGTTGCATCCCCTTTCGTCCATACCCTGCCGGGGGGAGATAAGCCGAAGTCCTCGGCCCCGATATCCAAGTCAGAACCAGTCCGAAGGCCGGAAAGCACCGAGATCTTTTTTTGCGAACTTCCCGGCCCTCTTCTTACATCTTCCATTGCCCTTTCTCCTCCTCCTCTTTCTTCTCCTCCTCATCCTTTTCCGCATTTTTCCGAGCAGCTTTGCCGCGGCACGATGGACGTGGCTTCGCGAAGCTCTCGCAAATTCGCCCCTCGCAAACCGCAGCGTGGATATTCGCCGGGATTATCACCAGCTGCAAACTCGAAGGGCAAAGTCTTGTGGCAGATGCTCGAAGATGATGCTCAGAAAAGCGGTCCGTTTATCCGACGCGAGATGCTTGGAACAATTTCAATATGGTTATAGGACGGTGGATGGGTTATATATAACTCCTCTCATCGATAACTTCTGTATAGGGTATTATCCTTCTGTCTAAACTTATCGACGAACTTTTTGACCGATTTAGAGTTGATATTTTCTTAACGCAAATTGAAATGTCGAAACACTAATAGATACTTTTCAAACTTAACAGCTGACCTCTTAATAATCTTCCTTTTTCTCAGTTTTCAGTTTTTAATTAATTTTTTATATTTTAATGACTATTCGCGGGGTATTACTGATAAATTTTGTGTATAATTATGTTCTACCGCCACAGTTATTGCAATTGAAAAAGGCAATTGTAGCGAACCGAACTTCTCTTCATCAACGTGAAGTTATTGCGCGAATGTGCATACCTATGTGTGTGTTTTTTTGTCTCGTAAAAATGAGAAACTATATGAGAGTTTAATAATTCGATCGATACCTTGGGATGAGAGTTGAAGTCGGGTTTCGTGGATATAGATTCCGAGAACATATGTAAAGATATACGGAACGGTGGTTTATGCAAGAGCGAGCATTCTGCGTGCGTGTATCGAGGGTGTATTGGATTGGAATTCATCGGAAAGTGCCGCTTCGCAGGGAATAAAATATATGATCCCGCGTAGCCTCGTATTCACGGTGCGTCGATGAAGATGCAGAACGCGGCGAAGATATACGAGCAAGACAAGCCGACCGTTTCGTCGTAGCGTTTCTTCCCCTATCGCAATTTTCGCAACGTTGTCGTCGCGAAGACGAGCGAATTCGTCGGGACTGATATTTGTATATCGCGCGAATATCAGTTTCGTACGTTTAACTGGCCGTCAATTCCCTCGATACAATAGGTACGCGCCGATGGAAACCAATGCATTGCCGCACCAACTCTTCGCGAGTCAAATTTCATTACGTCTTAACTCTCTACAAACGCGAGGCGATTGTGCCCGTCGAAGTATCTCAATGCCCGGCTCGACAATGAACTCGGCGACACGGACAGCTCCCTTATCACTTATTAATCTTATTACATTGTCACAATTTCCCAGGCGTCGTTGTGACAGACCCGATTGTCGCCGGGGCTATTCAATCGTGCCGGTTCAGCTCTCTCGTCCTCCTCCCTTCTCGTCCCACTCTCCGCCCCGCTGCCTCTGGTTGCGAGATTCACGCGGCGGTAATGACGAGACGTAAGTACCGCTGAGCCTGAATAACGACGTATCCGCTAATGCCATTCCGGCTGTCAGTTTAATCCGCCATCGAACGCCACGTCTGGATTCAACGCGCGGAGAGACGCGCGGAATCTCCTCTTCATTTTCCCCGAAACATCCGCTGCCATTATATTATGTCTGCGAGATCCCGCGGTACACCTCTCTTCTCCCCTTCTAACGTTAACAGTATATTTTCGAGCTTTTCCACGTTCCAGGCACCACGTTGCGTCGATCTGACATCGCATATTGATTAGGACTATTTTATCAAGATCCGTCCATCGGAACAGCTTGTTTACCGAGCGCTTCGATAACCCCAGAAACGTAAATTATAACTTATTCTTACAGTAAAGAGGAAGTTCTCTCTCTCTCATCACGTTTGTGTAGTTAGCGAATTATAATCTTGATCGAATCTCGCAAGATTGCGCGACAGGAGGCAGACAAGCCGCGCGTTGGCGCTAACTAGGAAAATTTGCAATTAAATGCGGCACGCCGTGGCGAGTTATCCCGCAAACTTTCATCTCCAAGGTGAACTTTTGACGTTAACGCGGCGATAACAGTCGATGTCAATTACCATCCCGAATAGGACAGCACAACGGGAATAAATGCCGTTTTAATTATTTCAGCGAGGGACCGGCCGCGGTCCACCGCCTGTGGGAGGAAAGACGGACAAAGAGGTCGTTTATTTTGGAAGTGATATGTAATGTAAATGCACGAAGATAGATATTTATATCATACATCTCTAGATCCATATTCTGCTTAAATTTGCGCTTTTCTGGTCCTTTTAAATATAATCGTTGAGCACCGAATCTCGATGGGAAGGGTATCTTCGCCACCCTCTTCCCCACATCTGTATCCGTATGCCAGCGACTGATGTATTCCGCTGCACTCGGTATGCATATGCATGGGAGTCGCTTAACGGGGCGAATTAAATTTCCGCAATTATCAAATCGTTGACAAACAACGACAGACCGCGAACAATTTTATGCTTCGTTTCGAATGGATAGCGCTTGACTCCGTGTTGCGGTTTACCGAACCGCGATTCGTTGCGGAAAATCGATTAATCCGAACGATGAAATTTAATTCGCAATGCGGGTCATTAAATCAATTTCGACAATTTAAATCGATAATATAACACTAAATAACGATTATCCGTATCATTTTAGAATCAAGATGTCCCCGCATTTCCCGATAAGGCGTTTTCGAATTGATACCGCGTCCGGGATCGATTTGTAATGATTGTAACGCGAAAGAAATCGCTTGGCAGTTTAGCAGATAGGTATATAGAAAGGCACATGCGGTTGTTTTGTATGACGACGTCATTGGCTCCCGGTAACGAATCAATTTCGGTGACCGCGATATTAATAATCGCCGGACCAGAACCCGCAGGATCCATCATATTCAGGCAATGGGTTTCGTCCAATTACGGATCTGCTCGCTCATGCAAGAGAACGCGGCGGGCCTCTAAAAGCGAGATGTTAGATTACCTATCCCGCGGATAATCCAGAAGGATTCGGCGATAACCAGCATGAAATTATGGCGTCGTTGTGTCGCAAAACCAAAAACTATCGAGGCCCTCAATGGACGCGTTCATTACTTATTAATAATATAAATAGTACCGTCATGTCAGTTTATCAATTTTAATCCTTCCAGGATTAAACCGTGTTATATAACGGCGATAACGGCGACCATTAACTCGGTTACCGGACAATTTAAAATTCATTAGAAGCACTTGCAGCGAGGATGGATCGAGGTGACATCGCAAAAGGTTTGTCCCAACGAGGCTTGGTTAAACTAGCTCTGTTTGGTCAAGGTAACAGAGGGTGGAACAAGGCTGGCGAACGTGCACCGAAACGAGGGAGGAAGCAAGCAAGCAAGTAAGAAGAACGAAACAAAACAGAATGAGAGGAGAATGGAGACAAGAAAGACGAAAGAGCTGGAGACCAAAGAACAATAGGTTCGGAATGAAAGAGACCTCGTAGCTGTCGTCTCTCTTTCCTCTCTGTGCGTGTGTCCCAGCGATATCACCGCACCACTGCAATTAATCGCACGAATGGAAACAAAACAATGACTGTCGTTTTCGCTATGTCTCTTTGAGACATCTCATGCGTATCGAGAAGTGAGCCTTGAAGACACCCTTCGCTCTACCGCGAATTAGTTTCTGGATATTTTCAATAAATATTTTCCTTGAGGATTTTACGATCGATTATTTAATCTGTCGTTGTATCTAAGCAACAAAAAATTTTTATTGAGATTATTTTCTTCTTGATGGCACTGTTAAAGATTTAATTGCCGAATGCAGATTCGCCACTCGCGTTTGGAATTTCAGCAACAAGAAATACAAAGTTTTACTTTTAATTCCAATTTACAATTACACCACAAAGAAATTACGGGATATATATACAGGCGTGTAAGTAAAAGAGAAGAGATTAAAGGAAAAAGGAACAACCGAAAATTTGTTTGCTGCTAAAGTACATTCTAGTCTAGTCATATCTACTACAGTTCCAACAACCGTGCGTAAAGAACTTCAATAACCGTGCGGCTTATCCCGACACCGCGTTCCTCCATTTTTACGGAAGGGAAATTACCCTCGAACCACGTTCACGTCGAGATCTTATCGCGACACCGAGCGGTGCCTCATTTCTGTCAGCCCTAAAGTCTCTTTCAGCCTCGTCTGAGGCCGAAGGCGTCGTTTGCACCCTCTAACGTCGCATCGTGATCTCGCTCATAACTCTTGCAACGCTTGCCACTGGCACCTAATCCTCAGTATAAATATTTTGCAAGGCAAGTTACAGGGGATATTTTGCAAGAGACGTTACAAGCATCGACGATCACCTTCTTCTACGGGAAATTCCGTTAAAAATTCCCCGACTTATAAGTGACATAGATTAGTGATAGAGAAATGGGACGAACACAGCGTGGAAGATAATAATTTTGTCCTGAGTACTAGTGCATAAAATATGAACCAAAGATTTTAACTGATAGGATTAATCTTCTTTTAGTGCGGACGTCATGTGGTTCCGCGAGTCCCAATTCGAACTTAGTTTACATTTTAAATAAATTCCCTGCGAGACGTTAGTTAGACGGGCACTTGAAGCACGGTGAAATCTCTTCGAGTGAAACCCGAAACCCAATAACGTCGCGATACTTTCACCATCGCTCGATCGTAGAAAATTCTATTAAGCATTTGATCATCTACGACGACCTTTCCTGACAGAAACACGGTCGACACTATAACGTTGGCCAGTTTCTTTAAGCTATACCTATCCTATTCCGTAATCCTCTAAAGAACTTAATTGCATAATGGAGCAGAAACTGCGAGAGCACGGAAGGAGAGAGAAAAAAAGAGAGGAAATGATATAAAAAAGGAAAATAATAAATAAATTGTTACACCGAAGCATTTTCATGTACCATACTTAAATTAAATTATGTTTTAAGCGTAGAATCAAGAAAAGAATCTAATCTCGTGATCGATGATAGACTTATTCAGAATCTTATAGCAAACGACTTAAAATAGCTTGGATATAATGATAACTGTTATAGTATGCGATTAATATTCAGTTTAAAGAAAGATTTTGAATGAAATAAGAATCGTTTTACAGCTTTCTTCTTTCCTGCAATGTTCGATCTGGTCCGCTGTCCGCTCTTTCGAATCGACCTGAAATGAAGACCGATTTGGGACGGCACAATCCAATATAGAACAAATCTAACGATTCGGTTTTCATGACCAATCTCGCCTGCATCGGCTTGCTTTTTCGCTTTTATGAAGTACTTACATTTACGAGCATTACTTTGAATCGCCCGCCGGTAATAAAATAAATTATTCATGCCGGCGCTTAGGTGGCCCTATTCCGCCGATTATGTAAACATTTGCGAAGAGAGCTTTGTCGATGCAAACGATGTTCTTATGGGGGTCTTCATTAGTGCGTCGCCATGCCCTTAGCTTTGGCCAATTAACAAAACGAAATCGTGCACTCTAGTCAATCTTGCCTCGGTAATTATTTCTCCTCTGTTTCGCTGAAGTATGCAGACGGTTGCTTGCTTCGATCTATCAGCTTTCTTCTTTTTTGTGCGAATCGGCGCACTCAAAGAACTTGAGATTACGCCATAATTGGCCCAGATTGTTAACAATAGCAACTCTTTCTACCGTCCTGAATATTATTTCACTCGCCACTCGTACACATCTGTTATAGCATGCGCACGCGCGTGCATTGATTTATATCTATATTAATATTTGCACGGGATGTTCTGGATTAAGCGTGCAATATTGATCGCTTATATATCGAGTAAAAACAGTTTGCTGCTTTTTTATGATGTATATTTCTGTGCGGAATTTGAGGAGAATATAGAAACGCGCGTATTTATTCAAAACTTGTCAATAAAGCGAACGTTTCACATAACGCCTCTTAATATATACAGACGTCCCCCCCCTTCTCAGTGGCGTCGAATGGAAAATTTTTAATTTTACTTTAGAAACACATTTCTTTTTTTAGAAAAAGCAATCCATATCTATTAAAAATAATTGATCGATATTCGTTGCACAATTTGTTAAAAAATTAAAAAAAAAAAATTTGCAATCTAATTCGTTGACAGCCAAACAAGAACATGTCTACTTTCATTTCCCATCCCATGTACCATTTGGCAAATTAATTAAAACGCGCAAATACACACACACACACAGCGTAACAGTTATATTGTATTTAATTTTAAATAGATTACTTTATCAGACTTTCAATTAAGTCGTTTAGTTATTAAGTGCAATTATCAAATTCAGCTTAATTTTCAGTTATAAGCTACAGATGTTTGTTAAAGATTGTTGCAATAAATCACGATTTTTTTCGACAGGTTTTTCTAATTCACGTAAAATTCCGTAAAATTACACGGCGCTTTTAAGATAACTTTCATACATTCATGTGAATTTTATTTGACGAAATAAAATTCACGTTGAAGAAATCGAAAGAGTGCATGTTCACCGAAGTAATCGTGAAAAAGGGATTCTAATGAGCTCGCTCTTTCGTAGTGACGTTGAAGTAATAGTGGTTACTGCCGTTCTCTAGCAAGATTCTATTCGCGATCGCAAACTAAATTTCCGATAATTGCTTCCTCGTCGTCTAAAATGATAATTAAATTTCTGGTTGCATCAGTACCCGTGGCATACCATTGTGACCATAATGGCTGTGTTCGGCAGCCCTAGAAAGTGAGAGAAGCCATGCTTGTCTATAGTTTCCCATGAAAAGGAAGATTTTCTTTTTAGATAAACGATGCAAATTTCAGTTATCAAAACTAGATTAGCGATGGAAACGCGCGTCCCATCTTCCTTGATCCCTCGACATGCATGTTTATGCACGAGACGCGCCGAGTACTCGCGCCGAGTACGTCTGCTTTTTTAAGCGCGATAAACTTTAAGCGCGAAACAAGCTAAATCAGGAAAATCAGGTTTTGGTTTTAAGTAAAATTGCTTTGTGCAGGGCACAGGCACAAAAGCGATTTCGCTTGCAACAAAAACATTTCACTTGCAGCAGGGGTGCAAACGATTCGTCCAAAATAAAAGCAAAAAGCGTTTTTATCTAAAATAAAAATATTTCTTTTTTTTTTTCATCGTTATTGCCCGCGCTTCAAACGGAACAATTTATTTAACCAGAATCGTTTTTGTTTTGCCTCGAACAGCTTTACCTATAATGCTCGTGGCTAATGTGAGGAAGAATTTTGTTTTTGTATTTTAAAAACACACATTCCCGCGTGTTTATCTTCATGGACATGGAAAACACTTCACACGGTTTGTCAATAATAAAGAAGAAAAAGAATCTGTTTACTCGTACCGAGATTATACGCGTTGTTTCAGTTGATGTGTCGTTCTTTGATTTATTCTCCCTTTCATTATTAAGTTTGATTCGATAACATTCACTTTTACGCCTTCGGCGAATGACCTATTTAACCGACCGTCCTTCAAGTCCGGAGGAAAGTTGAATTACCAGAGAGAACGAGTTGGAAAACGTGGTAATCGAGTTTTCGTTGGACGTCAGTTAGATCCATTCGCGGGTAACGTGGCGTGGGCATACGAAACAATTAGCGGCGCACAATGCGTTTGACCGAATTGTTTGGAGCACGCGAGATAATCCACTATTAGATGTTACGTGAAACACCACCGGACACAAATGCAATAATTAGATTTGAGTACAGAACAAGGTTGAGTTTGTATTAAAATATAAATTGTAAAAATGTTTTTACACTTTTAGTAACGGAATAGGCGATTGCTTCTATTATCTTTCAAACTTTTTAACTACATGCAAATTGCTATGCAGTGAGTCATCGTTAATTGTGAACTTTGCGGGAAGACCTGTGAGAGAAGAAGTCTTTTCAAAACACTCGAACGTTTGTAAAAAAAAAAATAAAATGAAATAAAAAATTTGAATAGTTTTTAATATCTTTTACAATGCGTTAACAATCGTCTCTTTTTAACATTTTAATAATAGTATCAATCTCAAGAATGTTAATTAAGATATCCCCATTAAGAGAGTCAATCTTATAAAAGACAGTTAACATATTTAATCTTAATTACACTTAAATCCTACTGTACTTTAATATCACAATCCCGAGAGAACAAGTTTGGAACGACGGAATTACATTCTCCTCGGAGATCGTCAAAGACAAATCATTTTCTCTCTTCACCGCGTAAACACGCGCGTTTCCTTTCAGTTCTCCTCTCGCGGATTACACTCGAAATACACAGTGCAGTCTACAAGCACAAGGGGAAGAGCGCGCGCGATATTTCTATCACCGCCGAAACGTCCTCGTTCCCGCGGATCGAAACCGTAATTCCGCCGCGCGCGCCGTTCGAACGTCCCGCCGTTCGAACGTCCGGCGCAGCCGGCGTGCGCAAGGGGCGCCGAGAGCGCGCGCGCGCGGTGCGACGGCGCGGCGGCGCCACTGGCGTGTTACGGCGTAGACGCGAGACGCGACGCGACGCACGGTAGCGCTGCGCATCGTCGGAAGCGAGCGGTGGGCTGGCCGGAGGCAGAAAGAACGAAGACCGCGTTCCGCCGAGGTGGTGTCTGTTTCGCAGTGCCGCGTAGTGTAGTGTTTTTTCTCTTCCTCTCTTCGCCGCGTCCCTCTCCCCCCGCGCTTCCGCGTGCTGAGTGCAGCAGTGTGCATCGATGAGGAGGCCGCCCGTCCTTCCCCCCCTGATGACTGAATTGTGTGCATTTTAGGTAAATCGTTACGAATAATTTTCGCTGCTCTCCCCCGCGCGCGTTACACGACCGCGCCCCGCGCCCCCGATCGAAGGGCAGGGCGACCGAGCGTGGTCGCGGGCTGCTAACAACGACGACGGGGACGTTGACGACGGCAACGGTGACGATAACGACGATAACGACGACGACGACGGCGATGAACGAGGAGAAGGAGGAGGAGGAGGAGGGACGCTCTCGGCGACGGAGAGTTGTTCCGTGCGCCATCATACCGGACATGCCGGCGTGTTCTCGGCTCTGGTGTTAGCCGCGAACCGGACATACGCGATTTTACAAGCTGAATCTCGAGAATCCTGACGGAAAAGGATCAAGCATGTTCATAAAGAAAGAAAGAAAACGCGCGCGGATATTATTATAAAGTGGAGCCTCGTCATTGTCGAAAAAATTTCAACTGCCACGTTCGCTCGATCTCCCTCTTTTTCCTTCTCCTTCTCTCGTTCTCTCGTTCTCTCTCGTTCTTCTCGCATGGCGTCGGATTAAAGGCGACGGCGACGCTCTTGCCGGCACGCGCCATGCGAGTGCAACGCCGAACAACGATAATCTCGTCGTCTCGTCGTTGCGCCGGATCGCGCGGTGTGAGCGTCGCGACGCTCGCGGCGTGCATACTGCATAGGTCCGTCTCGTGCTCTCGCACGTTGAACAGAGCGACGGTCTCGTTTCTCTTGGGGCGTTCGTAGTCGTTGGCCGGAGCGAGTCGATACGAGGCGACCGCGACGGGAACGGCGGGTGCCGCCAGAGCCAGATCGAACGATCGGCTCCCGGTTGAAGCCCTAGGTACCTACATACACTCCGCTGCACAGACGATCCGGAATCCGGATTAATTGTCCACGCCGGCGGCCGCGGCACCCGCCTCCGTCTCGTTCCCCGCTGCGTCGCAGTCGCATCGTATTGTGCATCGTATCGTATGCCTTCCGTCGGGCGGGAGGAAGGGAGGGGGGGGGGGGGGAGATGTGGTTGTCCAACGTCGTCGACGCTAAGCTACTTAACCGACGCGACGTCGTCGCTGAACCAGCACCTGCCGCCGAACCGCATCGCGATTTTCGGCTAACGCAACCTTCTCGTTCTCGTGGTTAGTGATTAACATTTTCGCGACTACATCACCATCTGCAACGCAGCGGCGAACGAGTAGAATTAAAACGACACGCCGATGTGACCGGTTATACTCCCGAGCCAGGTGTATCGACGATCCGATTTAAATCTGAGAGAGCATGGCCGTGATGTGCCGACGAGGCGCCTCGATTTCCGTTGTCGTTCGATTTCTCCCTCGTGGAATCGGATTCCGGAAGTTTGAGACATGTTGCGTATCTCCCTTCGAAAGTCCAGAGCGGAAAGAGAGAGAGAGGGAGAATTCGAACGGGATTAGTCGATGCGACCGGCCGCGGTGCGGCGGCCGTCGGCACGGTCGGCACTGATCGGGCATAATCCTAGAAGGAGAAGGAGAAGACGAGATAAAACGGGCCGTCCCGAGGCCTTAGCTTTCTGCCGCGACTGTACCGCTTCTGGTCGACGACTCTCGCATGCATCTGCGTGCCTTTTTCCACGCGCTCGATACCTACACGATCCCCGGCCGCGGCGTGCGAACACAATGCCGCGTGTTTTATCCGCATCGCACGTCCGATCCACGGAGGAAAAGTCGCGCTCGCGTTTGTTGTCGCCGTTGTCGCCGCACCGACAACGTCGTTGCTCCGGATTCGCGATGCGCGACGTTAGAAAAAGGAGGACTAATATCCTCCTCGCGATCGACGAAACGGTAACGGAGGACTTTGGACGCCGATAAGCGATTAAGATGCTTATCAAGATGATGTATTCGCTAGGCTGCGACACGAAAAGAAATATTAGCCGTCGTTATTGATGACAGCCGCTGCTCTCATCTTCGTGAATTCGGCGATTTCCCCGAGTGACGCAAATTGTATATTTTACTCGGAAGGTTCATAAAGACCTTAACGTATTAATTTGTATGCTTATCGGAGTGCTTTCTATCCAAATATTTTGCCAATTACTGTCAAAGCAGCTGGAAGCGATATTTCGTAGCTTGTCATATCGATATTTGATGAATATAACAGTAACAATATAATTATTGATAATATAACAATGTTTCTCGAATAATTAACAGTCACAATGCGCGAATATTTGGATAGGAAGCACGCGCGCTCCGAATTATATGCTCCGATATGTGTGCAACTTTATGTGTGAGGTACTTCTAATCCTGCATTTACATTAATATAGACTGCACATATTCTAAGGACCGAAATGTACAAGGGTGTTTCATATTTAAAAAATACGAGAGCGTACGTCTAGAAAAATATTAGAGGCAAAGGGAACATCGCGGAAATTGTATATTTATGTATTCTGTATTTCGTCTCGTGCTGAAATGTTCCCTCTTTTTTCGAAATTCCGATATGACGAAGGACTTTTTTTCTCACACGTTCGATATTTCTTAAAATATACAAACAAGTTACGTTTGACATGAAAATTTTGTATTCGAGGCAAATCGACTGTGAATGATTATCTGGTCGTGCTGACAGCTGGACGGACAATTCGAATTTTGTCTTCTGACACTCGTCGATTTTTTGGAGCACGTCTGAAGCTGGATCTCGCGGCACAGCGCGAGAAAAGGGAGGGCTCTCAGTATATTGCCAGTGCAATTTATATTTTTAAAACGCAACGATACGTGGGAGTTTCGAAGGTTCGAATTTCGCGTTGCATCGAGTGACAATATTTAGCTATATGGTAGGCTACCGGTGAACTATGTGTGTTCAGGTATTTAATCCTGCTCTCTCGACCCTTTCGTGACTGCAAGCGGTATCACGTTATTGAAACCGAAAAGTCATCATCCTTGGTTCCGTAGGTTTAAATTTATTTCGATGCAAAATTTATGTTTGCGCGACCAGCTTAAAGTTGGAAACTTAGGAGCTCGTTTAAAAATCCGGAAAATTGAGCGAAACATTGAAATTTAAATGCGAGAATCTGGTCGCGTATTCATATTAAGAACTGAATATTAGATAAATTCGGATAAATCGGATTTAAATCCCTCATTTCGCCGATTGACGAGTCAGAAATGCGCGGTTTTATGTTAGGAAACTCTTTATGATAATTGAAAAACTGGTTTATAAGTTACATAAAAATTCGTCTATCTCTTTCAGGAATCGTATAGCTTTGCGAGGAAATTTCGCGCTGTCGCGACCACCGGCCAATTACACGCGTCTTATCTCGCGAGCTTTCCGTTATCGATATCGAATTCATAAGTATTTTTATTCGCATCGCGTAAAGAATTCGCCTGAGAGTGAAAAATCGACAAAACTCTTCGACGATTTCGCGAAAAATTTTACGTCATTTCGCTTTGTCTCGTTCGAGTGGAAAATTCGCGACGAATCTGAAAGAGATGACTTATAAACTGGTAAACTGGCACGGGACGTTTTATAAGATCAAATAAATTGCGGATAGATCTCTGGATCCGCTCATTTTGCAATTGTGCGTGCAACGACCCGTGGACTCCGGAGGTCCCGATAAATTGCGGGAGAAGAACGCACGCGCGCGTCGGGTAACAACAATTATTTCCACTCCTGTGTGATTGACCTTTTGACGAAACGTCGTTAAAACTTTACTTATGTTAAACGCACGCATAACGGAACGCGGATCGCACTAAATTCCACCGTCCAATTGCATCGCGAGCCGCAGTAGAGCGAGACGACGCGGCGAGTCGCCTGCGTGGCCGATTAGAGAGATACAACATACAACGAAGGATAATATACTCCGTTTTTTAACTGCCCTTGCATCGGCGCTCGATACAGCGTTCTCGCATTTTTTACATCACGCCCCCGCCCGACACGCTTAATTCTTGTAAAATTTAATTAATAATATAGGTATTTAAATTACTGACAATGAGTGAGAATTGGCTCGCGTGAAAAATGTAATGACGATTGCATTGGGGAGGGCTGAAGATAAAAGGACTGTAAAATAAATAGAGAGATAAAGGAGCTTTTTCCGCGACAAGCGCCTTTTCAGGATACACGGGATTGTAACGAGCGTAATTGGGTCGAAAAATGCAGGAAATCTCGTCGCACTTGTGGATGCAAAACTAATATAGGAGAGTCGCAAGTTTCCATGCGACGACTCGCTTGGAAACTTCCGCCTGGGACCGAAGTGACCAAGTAAACTTTTGCACAAAGCTGTCCGTGAAACGCGATAAACGTACGCAGCCTAGAAAACACGTCGCGGTTCTCCATCCGTGATGCTAAGTCCTCAGCTTTGTATCGTACTTTATATATGCAAACCCGTCAGTACTGCAAACACTCGAGTCAGTAGAATCAATGCTCGCCGGGGGTTCAAGATCCGCGTTACGCGCGATTTTCCATTTGAGGTGTATCTTGCGAAAGAATTCTTAAGATTTGATGTATAAAAGGATGTACCTCAAATATATTTTATACTGTAGGAAAACGTAATCGGTTTAGAAATCCGGAGATCATTATACGAGTCTTATTTACTCGAAGCGGTTATCAGAAATTGTGAACTTTATACGACTTTGAGCTTCTTCGCTACTTCTCATCGACCGGTTACGACAGATTTTTGCCGCTAATAATTTTTTTAGCGACAAGTCGCCGGTTCTCGCGCGTGCGTGCGTACATACGTGCGTGCGAGAAATAAATGTGCGCAACCAGAAACGCGTTCTGCGTAGCTCGTAACGGACCGACCGAGCAAACCTGTCTCGCGCCGCGCTCGTAGGGGCCCCTCTCATTGAAGAGAAGGGGTACGAAGGGGCGCGGTGTGTTACGTCTCCTTCCTTTAGAGAGGGAACAGAATATCTCGGGAGAACTTCTCCTCAGCCAGGTTTCCAGCGGCCTATCGATCTGCTTAACAACCGCGGCAGTAGTTGTAATTAACGTTAGCCAGCTGAAAAATAATGCCGCGGAATGCGCCGCTCGATCGCCCGCGAATAGCCCTTAAAACCGCGTTATTTTCGCAAATATGTTATTTCCGTGTTATTTCATCGTCGTGATCTGCGCGAGGGATCGAAATTCTTACAAAACTTCCGTGCTTTTATACACGAACGTGTATTTCTTCTCATTTAACCGGCTTTCCCGTAAACGGCCTTTTATATTCTCGATTTGGAATAAATTATAAAATAATAATTTATATTATAAGTATATGTACGTTTTTGTGTAATATCTCGAAAATTTTCGCATTTTTTCCGTATGCAATGCTCGCCAATAAAGAATAGTTACTCGACACGTTGCACTCCGTGAAGAATCGTCGAGCGCTCCTTCTTTCTTTCTTTCTTTCTTTCTTTTGTGACAATAAACTTAATTTTCGTTGGCCGATTCGACGAGTGAAAGTGCATCGCGCCAAAACGAGATTGACCGTGAACTGGGAAATTGATGTTTTATTTCGCTCGATTCTACACAAGCGTTACGAATGACGCCATATTTTACATTTGCGGAGAGGAAATGTCGAGCAAACGTTATAATCTTTTTATCTTTATATTTCATAATATTGAATAATCGTAGAGTTGAACAATTTTTTGAAATTAGCTCGAAATGAATCGGAGTAGGCCGATAGGTTTAACAGCTTCATTTGACGAACAAAATAATAATAATAATAAAGCATAAGGAATGCGACGCTTTGCGCATAAAACTATTTGATTATGTTATATGGACTCACAAAGTTCCATAAATCTCACACGGACTCGCTAACAATAAGTTAATACAGTGGTATATCGCATTCCCGGAATCGCCGCTCCTCGGCCGCGCACTATTGTTATGCTAATCCCGAAGTTCCCTTCAAACCACTTTATTTCTATGCATGTGAATTCAACGCCCCGATAAATAAATTCCACCACGATAATCTCTCGTGTCGCATAAATCAAACGTACAAATTTCATCATCGGTTTATGCATGCAGCATTCAATCATGATCGATATTATACGTGTATCGTGATTGTGATTGAAAAGGAGGTTGACGGCATTCTGTAGTCCGACGGTAAAAGGGTGAATAACGAATAGCGGATAATTAAATAATGGACGAATAAGTAACAGCAGTAATTTACAATGATAAAATGCGCGACGGTACGAATTGTCAATTGTTCGAATAACATCTCGTATATCTTCAATCAAGGTACAAAGGATGTCGATTCAAACAAAAATATCCTCCCTGCCGAAATGTAAAAGTATATTTTATAAAAAAAAAAAAATAAAATAAAATAATTAGTGCGCATGCACGATGGTTTCGTAACCCAGATGTATCTCTGATTTCAGTACGAGGACCGAGACTACCTGGGAGCGCTTGAGGAGCACGTCCCCCGAGACTCCCCCGATCAAAATCACTCGCCTAACCTCTCCCCTGTCCTCCTTGCCCTCCTCCGCGTCCTTCCCCTCCGCGAACGTCGAGAAGGTCTCCAATCGAAGCCACAAGATCCGCAATCACGCAATGGACGGAATGGACAACAAGCCGGTGTTGAACGATGATCCCTCGGTCACCCTGACCATCCGTCTGATTATGCAGGGCAAAGTAAGCTGGCTATTATATCTCGCCGCAAAATAATTTCATCGAGTTTATTTAATCGAGTACGCACGTTTAATCGGAGTTTCAAACTGGCGTTCCGAATCGCCGGGCATATTTATCGCGCGTTTTAGCGCTCGGTTTATTCCGCATGCATTCTTCTTTTTTTTTCCAACTAATCCAAGTGCAGAACGTTAAGCGTTTTATAGGAAATTGCACAAGGAATTTAATGTCTCTCTTAATTTTAATGGTTTTTTTTCACACGTACACATTTTTCAATAATTTTCGCGTTATTTTACATTCGTTCGGTGACCTGAATATTTATGAACAGAATTTTTGTTATACATTTGAGATTATTACTCGCGTGTCTCGCTATGTCATGAAATTGGAGAAGCAACAGTAATAAGATAATACATTATCGAGGGCGGAAAACTCGTATATGTTTGCGCATACATGTGTACATCGGTGCGTGCGTGTGCGTTCAAAATCTCGTGGTATCAAACAACCTCCCACTGGATATCAACTGATATCCGTTTGTAGAGGCGCGCTGGCTCGGAGAATAAATCACATTTATCGTTCGTATCCCATTTCTGTGCGCATGATTTTTGGCGGTTTGCGAGATAAAAGTATTGAAGGCGTGCTAAAGCTATTTTTGGTGAAACGTGTCGACGCGTATCGATACGTTTCGGATTGATTGTATTGCACGCGCTCGCGTTTTAACGCGGTTATCGCGAAAATATCTAAGCAGTCGCCATCGGTCGTCACACTCTGGATAACCGCGATAACGTGTATTCGCCGGAGTTCCAAGAAAAAGACATAATTGCTTAGCTGGCGTGGCGATGATAAATCTCAGACGCGTCACTCGCGGTCCTCACTGTCACTTACAGTGTTCTCTTTTTGACAATTACTGCGTATTATTTACGAGAGGCCGGACCGCGCCTTTCGACACATTGTGGCTGGTCACAGAGCGTTCTGGCACGTAACATAATTCTTCTCATCGGAATGGGAAAGCCGAGCTTATTTTACATCAGCCTGACATTTATTTGCATACATAGAGGCAACTAGAATAGCGAAGCTAGTCGGTCCAGTCTCTAACGTCTTTTTTTCGTTTAATAATAAAGTTTAATTGATTTCTACGAGCTGACACTGTTCGACAACGCAGATTCGAATCGATATATACGAAGAACGGAAACGCGCGGAAGATAAGATCCCGGAGTTACCACGTTATTAGCGTCCTTTGTTATATCAAAGTCATTATCACGGAAATAAGTTTCACCTGCGATAAACCGCGCAAGGATTAACCGTGTGGGCTGAGATAATGCCGCTATCGAGGTGACTTAAAGGCCATTTGTCATTACTTTTTACGCGTTCGTGCGATCTTTTCCACTGAAAAGTGAATTGAACATACTATAGTCCCTTAGAGTAGAGCGCATCATCGACGATGCTCATCGGAATCACGTTTGACCGCGCATGAGGCAGACAATGTGGCCTGAAGCGTACGAGCGTTTGACGCGATGCCAAGAATCCGAGATTGTTGTTTTTCGCGTAAACTACGTTGCGATCTTCGTGCGCAGGGTGTCGCATAACTTACAGATTTTCTATCAGCCGCTCTCTGGCGAGATCAGAATTTCTAGCTACGGAAAAACTCGATGAGAAATCGGCATTTACCTCAATTGTCGATACCATTTCTCAATATTGCGTGTCTTGCGGCATTGAGCGCCTCAAATCAGATTCATGTTACATCGAGGTTCATGACTGGATATTACGTACGCTGCAATCGAATTTGCGACGTGGAGAGTTGCATGACTACCGCATCCTTGGCCAATAAATTTGAAAGCAATCTTCGCTGCGATAAAGACGCGTGTATAAATTTTATTGCAAATGGGTAGGAAGAATCGATTACCAGAGGAAACGTCGTCTGTTCATTGAAATCGTGACTTTCGTACTTATATTGGGAGATCTGTGAGGACGTTTTTGATGATCCTTTGATTCTCTCACAAGAATATTCAAAGAGAGATTCTCATGCGGAGCCTCGATTGGTGGTGGGCTCAAAGAAAAGGGATGACCATTGGAAAGATCATGCGCGGGAATGAAGCAGAGGGCAATTACACGAACGTTTTAGCTCTGCGATGACAAGGGGAAGAGGAGCACTCGTTGGTCATCGGCGAAAGCAATTTTCGTTATGCGCCCCAACTCTTTGCCCTGCATATTACGTCTTCCCTTTGCGGACATTTGCGAAAGTGGCACTTGTTAGGGATACCTTTGTCTGAGATTTCATCCTCAGTCATCTTCGGTGAAAGATCCGATTTTTGTTAGCGGTCTTGTCATCCTATTAGATACGTTAATTCCCGGTCCGTGAGATCGATCTCTTTTGGAAAAGCTCATGATTACAGTTAAGTCAATGATTACTGATAATTCATCAATTAACACATTTTACAGTCAATGATAATTTTACGAGCTAATATACGTAAAAAATAAATATTCTAGAAAGATAGAATAAAAGAGCTTATCTCAGAAAAGTTCATCCTACAGTTTGAAAGTGAAAGTTTTCCGTGAAACGACACGTAATTCGAAGCGTATATCAATTACGTCATCCACGAGATTATCGCGAGACAGAATTTCTGCAAAAAAATCGCTCCGCGGAGCGCTGGCCTTTCGCGGGACAAGTGTCAAAGTTTATTTCGCCTGTACTCGGTGTCTATCCTCGTTCTAGGAACACGTCACCTACCAACGTTTCTGCTTGTAATTAATTATCGTGCACGAGGTGCAATACCGTCGTAGCACGAGTAATTAATGTCCGCCGTCTCGGTAATTAATCGCGCCTAGCTAGACGCCGATGTCCCTTTCGATGCGCAGATCTTTTCGCTGGCGATCGGTACATTTGCCAAGTTTTACAATTCGCTGTTAAATGCTCTCTGGTGGACACAGATGCTAAATTCAGCGATTTTCCAACGGCTCTAACTAGACTAAATAGATTTTATTTAATCCGACCGGATTGTGTACGCGAGATTTGTGATAAGATAACATTAGAACCGACAACAATAAAATTGGAGCATTAGAATTTTTTCAAGACAGTGAACTTTGGGAGCAATCAAATTGAATTATGGAAAGGAATTTCGACAGTAGAGAAAGCTCTAATTATAAGAAGTAAGAGACTAGTTTACGCGCACACACATATAGGTACACACGTGCGCGCGTATGAGTTCGTGCTAAAGTGCGACATAGAAATTATTGCATATTCCTGCATGTTTGAACGATACTCGGTCGCCTAAAGCCGCGCGTGAGGTTCAATCTCTCATCCGGCGATGCATCTTCCTCGAGCTGATCTCTTCGGAGGGTTTCCCGGCATTCTGTCAACCCTCAGCTGAATTTGATTCTCTCTTCTAAATGAACCACTGTGTCCCCGTTACGAGAAAAGATTTCCGTGGCAAATCTCATTATACCCACGTTTTTTTACGTCTCGGTGATGATACGTCGACCACGTCACGGCGTATCCAGGGCTTCGTATCCCCTTATCGTGTTTTTTTTTTCCGAGGTGTCTGCATTTATATATAGTTACAGCAGGATGAAAATCAACTCGCGCTTGAAGATTAATGACGGAAAGTAGTACTTTACTAATTACGCGTACATTTATTACGAGACTAATCTAATTACAAGATTACGAACATCTCACTATTTTTCTTCGTTAATTAATAACGTTTGTTAATATTTTAACAGGACATTGTCTCTAGACTAAACATTTAAGATTCATCCGTGAGCTCTTTCGTAATTTAATTATACATATATATATTTTATGTCGCGCCTTTGGCAGATTATTCCAAGAAATTTTCATTTCTTTTTGCTTTTCTCTTTTAATATATTATGTTATCACGTCTTGGTAACAATAGCTTTAATACAATAAATCAAGCAATGAAGAACGTCTTCGGATCGTCGCGTTAACGTTACAATTCGGACGTGGCGGACACGCTGATCTCACGGACGTTTATTAATTATGCGCCTCTTTACCCGGCTCGCCAATGCCGTGGTCGCGCGCGTTGCAAAACTCACTTTGGAAGCTCTGCAAACGGGTAAACGGATAGTCGAGCAGCCTCCTTCGCGCGAAATAAATACGTCTAGCCGCATTTTTGGCCGGAGAGGCATTATGTCTGCCGGTGAAGCACGCACCGTGATCTTCTAGGGCAGACTGGACACCGGCCAGGGCCAAAAGCCAATCGGCCGATGCATCGCGGATTATCGTGATTCCATTATCCTTCCGATGGCACGGTCCCGGTGACTCATCCCCATAAGTACGATATCCATAATCAATATGATTTAGCAAAAGAATTCAGCCAAATAAACTTGTTAACTTTTACGAAGAATATCTTTTTCATCTGAAATCCCTTTAACTATATCGCCAGTAGAATGAATTGTAAAGACTTTATGGGTCAAAAATTGCAATCGCTTTATTTTCTCGATGAACAACAGCAAGAGTCTATTTTAGTTTTTACCATTAAACGATATCGTTCCCGTATTGTATCGTCGAACAATGTCATGGCCGCTACCGCGTCTCCGATCTTGCGATATCATTATGGCGTAAATATTTGGCTCGAATCCAAGCTTATCTGTCGAGCCGACTCGTACCTGTGTTATACAAATATTTTCTTTCGCTCCTGGCCACGTAGCTCCAATCTCTTTCTCCAGCTTTGCCGGTTGAATTTAATAGTTTTGTGAGGGAGATGACGATTAATGATCCTCAAACACCCCGGGAAAAGAGACGCGCCTGCCTCTTCTTGCTTTCTTCGCCGCCAGTGTTTTCTGTTCTGGGCTTTTGGGCAAATCTCTGGACTCCAGCGAAGTTTGGACGCCGGCCAGGGCCACCGGCCAACCGGTCATACACTTGCAAGCCCTCAGGAATCACTCTAGTCTGCAATCATAGAGCAACTCGAAAGTCCAATTTTTGCTACATTGTCTTTACGACAATTACTAATACTATTTTTTAAGCGTATATTGTACAAATCCTCTTTATAAAAAGATATGTCGCGTAGGCTCTTCCTGCGATATTTTATTGCGACGATATTTTGTTATAATCGAAGTATTAAAAATAAAGTAATTTAAAGAATAGTAATAAAAACAATGATATAAGAACATGTGCGAATAAATGCAAAGATTTTAAAAGTATTCTTGTATCGCAGAAAGTAACTAACAGTAAATAATAAATCAACTGCATATTTTAATTTGTCGGTGCCAATTATTTTTATAAATGAAATCGGTTCCTCAAAGCAGACTTTAATCCTTGCGACAAACGCGTAGTTCGAAAAGACCCTGTCGCTTGTCACTTGTCGTTTGCTATATACTTAGAACGTGCTTCACTGGCACTTCTCGAATTGAAATTAGCGTTTAAGACGTCGTATAAGATAAGACGACGCAAAGCTTGATTTTTTTTTAAAATTCCGTATGCCACAATATATTATTCACCATTTTCTGCGCCTTATTCCGCCTCTCATGGCGATGCGGTATATTTACAGAAGTAGGACAATATCGGAAAACTTTTAATCTTATTTCATCAAAGTAGGCTGCGCTGAAACTATTGACCGGTATAGCGTCGTGGCTATAGATAGCTCTCGGAAGCGGCGTCCGTGGAGGAGCCGCCATGACGATCTGTCCTAGGTTGATAACGCGGCTCGACACGATCTGATCTCTCTCTTTCTCGAGTACTTGCAATCTCGCGGATTTCGCCGATCGTCGCCTGACCCTCGTGGCTGGCGCATCGCCAAGCCCTCTTCCCTCATCGTCTCGCTGTCTTCTTGTTCCGGCTATATTTGCCTCGGCGTGCATCTAATTCGTCGGCGATGACGCTTGTCCGATCGCGCTACCTCGTGCACGTCAATAGGAATTCGCGACTGTCGCCGTCGTCGCTGATTTACTTACGCTCGCGCGGAACGAACGGCAGAACTATGAAAGTGTATAAACTCTAATTAGGGTCAGCGTCGCGGCACGTATTTGCAAGTTCGCGACTTCGCGCTGGTGCATGAACACTGGCATGCAATTCCGTTCACGGGGGATAAGATGTGCCGGAGGCAGGCGAGCCTGTCTCAATGCATGAGACTTTAATCCTCCTAAACCAGGGGACGATAAACCGATAGCGCGAGATATGCGAAACTCGTTAACGTCGCTAGGAACGTTGGCATTTCGTCCGGGAGACATCATCTAAGTTTAGAGAGAGCGCAGGAATATCCTACCCGCGCTGGTCGCTACGGAAGTTTAACAGTGACGTTATCCGAGGTCAGACGGTATCAGGGTAGACGCGTAGTCTGAGTGGACATCAGCTACTTATATGTATACTAATTATAGGCTTGCGTGCCAATTCTGTCATTTATCGTGTATATTTCGCAATTACTTCCTTCTATGCATAACGTACTGACATAATCAAAATGTGATGATATCAATATATTTAGTAGAATTGTGCATTAAATATCTGCTCACGAACGCGTTTAAAATATGTTCTGTGATTATCATTATCGATTGATAACCGATATACAATTATATTGTACCAATTATGTTTTTATATGATAATAAATAACTAATATCACAATATTGCATTATATAATATCCTTTTATCTCGTTTTATCGACGGATTTAGCAACAATTCTGCATTATTCAGAACATTAAGTAATTATGCGTACGTGCGTTTGTGTTATCGAACTTAGTATAAGTATATACTAGGATCTTACGAAAGGTACGTAAACTAACGTAATATTCTTATTTCCTTGCAGGAAGTCGGTAGCATTATCGGGAAAAAAGGAGAGATCGTCAAGAGGTTCCGTGAAGAGGTAAGTATCAATTCCTATTGCGAAATACGTCTTCTGATAATGAAAAAAAAAGGAGTTACGTGTAATCGCATCACGTATCACAAAATGATATTCTACGTGAAAGCATGTAAATTATTATTACTGCTTTACGATCGGTTTGGCTGTCAAGGACAGATTACATTTACACGTTTCTTAAGTTTGTTTTCTACTTTAATCATTCTCTCACTAATACACACTAACTTGATCTCTCAGAATAGCCGGCATTGATTATCGAATATTGGAAGCTGAAAATAGCTTTATATGTATACGAAGACTCATGATCGGTAATACTTTTTTCCGTTCACTCAACGCAGTCCGGCGCGAAAATCAATATCTCCGATGGTTCCTGCCCGGAACGGATAGTGACTGTCACCGGGCCGACGAACTCGATCTTCAAGGCGTTCACGCTGATATGCAAGAAGTTCGAGGAGTGGTGCTCCCAGTTCCACGACATTCAGGGTGGCGGTGCCGGAGGCGGCGGTGGTGTATCGAGGCCGCCTATCACACTCAGACTGATCGTTCCCGCTTCGCAATGCGGCTCCCTGATCGGCAAGGGTGGTTCCAAGATCAAAGAAATTCGGGAGGTCACTGGCGCCTCTATCCAAGTTGCTTCTGAGATGCTGCCTAATTCGACGGAACGTGCAGTAACCATATCCGGTACCAGCGAGGCGATCACGCAATGCATATATCATATCTGCTGCGTTATGCTAGAGGTACGTACCATCGTTCTGCGACCTCGCAACGGTCGATTATTCTACGGTCTCGTAGTTCGCGCTTTAATACTTGACTTTAAAGAAATTGTCCGGAAAGACTATAGCCGAAAGTAACTTACATAATCGTAATCATTCATGAGCGTGCCATTGATTCCATCAAGTCTAGAAACGTTTATAGTTATTGATCTGCTAACAAATAGTAACTACACCATCATTCGAAACTTAAATGCAATACTTATTGTACTGTATCGATTTAATCTTAAAAGAATAATCGCACGCATTTAAACAATTTCATTGAATTATGTCAAATTAGATTGATCTACTAAAGTCCAGAGTAAATTAGTATTAATAATAATTTTGATCACATTTGAATTTTTTTATTATTTATAAGTTTTTCCAGAGCAACGCGGTGTATGTATCTCTTGTTGCAAACAAAATTTTCGATCATGAAGCGATTCTTTCGTGATCCGAGTCGTATTTTTAATAGGATAAAAGAATCTTTTTTTAATTATAACGCGGATGCTGTACCAAATATAACGACTCGATCGGTGTATTCGCACTCGTGTGTGTGTTTCTTTCTGTTTCAGTCCCCTCCCAAAGGTGCCACGATCCCTTATCGCCCCAAACCCCAAGTCGGTGGGCCAGTGATCCTGGCTGGTGGGCAAGCCTACACCATCCAGGGTAATTACGCGGTGCCCGCCCACTCGGACGTAAGTACAGTATTACCATTGCCCGCGCCCGCTGCCGGGCACACCCCGCCCTCGCTGAATACCCAAACTTTGACGACCTCGCCCTTCGCGGCCCACCCCTCATCCTTCGCCGCTTCTCACGGGCACCCGCTCCTATCCACGGCCCATCTTACGACCCCCCATCATCCTCTCCACCCGAGCTCCTTACACGCCAGCGTGGCAGGCCTCGCCGACCCCCTGCTGAAGAGTGGACACTTGCAGGCAGCCCTCCCGCCCGCACACCTCGTGGCAGACGCCGTAAGTCTTTTGTTTTTCGTGCTCCACCCTCTCCCGTACCCCTTCTCGATCACCAACCTGGCTATTACCCGGGTAACAATATACATACGATGGATTTCCGTTCCACTTGTCCGAAAAATCTCGATACACCCTCCCGGTTCAGTGTCTCCTCACTGTACACAATCCTTAATATATCCGGCAAAACTTCAAACTTGCAGCTTCGGCAGACGATTCAAAGTTGGAATAATCACGAAGAAAGAGACAGATGTCTTACGAAAAAACACAGTAATTTATTTCTTTAGAAAACTAGATAATTCTAACTGAAAATCATAGAGACTATAGAGACATCTGAAAGCCTAGTATTATCGCAGTTAAGTTGATATTTTTTATTTATTTACAATGTGTTTCAATATCTACATTTATTATGTTTTTCTATATAGTAGTTGAGAGAAGAGAAATCACTTGCGCAACGAATCTACGCTTGTTCATAGTATTAGTGGGATTAATTTGCGGTTAAGTTAATGCGCAATTGGGAGGGTAGAAAGTTTTATAGATAAACGAATGGTCAAGCGTGTAGTTACTCGCTTGTTGCAACAGCGACTAAACAGTGGCTTTCGTTAAAGGCGAAAGAGCGCGGTGATTGAGAGAAATTCATAAATTAGCGTGGAAATTTTATTTGGTCGCAATTATTGATCTTTTCTGTGGCGTAGTTCTATTAAAACTTACTGTACTGAGTATGTATTAGCTACAGTAAGTATGAACATTGTAAGTCACTACTATGAATTTCTTATTTAAGATTTAATGATAGAACATTTTGGAAAATAATTCGAGATACATTATTTATTACATCCGAAGCTAATATATGGTTTATATAGCGCTGGTCACTGGATAACGGTAAACAATGTACTAATAAAGGAACTTATATTGACTTGAATGTGACTCTGGATTCGAGATTATTTCAATTTTCGTCAAATGCCGTGGAAGCTCATAATATATTTATCAATATATTTCATTATATTATCTAGGTCACTTGGTCTCCCTTCCCTCTTGAAACTCTTTGCTCTCCTCTGTCTCCCTCCGCGCATATGCATCAATACCTTGGCTTTCTGCTCGATATCCCCGTACACTGAGAGAAAAAGTATTTTTATTTAAGTAAATATGCTATTAGAGGATACCTAATAAATAATTTTTTTGAATTAAGTAATATTTTTTTGGATTAAAATATTTTTTCTTACTGAGAAAAAATATTACTTAATTAAAAAAAATTATTTATTAGGCGTCCTCTAATAGCTCATTTACTTAAATAAAAATATTTTTTCTCTCAGTGTACGGTCTCGAGCTTTCTGTCCAGGAATATTCGTGTCGCATATCCTGCAAGTTGTCTTCGATTGCGCGAAGATGCGATCGAAAGGATCCTGACGCACTATTAGCTCTGACCGTACATACCTTTAAACCCTAATGTTTTCCAGTCGCGTGACTTCGACTGCAGAAACATCTGATTAGACATAACATGGTGGAACGAAATAAGGCATGCTGTAATTATATTTAATAGTAACTTCCAACGCGACTAGAATTTACTTTGCCACTTAGTTGCTGTTGGAAGGTTTCTCATATCAAAAGTACGGTATGTTCGCGATCTTTTTTATTTATTGAGAAGAGAATATTTCTATGAATCACATTTTAATAATAGTGATTCAGAAAGCTTGTCTTCTTTTACATTTTTAGAATAAACAAATATCTTTTGGTGATTTTACGATATCAGCGAAGTCACACGAGATTTGCCAGCTTTGCTTTACATGTGATCCGCACGTGCTGTTACGTGCATGCTTTTCTCTCTGGATTACTTTTTTAAAGTTCTATAGATGTTTACTGACGCTTCTAACAAGCTCGACCTGTGTACACGTGTCTCCTTTCGTAAGCTTGCGTTTGATAGTGGGTTGATCACCTTAAAAATTGCTTGCTGTTCCTCACAGTGCATAAAGAAATTTTGAAGATGCATGCTATGTTAAAAATATGCAATTGTACGACGTAATATAAGCTCCGATACCAGGTTGAATTAACAAAATCTGTGTTAGTATGTTTGATTTTAATTATTATATTTGCACACGATATATCTACTTTGATTCTTGTCAATTTAGTTCCAATTTTATTGAGATAAATTGGGATTAATATCTTTTTTACTTTATTTTGATTTGATATTAGCAATTAACTAGTTCGCGACTTTTTTATTCACGATGCAAGATCTCAAGTTTGAAGTATTCATCTACAACTTGGTATCTGAAGATTTTGGTCGTGCATTTAGCCACTGCATTTATATGGTTCCATTGATGATCGTATTGAACTACTAATTAGCTGTTTTTATTCTTTTATATATAATCTTACTTTTCTCTCCTATCGTTCACATCTATTTTTAGATGAGAAAAATACAGGATATGCACATAGAATTAATCGGTCTCTAATATGTATTCGGTACAGACGTACTGCATTGAGCAGATAAATAGCCCAGTTTTCTCGATACGATCATCGTCCGAGAGCGGCAATTTGTGCGCTCTCGGAAGGAACTTGGAGGCAAAATGGGGATTTGTTCCGAGCCTCGCGCCGAACGATCGGGCCTGCTTAGCATGAATGCTTGCTCACGGGTTCGCACAATGGATTCGTCATGGCTTGTCGTTGGATTCGGTCAGGGAGAGAGTGAGAGAGAGACGTATAGAAGGTCCCAGATGTTACCGCTACAAGTCTCCACGAACGGCTTGCGATCAATGAGGAGGCCAAATCACCAAATAGCCGACGCTCTAATTCCGGGCTACTATGGTAGTGCTTTGAAAATCCACTCATCCGGCCGATCGATCGGCAGATGCCATGAAACGTCATCCTGATAAATGCCCGTATGATCAATCGGATCGTTCTCGTGACGCGATAGGAAATTTCATCGGTCGAGTACGCTACATCATTCTTTTAATTACGACAGTTTACTCTTTGCTACGTTTTTTACATTATATTTATACAGAGTATAACTCGGTTGGTAGTTTAATTTAGTAAAAAGGTTGTTTTGTATCTTTACATTTGGATATCAATATTAGAATATCAGATTGTTGGATCTGGTTTCAATCTTCTGTCTTTTATGATGATTAAATAATTCTGATAAATTTCATACGCTTAATTGAAAATGTAAACGTAAATTAAATTTTACGCTAAAGTAGATCAAAATTACTCGCTTTGAATGTATTCCAATTCATTGATTTACATTGACATGCGTACGTTAATTTTCCGTGAAGTACTTTTTTAAATAGAACATTGTAATATTTAATCGAACCTTCTGCGCGACAAAACTTTCGAAATCGACCAAATGTTTTCATAAAGCATTATCAGGATGGCGGGTCGTCGTGTCTCACCTTCTGTCCTATCTTCTCTTTCTGTGCGCTCTTCAACGACCGACGTCCGACACGGAGCCCGACTTCCTCGAGTCCGATTTGCTACCCGGAAACGAAACGAACGAACACTAGATGCGCGATAAAAAAGAACGTGTCCATACCATAATACGTCCTATTATCCACAAATATATTGCGGCTTGATCAATTCTTTTTTATTTTTTTTTTGTTTTTTTTTTCTTCCTTTCTTCCTGTTTGATCTCTCTTATTGCCCGTTAACTTCGAGAGACGTGGCTGAAAGGGTGGGGTTGATCGGTAGAAGCAATGAAATAATGAATTATGACAAAATCACAAACGAACAAGGACATGCATGCGTGGCACGAAAAGAGGTAGATTACCTAGATATATTATTACTATTGCGCTTTATATCTACTTTCACGATCCCATCTTTAATACTTTCTCTCAGTTTCTCAGTCTGCTTAATAAACTCTTACGGCTTACAGTACACGGTTACTACTTCGCTTCTTCTCCTGGTATACTGTTTCCGATTTTGTGTTTTGTTTCTGTTTATCTCTATACGGTCTCACATAAGAAATCAGTCCCTGCTCTCCTTAAAATTGACTTCCCTTATCCGATCAAAACCAAACTTCCTTTAAGACTCAATTGAGAGCACAGGAAAAACGTATTCAAGGTTCTAATTTAGTTCTCGCGTATAATTGTTTCTAAGTATTTATTTCTCGCTTCTTATATTGAACACAATTGTCCATCTTCTTGTTGAGTTTTTATGGAATTTTAATTTAATTATATATGTTATATATATTGTTAATCACATTCGAAAGATTTTTTGTCTTTAATAGATCTAAATTTATTCTAAAATAATTCACGGAACTTATTCAAATTACGAACTTTCTGCAGATAAAATTGTAGAAAAGATTAAACACTCTTTTTATTATGATGATTATGATGCATCAATTTTAGAAAGTTCCAATATTTAAAAAAAACAGTAAAAATAATAATATATGAAATTTAAATTTTACATGGTATATTATCCAAGTAAAATATTTTTTATTACGAGTGTTTCAATTCAAATAAAAAATGCTTTTAAAAAATATTAATTTTTTTTAACTACTGAGTAAAATAAATTATTTATAACATCGATCTATTCAACACAACAACCAATTATATTTATTTATATTATATTTGTGGACCTCTGTTTAACTTCAACTTTGCGAGGAATAAAAAAGATAAGATCCTTTTCGTACACATACACGGGCATAAATACATGTAGGTACACATTTAATATCGCTCTTCTCGCGCTACGTTTTGTTCGTTTCTCCACTTTCATCCTGAGTTGCTCATTGTCCTCCTGGCGTCCTGTTTAGAACAGCATGGCTTCCGGCACTCTTTTAGCTAAGAGTCAGCGACGAGTTCGTGTAAGGGTGGGCTGCCCTGTACATTACGTTTCCACCATTTGAGCACATTAGAGATCACGTCGGGACAGTTTGTCTACGAGAGGAGGCGTTTACATACTCGTGAATAGACCCTTAATACTTTTCAGATAATTTATCGACCGTAGACGATCCACACACACACACACACACACACACACACACACCCACACCTCTTTTCTTGAATTTCCGGTTATTGAAAATCCGGTTATTGAAAATATATGCGATTAACGATTGAATAACTCAGCGGATATAAACATATAAAGATGATATGTTGTATTAATAATGCTTTCATACATACAATATATATATATGTATATATGCATTATCTTGATATGTATTAAAATCAAGATATATTTTATACAGTGCAACAGCGCTTAGAAATTTTGCACATAAGTTAGTTTAGATAATAACAGTGATATAAGGAATAAAGTATTATCATTCGTTTAAGGACACGACATACATACATCCCATCCTTCTCATCTACCTTTCATTTCATCCTTTTTAAAAATAAAGATAGAATATATCATTATTAGTAATTAGATACAATTTTTCTTCAAACATTTTGTATTTGCTTCAAATGATTAGCTCGTTTTAATGCTCACTAAATAATTATTACAGCCAATCAAAGTAATTTACGATTAATCGTTAGAATATTTAGTCACTTCTTGATTATATTATAATAGTAACTGCAACATATGTCGTTGATAGGATCGTAGTGGATTATACTTGATGAAATGCGATAAAATCTTGTTCGATGCAAATAAAATGATGCTAAACTTCATGTAAGTATTTGTAATTATAATGTGAAAACGGCAGATGTGTGCGCGCGCGCGAAGAGAATTGCTGCGTTTCACGCGATTTAACGGTATCACGAGAGTACAAGGATACACACATCCTTTTTCTCTCCGCGCTCGTTCGCTCTCTCTTTATGTAATTTCTGATCGCGCCCCTTCCTCATCAAGCTGTCCCTAAGTAATTTCTGCCACGATTTTCGAAGTAACGCGACGCGACAGTTTATCTTATCGACGGCCATTCTGCGTACCGTTTATCTTCCCAGAGCAACGGGATATATCGCTGTTTATCTATTTAATGCATTTTAAAGGCACGCGAGATTTTATGTTTCTGCGATAAATGCGTGGAATGTAGACTGCTTAAGGCGGTGACTGGTAGACGGCGGTTCTACTCGCTTCAATTTCCGCATACGTTTATGACGTCAGAAGCGAGGGAATCTTCAACGAATTATGCTGTTGTAAAAACCGAAATTTAAAATAATATTCCCAAAATAGACCGGGCATAGTCACAGCACGGTCAGGACTTCAAAACGCTTGAAAATCGAGCGACGGAATTCTTACAAGCGTCTGAACTGAAGCTTAATAACTACCTTTTCTTAAATATTAATTGTTGCTAGGATGTCTTCCTGTCTTTTCCAATCTCGATCTATTCTACAATAGTTTCTGTATCGCATTAAGAATTTATTGGCATGGAAAGATAGCGTATACGCAAAAATAAATTTTAACGATTAATCAAATCTTTTCGCCTAAGAGAAGCAAGAATAATCGTCGTTAAAACTTGATCTGTTTGCTACATTAAAGTCTTTGCTCTGGGTCGATACGTGTAATTGAAAACGGTACGCTTGAATAGCCATCGTAGTGCCCGTTATGAGGAAGCGGTCGGACCGGTCCCAGGAAGTCGGGACGAGGCGTTGATCACGTGTGCGTCACGACGGGATGAGTCCGGGATAGTCGAATTGAACCCGTCGATTGCGTGCGGAGGATGTCCCTGTTCCCCTTCTCACATAGAACCAAACGTTCTCTCTCAGCGAGGCTGCCCCTGAGCTAAGAATTCTTGCTCGCAATCGGAGATCCTCGAGCGTGATGCGCGAGGTGGCGAACATGTTTCAGGCATAGATATACTTCTCGGTGTCGTCGTAAACCCCCAAACTCCTCTTAAGCACACCCCGAGTGATTGTCCGACGCCCGCGGACTCCCATCCCCCTTCCCCAATTTCTGAACGATGGATCTCTTCGTCGTTGTTGCAGATGGGCAAACTGGGTAGCAATCCTTTGGCTGGACTAGCGGCCTTAGGCCTCGGAGGTCTCGCCACACCAGCGAATACGGGTGGTCTTAATCCAGCAGGTAAGTCAATACATGTCTTCGAGAAATCATATCGGCAAGTATCCCGTCGGTGTTGTTCTCTGTCTCGTAAGAAAATTCATGTAGAAAATATTGGTACACTCATTTTATCTCTCTTTATCTTCATTGTGGTATGTATTAAATCATGTGATGTGGAGTGGTATTAAGTTTTTCGATCGTTACGATTCGCAAAACAGCAAATTTATGTATTTGATTATTTTCTTATCTATTTCAACGATATATTTTTTAAAATATATTATAAAATTATAATATATTATAAAATTATAATATATTATAAAATTATAATTAACCGCAATTGAACAAGCAATTGGATATATTGTGATATTTGTTGAAATTTGTATCTCAATATCGTCAATTTCAAAACTATGTTAATAGTCAATATATTTATTGACTAGTATTGCAATAAATTCTTCCTGTATGAACAAACTTTTATTGACTAAGATCTACACTAAAACAGGTTCGTATACTGCAATGAGAAATTACATAAATTCATCTATGAACTGTTCCCACAAACATTAGTTAAAGTTTATTGGAGTTCTAGAGCAGAACTAGAGGAAGAGGAGGCAGAGGAAAGAGCGATAGTATCAGTTAAACCGCAATTCAACTTCAATGCAACTAATTTATCGGGAGAGCAGCCTTATACAAACGTATTTCTTCCGTTTGCCTCATCGATTATCTAGTTCTGTAAAAGGGCAACTTTTTTCTGTACTTTTCATTTAACGACCACGCTGAGATTCGGGAGAGAACTTTTCTAATATTTGCGCAATTGATGGTCGCATAGCGTTAGCCGCATTGGCTGGAAGCCAGCTGCGTACGAGCAACACGAACAGACAGCAACCGGCGGCGAACAATCAGACGCATGAGATGACCGTGCCAAATGAGCTGATCGGTTGCATCATCGGGAAGGGCGGTACCAAGATCGCTGAGATCCGTCAGATCTCCGGCGCCATGATCCGAATCAGCAACTGCGAGGAGAGGGAGGGCGGAGCAACGGACCGCACGATCACCATAACCGGGAACCCGGACGCCGTGGCGTTGGCACAGTATCTCATCAATATGAGGTGAGTACCTGTACGCGGCCTGTTACCACCATTTCCCTCTCAGGCCCATCAGATCGAAGGTCAACCTTCGGACCGACAGGAAGTCATTCCGAGAGGTTCGTCGAAGGTTCGGCTTTCGGTGTGTCACCGAATTTCATTTTCAATAGAAAGCAGTCGAACTCGTCCCGGCTACGTTTTGCAGTGGATCGCGATGCATTTCCCCCTTAATCTCTCTTTTTATTTATTTATTTCTTCTTCCCGCATCTCTGCCGACACCGCCCGCCAAATTGGTGCGCGTCTCGCCGGCGTAGAGTGATTTCTTGTTGACCCTATATACCCACGATCGAGATCCGCCGATTCGCCTGTTTGTGCTACTCGTTCCTCACACAACCTGCTGCCTCATTTAACTTTGATGTCTTCTTAATGGTGAGACTATGTAAGGGATAGTCGAATCGGCACCCCTCGCGATATCTCCCCCATCATCATTGTTACCACCCTTGCTCACGACAACCCGCGTAAAGATGACTTTCGTCCATTTTCCTTTGCCCATTAAGCTACCGCACAAATATTGCAAACTATAAATAAATTTAAATAAAATTAAAGATAAAATTTTAAGAACGTCAACAGAATATGCTTAACGATACATTATTCGCGCAAAGGGGATGATTTTAAGACCATATATATATTTTTTTTGTTTCTCCCCGAGAGATTTGCAGTTTAAATGAACAAAATGTTAATGTGTACATTAGAGAAGATTTATTCTGTTTCTGAAAGTACAATTGGCATTAGGAAAGAAGTCGTCTCTACGGCGTGTCGCCGCGAGAAATGTTACGAAAGAGGTGGCGTTACGCTGAGAAAGATACCGCTGCGGAACCGGGCGCGTAGTCTGTTGACAAGGCAACATAACGATAATCTACCGCGAAAATCTCTCTGGTTGAGATAATGAAAAAGATTCGTCGTCGCGTAACGCCACCTCAGTTTACAGCGAAACAGGTCGTACGTAGTCGTAAGGTAAAGATGCAAGGAGAAGACGTCGCATCGACGGCCATGATCCGAGGTACCAGCGTTCACGTATGCAGATGGAAGACACCGACGTCGGCCGTGAAACGGAAGAGGATCTTAATCCTTTATTTCCAGGTCCTGTCTTCCAGGTCCAGTACCCCGAGTATCCTGCAGAACACAACTCCGCTCAACATCTGTTCCCATTGTCGCTGGCTGTCCTTTCAAGCAAATAAACTACCGACTGAAAGACATAATGAAAAGATATACGAGGACTGTCGCTCCGTTAGTGACAAGCAATTCCCGAACGGTCCCAAACAAACATATCACAGTTCCTCCTTTCGATTCGGTTTTTTTAATGACACAAATTTCTTTCTAGTTTGACAGGCTCTCGGTAATGGACGATCAGCTTATAACATTTACGCTTACAATTCTGTTTTGTCATTCAACTCGGTTCGCGGAAAAGAAAGAGAAATACCGATACATTTTGCCTTTAAAGCCGCGAGTATTTTTCTGGTATTGTATTCAGAAGAACATATGCATTGCGTAAACGTCGCGTTTTTATTTGCGCGATAAATGTGAAGGGTTTCCTTCGTCCTTGCCAGGAACCGTCGCCGTAGCATCTTTACATTTTAGTTATATGCTTTCATCGCTGTTGTTGCCATCGCTTAATGTTCATTGGTCGGTGTCAAAGATCTGTTACTTTTTTTTTTTTTTTAAATTGAATTATGCTGTGGAACTAATCTACTTCCATCATAGCGACATTAGAATGGTGAACGGTACTAACGTAGTCGTCGACGAGATTCGAGGACGACAGACAAAAGTCGGCACAAGTTCGCGCCACACGTAAGATCCCACCAGCATCAAGCCAAGTACAATTTAAACACGCGGATCGACAAACTTTTCACACACGTCACACCCTCACGTTATAATTATAATCCATTATATTTTATTCCAGATTGCCACTCACATTTTACTACTGCATATAAATAGCGCAATGCCGTTATATATATTTATCATCTCGAATCTGTATTTTGCCCGTTAACTTTGTCATCGTGTTTATTACGTATCGTGTATCCCCGGCACTCCCGTCGGCCGCGGGTCTGCGCTCTGCCATTTATCTAATTCCGGCTTCTCGTTCAAATGTCGTACGCTTAAAAGTCGATCATCGATCATTCATCATCGCGATTAGACGCATATCTCGTGATCTCAAACGCAGCGCAACTTGTGGCAGAACGCATACCCGTTGTGCCTGGTTTACTTTGATTTCTGCCTTTTCTATAAGCCACGAGGCAAGTGGCTCGTTTTACCGACGCATCACGGAGACCATCCGCCTTTTAGCTATTCACGCGAACTACGAATAACGCACCATTTTTAATTCATGGAACCATTGAAAGAGATGTTCCTTAACGGGGTCTCCCGTCTGTACAACGAACCACAAGCCCGTTACACCTAGAAAACAATCGCATCGTTCGCAAATCTACTTATTAGTGGTGGATGTGACATTTTTTTTTGTAGAAATTTGTACTCTGAAAGAGTAGACTAGCGAACGCGTGTTTATCTTCATCATCACTTCTTCCTCTTCTTTTTTTTCGTGTGCATCCTCCGCTACCGCGCTCCTTACGACCAGGACGCATTTCGACTGATTCCGTGTTCGACGTCTCACACTTCATGGACACGGTTGACCCGCGCTCTGCAGCGAGTCAGCCTATGTTCGGTATGAGTGTCCGCGAACATTCGGTAGGGTCTAAATGCGACTTGACGCGATCGAGACTTTCTCCCCCACGAACCACGTAGCCGGTGTACGTGATAATCATGCTCCATAGAGCACCTCTGACGTAACTCTCTAAGCCTTCAACTTGTGATTTAGTTTCTTTTTTTCTGATGGTTCCTTTCTTTTCTCATATATATATATATATTTTTTTTTCGACACCGTCATGCGGTCGCCGCGGCAGCTACCACTATTATTATTACTACTGCTACTTCTACTACTACTACTACTTGTACTACTCCTACTGCTACTACTACTATAACTATTGCTACTATACTTTACTATTCTCTTTACTTTTTATCATCTCTTATGTTCTTTTTTTTTTAATCTCTTTGACACACTGTTTTACGAGGAACGTTCCCGCCCTCACCTTTTTACATTTTGTGTCTTTTCCCCAGTGTCGAACTGCAGAAAGCTAACCTAGAGGCCCAAAATACCCAAACCCCTGGCAGCGGTACCACTCCCGGAGCATCCGGGGCCAGTGCTTCCCCCTCTACCACCACTACCACTGCCTCTCCCTTGGCCAGCGCCATCCCCTTGGCTCAGCTGCTAAGCAAGCCAGGCGCCCTCAACGCCCTATCTAGCCTCACCGCCCTCGGCGGACTCACGGAATTGCTAGGTGGTGCCGCTGGCGCAGCTGCATCCGCGCTACCGGTCCAGACTACCGGCGTGCACCGATCGCACAAGACCTTTACGCCGAGGCTCCGTAGCCCGGGCGCACCAGGCCCGACCGACAGCGGCAAGTTCAAGTCCGAGCGTACCAAGTACAATCCGTACTGAACGAACGGACAAGCGACGGGATGATAACGATGATGTTACAGGGGGAACACTACATACACACAAACACACACATCTACTACTACACACTTATAGCAAACACTTGTGTAACACACCGAAGTAAAGTGCGTACGGACGCCAGGGTAGCGAGTATAAAGACTTGGCGAAGGATCGACTTGTTTTTTGTTATTAAATGATTGTTAAGATGGGCACGATTGTGAGCACGATTATCGAGATGCATGAAGCCGAGGAGGAAGGTGATCCTCGATTGTACAAGGGATCACCTTCAGCTCGCGATCGACGACTGATCTTAGAAAGAAGGAATTTCTTTCGAAAATATAAAATATTTTTTGATCATTTTTCCGGAGATAACATAGCTGCTCCGCTTGCCCAAGTTCGCTCACTTCCTCCTAAGAATCACTGTGTGGAAACATTTTGTAGGATTTTTATTTGTTTTTGATGTATTGTCTTTAGCTGAGGAAAAGGAAAAGAGAGATTGGAGCGTTTGGAATCTTTTGTGTTATTAAACCGTATGATCCGATGCTAAGTCTTAGAAACAACACATATACTATCGTGACACGCCCTCCGAGATCGGGATGTTTCGACGCTATCGTGTAAAGACTGATTGTGTGATGTAATGAAGTTACGGAAATCATTAATGATAAATTCTCTTGAGGTCCCTTACAGCTAACGACATGAAGCTTTAGTCATACGTTTGCGTTTCATCCTGTACGAGCGGTTTCTGATAGGCTCGGAGGACGCGATCGCTCATGCACCGTCGCAAGACAGCCTTTTTTTTATATAAATATATATATAATTACATTATAATTATTATTGTAATTATTATTACAATATTATCATTAATTACTGTTTGAAGCAAAAATTCTTATTATAGTATAGCTATTCCGATGTGATTTTTTTTTCGTAGTAGATAGAAATTCTATCGATAGAAAAAAGTTTTTCGCGCGCGCGTGGATGAATATGTGTGATGAGGAAAAAGAGAAGAAAAGTGCGTGAGAGAGAGAGAGAGAGAAAAAAATCGTCTTTGAATCATGTGTTTATCAGTCTTTGTAATAAATCGCGTTGAAAATGCACTATGTCATAATCATGTAATGTGCTTTAGATGACTTTTGCGGTCTTCTTTCTTACAAAAACCGATCCGTAACCGAGCGATCGAGGAGTTCGCAGAAGCATGCGAATACGGTGAATTTTGAAGAATTATAATCGACCATTGCAATATGAAATAATCAATCAAGCTATACACATAGTGCGTGTTGTAATAACGGTAATAAACTTAATCCTTATACATCTGCACGCGAGACAACTAGGAGTCTGCATGAAATCGCGTGTAAATTATGTTTTTTGTGAAATTAAACTTAATAAAACACGTATATACACACACAGAAGACACGATCAGATTTCTAATTTCACTGTAATATTCGTGCATCTTCTTAATCTACTGTTTTGTAAGTGATTGAAAAACGTGGAGTCGAGATTGTCTGACCGGGGAAGAACGTTCGATCGGTTAGATCCAAGTCTAACGCAATCGCAGAAAAAAGAGGAGAAAACAGTTCAGACAGATGTTCGAGATGTTTCATCGCTTGGATAAAGACGATTGATAATGGGAAATCATCAGATAAGTGTTTGTGTGCTCAATCTTCTAGTTCATAGCGAGTATTTGCAAGTAGCGACCGATCGGGCGTAGGATATAATGATCGGGTTAATCCCGAGTACTGACCTTATCGCGAGCGTGGCCATGGTTTATCGGAACGCGCGGTAATCTCATGAGGAATCAGTCCCGTTCGCAGAAAAATCTATTCTGATCGGATCAACCGTCGCCATGATCGCGAGATATCTTCATTGCGTTTTTTTTTCTTTAATTTTAGATTGTATGGTCTCGTTCCATTTCTTTCTCGAGACAATAAATAAAATCACGCCCAGGACTCTAAGCTAAGGACCGTTTACGATGAAAGAAATGAGAAAACCGCGAAGATAATGCATAAGAAAGTACACACAGTCCTATCATGTAGGTATATCAAGTAAAGCGATGCGCATAACGGTGATAAATCGTGAAACTATATGGAACCATTGGACGCAATTAAAAAAAAGTACTCGCGATATTTTACGAGAACGTAGAATTTCCTCGCTTGAGACAGATATCTGATAGGGGAAGCCATTGCTGTGCCTGGTATTCCTGCATCGTGCGTAGAATCCTGTAGGCAGATAATCTTCAGCTGTACATTAGTCTATAACGATATCGCAGAGCTTACATGCTTAACAGACTTTAGCCACCCTGTATCATCTTGTTAAATAAAGCTAGGCGTGTTTAATACAGTAAGAGAAATACAATACCAAATAAAAACAGCTCTAGCGTTCCTGCGAGTGAGGTCCCGCAATGCATTGGTCCGCAGGAATGATGTACATGACCGATAATGCGAAAAATTTGTTTCTCGATGATCTTTTTTCACATAGCATAGCAGGCTAACACGTTTTTTCTACATTGAACGATCGGAAATGAAATATCTCCAATATATTGCGCGACCACCTTTACGGCACCTGAACGTTTTATTACCACCTTTTTTAAGCGTATTATGTCTTTGCGTTAATCTTTCGGCGATTTACTGGATCAGTATAATTGAAAGAAGAATTGAATGAAAGAGATGTATATATACCACTCGGTTTATTATACTTTTAATCAGGATCGACTCTGCTTATGAAGATATCTCAATTTGTTGTGAGAATGCGACATGGCTTCTTTCACCGTTTGTTACTTCAACTTTGATATTAATAGCGGTTACATTTCAAGCAAAACTGGATTTTTTAAAATTAAACTTTTCTCAATTCTTATTAACGCGAGTACTGTTTGCTGTCGAACCAATTGTACATAACTTGACCGTATTTTGGTACTTACATTCAGCGTGCATTCATCTTTTCGTGCAACATTTATATCAATCACGAATCACGACAAACGTGGGATTCGGGTCAGGACCGGCTACTTTTAACGCTCAATGTACGCTGAGAATACGGTCCATTGAAATCCGAATATACATATGTACCATGTTTCACCACGTACACGTAAGTGTTAAGCGTAACCAAGATCGGAGAGAGATGTAGATAAAAGGGGAGAGAGAGCGAAAGAGAGAGAGAGAAAGAGAGAAAAAGAGAAGATGTATCCATCCAACCAACTTGACCCAGGCTCCTGCCCGTTTTTGGTAAGCACCATCCGTTCCTTCGTAGTCCTGTTAATCGACTTATCCTGTTGGCTGCGAAGTTCTCATTACGTTTCTTAGTTTTCTATATTTTTTTTCTTTCCAATTCAATCGTTGCGCAATCTTTTTTTTTTTATAATATACCAAATATGTACCAACCACACTGAAAAAAAATTTATTATTTGCAAGAAAATTGATTTCTATGAATTTAGTTTCCTTAATTCAAAGAAATATTATCTAGATTTGAGAATATATTTTAAATTAAGAAAAATGTTTTCTCAAATCCACCTAATACTCTTCTTTGAATTAAGGAAATTAAATTTAAAGAAATCAATTTTCTTGCAAATAATAAATTTTTCTTTCAGTGCATATGAATCCTTCCGGGCTCGCGAGAAACCCTCGAGAAGAAGTACGTGTCACGTGACAAAATTTCTAAAGACCATCTCCGGAGTCGCGCGGAAATATTGTTAATCTGCCGTCCTTGGCAGACGTAGTAATTAGTAATAGCCTTGTTTTGCAGGCATAAATCTCAAATATCTGTGATAACGCTCTGGCTGATGGTTCGTACAAAATTCGTAGATCGTGCATGCAAACTATAAGAGACACGCAGGATTTACATACGGAAATATACGGGATACGGCTCACGCGGAGAGCCACTAGATTCGCGTTGTATTCTACTTTCGCGTCGCATGCTGTAACGTCTTTATTCGGACGAAAAGATCGGCCAGTCAGTCTCGTCAGTCTTTTCCTCCGAAGAGAATGTGTTCGGGATTTTGTCTGGGTTTTCGTCTTGCGGGCACGAGGGGAGAGTCTGGAGAACAAGCTTGAAAATTGTCAAGCTTGAACATATATTCCACATAGAAGTGGGCCGATTTTCGTGATCGTTATAGAAGTCATTCGAGCTCTCCCCTCGTCCTCGTCGGGACGAAAACGCGACCGGCAGAAATGAACGCTGCCGTTACTCACGACGCGACCGATTGTGTTTCAGGATATCGATGGAGACGTCGGGGGTGCCTATGCCCGCGTATCACTTCATCCCGCCGGACCACATTGTGAAATCGCCCATCCACTAAATGTGGAGAGCCGTCGTGGTCGTTGTCGTCGTCGAAAAGGACGCGGAGCATCGCGGAAGCGCGCGAGGCTGTCAGTGGCATATGGGGCTGGGCCACACACTGTGTTCAGCTTGCAAATCGATACACTTGCAAAAAGAAACAAGACACACGACAGTGAGAGAGGGAGAGAGAGAGAACGAGAGAACGAGAGAGAAAGAGAGAAATAGACACACACACACACACACACATAATACGTACTCATGTAGGACACTCGCACGTATTCAGAAAAGGAGTAGACTTGTGCGCGCTTTAAATAAGACCGTGTACGTTAAAATCGAACATATTCTAATACGACCACAGATATACGTAAAAAGAATGCGTACACACATATATATACACACATAATAAACATACACACGCGATAGCCTGAAGGAGAGTTAAAACGTACATGGAGAAATATGATAAAGATACGCACGCGCGTACACAGACACACTTGAGTGTACAAAACTGTACAAAAGTTATTTAAACAAAAGAACAAAAAAAAATAATGATGCACGCCGCAGCCGCGAGCTGTTGCCGATTGGTAAAGGGAACAAGCCAAAGATATGTTAGTTTTCATTTTTATATTTAAACGAAAAAAAATGATGACGCGAGACGGGAGAGAAATACGGGAGAGAATTATTATTATTATTACTACGAACGATGATGCTAAATAATATTAGGCCGGTTGTTAGCGTTTTTTCTATTGCATATAAAACGGATACACCGTCGCGCCGACGGTTTTCGCGACCGGTTCGCGAGCTTGGTTATTTCATTCGAAAGAAAAGCGGCAGAAATGCAGCTGGTATCACGAGACCGTTGTTCGGAATAAAATCGGTAGTCGAAGAGTTCGAAGAGAGTACTTTTTACTTTTTAATAAAATTACAATTTTATTCAAATAAAATATGGAAACTGCAAATTTAATAGGAACTAAATATCTTCATTGTTTGCAGCCATTTTTAAGAAACTGCGATATCTACGGGCATCCTGAATTGTAATGAGAGAAGAAGTCTAAATTGCTTGACGCAGGTATCGCCGATATTTAATTTAAGTTCTCGAGTGAATGAGCTGATAAAAGTTGTGCATATCTTTTAGAATTTTTTAGGGGGTGTTTCGAGTTCGCGCTTCGACCTCTTCGACTGATTATTTCGAGGTGCGCGTCTTGGTTCCCTGATGATTGAGACATTTCGGAAGGTGTCTCCGGGTAACTTGGAGGATTAAAAATTGAATCTCATCTAGAGTATATCGATCTCGATATCACGCGATAACGCGTGACCTGTCGGCATCAGGGGAAGATGGGACGTGTGTCGGACGTGTCTCGATTACGTGGTCTCTTGTCCCACATATCTTTCTCGACCGCGTAATCGAACGTCTACTCGCCTCACGTCACGCGCACCGATTTCAGTCGTGCAGTGATCTCTCGCACGTGCCTCATATGATGCCGATCCTCACGTGGTCTCGCGCGGTCCCGTCAGCGCATCCGCGGCCAATTTTTCCCGTGGCCGCGAGGTCGGGAATCACGAGAGCCTCGCGGTCAACGGCCAGAAATAACAAAGATCACGAGTGACGTCATCGCGATTAACTGTCGTGCGCGCGGGAGCGCCGAGGGAAAGTAAGATAATTGATAATTGATCGCGCGCGGTGAAAATTTTACGTAGTTGCGTAGCTTTTGCATGTGAATCCTGGATTCCAAAATTGTCGGTAAAAGCTTTTCTTTTTTTAAGGGGGGGGGGGGGGGGAAGTAGAAAAGACAGAGAAAAAGTGGAAAAAAGAGAAAAAAAACGACTGCGGACGTTCGCACCGTCGATCGCTCGGCGTCCCCCTCGCCGGGAGCGCGGAGGGAACGAGCGGGTTGCGCGTCCTAGTGCATCCTCGGCATCGTCCTCGACGCGAGACCCCCCTGGGGCGCACCTTCGGCGCCCTCATCGCGACGATCTTTATAAGAATTGTAAGTCGAGAGTGTCGAACACGGCCGGGGGCGATGCCGAGCGCGCGCTTCTGTTGAAGGAACAAATGAAATTATTACGTGGAATATATATAAATAATGATATATATTATATATATATACACATAATATATATATTTATTATACGCGATAAAGATAATTAGAGAAGAGATAAATAGCGATGAAAAGGTGCGAGCTCAAGCCCAGACTCGACCAGACTCGAGGCATCCTTTCCTTTCTTCATCATCCACTTCAAGCCTCCCATTGACGGTTTCAACCCCTTCTCTTCATATCGGAATTTGGTCCCACACTTGCGGTTTGGTTCGCGAAATCGTAAGGAATCGCTCCACAATGGCGATATTTATCTTTTTATCAATTTTAAATATACGTTCTTCTTTCGTATGTATTATACGTTTCTCCATTACGTTTTTTTTATCTTTGTTCGCGTGTTATTTTATAGTCGTTACGATATCGATATTTAATAAAAATTATTACTTTATTCGGAAGAAAAATGCGCGCGCGCGCAGCATTGTGCAACGTCTTTTTGAGATTGTTTTATTCTATACTTTATTTATGTACTAGTCTGTACACAAATTGCGAAATAATCGTATTTCGAGATTTCTTGTTGGATATTTCATATTTGTGGTTAGTTTTGTCTCTCGATTGATATTAAGAGACGAGTTAAATTAAAGGAATTATTATTATTATTAAAAATGGGGCTTATAAGAATTGCTGAAATATATAATAGCTATGTAACTAGTTTTTGAATTCCGTTGTAAGATCAAGTTAACGCCAATGTAATTGGCTGTGGCGCGGACGATTTACACCTTGCGACTTGTATCCTGTACCGATAACTTCCATTATGTGCCAAACGTAAACTAAAATTCGGAAAAAATAGGGGGAAAAAAAATTGCTAGAAAATGTTAGTCTGTGCTTCCGGTGTCAGCTCAATTAATAATCGGTGGTCTTCGCGCGTACGTATCACTTTTATACATCCTACCCAATTTGTATGAAATTGCTCTTAATTTTAATATGTAAATTAATCCTTCCAAAAGAAAAAGAGATAACGTTGATCGTTGTATCGACTCTAATTTTATGTTTGTGTATAACTGAACGATATTGTAGGTCAGTTTTGTGATATATATATTTTTTGTCTCGTTTTGTTTTTATTGAAAATATTTTGCGGTGCTCGCTTCTTTTCGATGCGCATTGTAAATATGTTTTCACGTTGTACATATTTATTAATCTCGGAGCATCACCTTGTTTATACGATGGCTTTTTAGTCGGGAAATGTATATCAACATCTCGCATCGACATCTGCGATTTCACCTTATTTATTACATCGACGTATTTTCTCATTTTGATCGTAACACGCACCTCACCATTTCGTTTTGCTGAGTGAATAAGTTGCGAACGGCTCCTCCGTGTAAAACACGAGAAAATTGCGCAAAATTCAGTTGTGTCGTTAAACGTGGGATTTGTAAGTAATATGTTTAGAGTTAATTTTTTTAAGAAAAATTTTAATCGAAAATAGTTTATATCGTAATTTTTTATGGATCCATCTAATCTATATGCTAGGACAAATCTTAGTGTAAAATTCATTTAAAGTGGGTATCTTAAAACCTTTTTTACACTAAAAAGTTCTTTTGTCAAAATCTTTCATCTGCTAAAGATTTTGAAAAAACCGTAGTCAAGGTCCCAAAATTAAATTTTTATTAGGTATTATGTCGAAAGACATCGGTTACTCGACCATATTTTACGGCACAATCTGTATATATCTCGCGAGAAAAAGAAACGATTCTGAATGGATCCAATGCGTTTTTTTTTAGTTGCCGGACAAATTTTATATCGTAATTGGTATGATCAATCGCGAGAGTCCGTTGATGACTTATTTAAATTATGTTTGAGAAATTTAATCTTGTTATTTATAATTATTTATATACATGCCATTTTTGTGGAAAATCATTTTTGTTATTATACACTGAAGAAAAGAAAAAAAAAAGAACAAAGCAAAAGTATTTCTCTCTTTTCTCATCGCGGCAACAAGGCACTCCTCTCACATCTCCTCCTCTTCACCCTCGCTAACGCCCTTGCTCCCCCATTCTCCACCAATAGGTAGACAATGATGGCGTACAGTAGTAATTATATAAGAGAAAAAAACGGCAAAACATGAGACGAGCAACGGCATCGAGCGACAAGTAGTCTCTGCTAAAAAGTCGATAAAAAAAAAAGATGAAAATAACAATTAGTGAGAGACGCTGTATGATTGTGTATATCAACAATAAATAATTGCTGTGATTAGAATCGATTATATTAGTAAGTAGTTAAGGATCAATTTTTAAGGCACTTCGCGGAGAGAGAGAGAGGGAGAGAGAGAGAAAGTAAAAAGAGAAGGAGTACTTATTGATATATGATAGAGAAAGAGATGGGAAAAGGAAGAAAGAGTGCATGTGAGTGTACATACATATGATCGTTTACGAGCGCGAAAGAAAGACAAAGAGAGGAGAGAGAGAGAGAGAAAGACGCGACAAGAGGATAGGGGAGATTTTTAGGGCCCACTTTATAGGCGACTGAAGTATGTACGTGCGCGCGTGCGTATAAACCCTCTCGAATCGTCGACAGAGGTATTATTCGTATCCAATCTCGCTAGGAGTGTGAAAAATCCTGAAATCATTCTCTGATATTCAAATCGGATTAAAGAGAAAAGAAAACGAACCGTAAAACAGAAAGGGCGGAAGACGATTGCTGCGCGCGTTTATCTACGTTTAAGATAAATCCATGATCTCTTCCCACTCGAACTCTGTGTCTCTTGATAAATCCTTTCAGTACCGGAATCAGATGTAAAAATTTGATCTATCTTTTTTATTACATTTTAGCCACTTTTAGAACCCTCGGGGGAATATTTTATATTTGTAAACGTGTATTACACTCTATATGTAGATATTATTTAATAAGATATTAAAGATATTATTTAATATCCACGTACGCGGAGTGCCGCTGCTAAAAGCTGACGACGCCACTTGGGTACTGGAAGGGTCAGGAATGCAGAATTTGCACAAAAATATCGTTGCAGAAGCGAGGATCGAAGTGGACGAGAGGCGAAGAACCTCTCGATGACCTTTCCAAGTGCGTCGAGGGGGAAAAAACCACGTTTCTTATCCGCGCACAAAAGAACACGGCAGTAAAATGGTGACCACCAGCTACACGCTTAGGCTACCCTCCATAGGCTTCGAATGCGTCTTCACAAAAGTATAACGTGACGTATACTTTCCCCTTTAACGATAATTTCGAAACTTATATCGGACCACGACGACCTACTCTTAACGAACGTACAATTCAGAGTGATAAGACGGAGACATTCTAATTTTTATTATCAATCTCGCTTCGCGGAAATAGTAATGGATCGGAAGATTACGTTTCGTTTAAAAAAAAAAAAACGCCGTTGCGCGTGACGTTCATATCCAAAACGCGTGCTTACAAGAAGAAAAAGAAGTCGGAACATTCAAACTGTCTATATGTTATATTTTATTGTTGTTTTCCATACATGTAATCTTCTAAATTTCAATGAGTTTCTGAAGTGTTTTACATTTCCGTGAGTATCGTAAGTTATCGATAGCGTTTAAAAAAACGATTCTAATAGTTTACTATGGTGCAGGCTAAGTGTCAAGAGCAATAAGTAATTAGTGATATTTCTCGTAAGGAAGCTTCCATCTGCTACGTTTGCACGTGAGCGGCCGGTTAAGGCGATTCTGTTGTAGCTGATGGTTTTCTCGTTACCGCTTCCAAATCCACCTACCATCTGAAGATGTCCTTTTGTCGCACTGACATATTCCAGAAGCATATCCAATGACACATATGACTAGGCTACGAATAATTAAATATCTCTTTTGCTCCGAATAAGCTAGCCTTGTATTTATCCGGCGTGTATCCATCATTCGGAAATCGATTAATTGTACATTTCGGAGCACCTTTATGTAGGCACTTCGATTCAATCGACTCTCTGTAGCTTCTAGTGATCGTTAAGATATCGTCTATCGCGTGTTCGAAAAAAAAAGAAGATAAAATATCGGAGAAACGGAAACAGGTATCTACGCAGGAGTAATCTAAGAGCGATCAACGAGGATTTAGGACATGTTAGATTATATTCCCCCCTCCCCCTCTTCCCCCTAAAGATCTGTTGCACCAACAATAGTTAGCACTAACCGCAGTTAACGGATATAATGCTTTCTGTATTATAGATAGGGATGTGTTTTCTCGGCAGAAACGAGAGATATCTAAAATGTTAGTTTAGTCAGAGCTGTCTGTGCTGTTGGCTAAAAGTCATTTACATGTAAGAAAGCTTGCGTTTGTACAACGGTTAGACCTAACTCCGGAGCAACTGACGCTGACCAATATTTCAACGAGGACGCGGTTATTCTCGCGCGGAATCGGAATTTCGGTGAGCGGAAGGAAGGAAAGAAGGAAGAAAATAGCGCGATCGTTGAAAAGTCCCGGGTACGTACGCTCCTTCCCCCTTATTATTAAGGTGCACACCACGAGCTAGTAAAGAAGAAGAAAACAAGATCGGCGGCAAAATGCTAATCGCAGAGAGCGGGCACGAGGAACCCGATTCGCCCTTCGGACACAGTTGGTGTTAAGGAAAAGAACGGAAAAAAATTGAAGCGGGCGTAAGAAAGAAGAGCAAATGTCAGCATTCATTGCGATCATATCGTTGTGGCGTAGAGCAATCTGTTAGTGCAGGGGCCTTATCCTTATTGCGTGGGTCCCACCGAGGGGTTTTGCCGAGGATATAAGCCGGATTTTTGTAAGATACCGAGCTCGAGTCAGATACAAGTACAAATCGGTGGGAGGTATCTGCCTTTACGAGATCTTCAAGATACGTCTTGCACGTCGGCTTTCGGAACAAACGGCTCGTGTCTACGGGAATGAGTTAACGAGAGCCATCGGTAACTCGGGAGGGATGGAATGCGTACGCGTACCTATCTCCTGATGTTCGGAAAGCCGGTTTCTGCGGTGCTTCCAGAACGAACGTCCGCGGCAATTCTCGCCAGGGACCTAACATTACCGTAACGCAAGGCAATCAGCTAAGAAATAAACTTAGTTTTTATAGAATATTGAATCGCGCCCTTCCTTCGGCGGGGCGTGGAATTTTAAAGGGCAAAGCCTTCCTTCCTCGCGAAAGGAAAAATTGGGGCGATTGTTCGCGACCTCTTGACGCCGCAGCATTGTCGCGCGATTAGAAGGCGAATCAGACGACAGACAGATTTATTCTGATGAGCTACTGTAATATTAAAATATGCTGCAGCTTTTTGAAATTGTCATGCTATTATCCAGCTGCATGTGATACAGCGCGAGAGAATCTCGAGAGCGGACGACTATATTAGCATAGCAATTGGCACGAAATAAAACATACAAAAATATGCGACGAAAATACGGAACAAGCGACGCTGTGATTGCAGCATTTCGCTGTATTCATGAGATAATATTTTATTTGTGAGTATAAGCAACATCATAAATGATTCCTAATTGAATAATTTATGAACTTTTAAACAGTCAATTGCTACTCGCTGCTTGAAAGTAAAATTAGAATGCGATTGCCATTTATGATGATCAGTGTTCCACAGTGTAATCAGGAAGTCTTCGTACGCGAAGTTACTTGATGCTTCGATTTTAGACAATGGTCTGTCGTCTAATCGGTCCTGGTATCGCGTTTTTTCCCTGAATAAATTAAGGCGAATTAAAAATCGAGCGCACGTAGTCGACATAATAAAGAAGAAGGCTGTCGGCCATGGAGCCAAAAGGGTCACCACTTGATTACGCGATTTAGGTGCCAAAAATCGATTATGAAAACTCATCGCTGAGCGGCTCAATTTTGTGCCAAGCTAACACAAATTGCGAGCAGTATAACACGTGTGCCAAATCGCTGTTATTAATCACTCCTGTTTCGGGTAGCGAATCCCCCCTGACGACTCCACGAATGTCGACGAGATACGCTCGTTTGCACTTCCAAGTTTCTTTTTCAACGCCGTGTTCTTGTTAATCTTGTTAATAGGTTTGCACGAGTTACGAGAAGTTATAATTTAGTTGCGGGCATATATTTTGTTACATTATATAAGTTAGTAAGGATTTTAAAGAATAGATGGTCGCGACGAAACAATTAAATACGTTTTAGACAATCATGAAATTAGTGATATTTTTATAACTTAATTTGTTTTTTATTACCAATATCTTAGAAAATTGCAATGTGACTGAATTCCTAATGTGAGGTATAAATGTCTCTCGTTAGGTAAAATATTTCTTCTCGCTATTCTTCTATTCTTCCAGTTCGTTCTGAATTTGTATAAATCATGTAAAAAAATATAATACAGAAAATTATAATTATTAATATAAATATATAATTATTATTAAATGCATATTGTTTGAAATTTTAAAATAATGGTTTTGATTTTTCTGATACTCTTTGATACTCTAGTTGCACCGTAATGCGAATATTGCGCCTGAATCGCCGCAAAACCGCAAAAAATGGCAATCTCGTCGAATCGAAACGTCATCAGGATGGGAAGTGAACTACATTTTCTTGGCAACTCGAATGTATGTAAATTAAAGCTTGCACCCTAGCCAGATGCGCGGCAGGACGCCAAAATTATAGGAAAAATACGATATTACAATTTTGCGCGGAAAGCTCTCAGTTTCTGCACTTGCGATACATTGAAAAGAATGACTCGCGTTATCTCATGGAGATTAAACGGAGTCATTTCGCTCTCCTCTCATTAATGTAATTACCTCCTACCGTGTTTTTCTTCTTCTTCCTACTCTTTTTTTTCTCTTTAGCAATTGATCGATTAAACTTGCAACAATCTGTTGTTCAATCTGCAATAGATTGTTACCAAGACAGAAGAAGTCTGATCCTAAAGACAAAGATCTTATATGTATAACTTATCGTGAGGGTGTTCCTTTTTTACGAAAACGTAAGTCATATCAATTATCGATGAGAACAATAAATTAGATATCCCCTTCTTTGATGAGAAAAGTGTTCGTCGTAAGATATTGTATTTTCGTAGAATATGCGCGTATGTCGCGATTTGACAAAGTAGAAAACTTCGAACTTATAGCTTCGAGAATGCTAAAAAGCGGTACGCTAAAATATTAAACGGGAAGCGAACGCGTCAATTTTGATGATAGCGGTTTCTATAACGTGGTCGCTCGAGGAAACATCACATAGAGATTTTCATCTATTAGGAAAATGTGGCGACACACTATTGCGGATTGTTGCGACTTGATCCACCGTCGAAGTCTCCACATTATTTCTACGTAACGTATTACGTTGTTCTTCCGTTAGCTTTCTGTTCGCCGTCGAGAAGCGTTAAATGAAAAAAAAAACAAAAAACAAATACGTAACGATAGGGGTAATTCGTGTTCGAGCTTACCCTCGATTCTCTTCCCAACGCAGTCGCGTCTTCTCGACCCCTCTTTGTCCCTTCCTCTATCTTAGAATCCTATTTCCTTTATCTTCCTCGGCAAAAAATCGATTTACGTTAGGAAGCCTTTACGAAAACAGGGTCATAAATACTTACGTATAATACGAGTATTTTAAATTTTTAACGCGAAAGAAAAACTAAGAAAGAAAAGGGATAAACAAAACGAGGTGTAGTAGTGCGATGTAACAAGAAAAAAAAGAGAGAGAATAAAATTTTTTACAAAAAAAAAAGATAATGTGAGGTGTAAAATGTCGCTTGTACGATTTGCGACTGCGTTTTTCAATGCGTAGAGATCGTCGCCCTTTGTAACTCGTGTCGCCCCGTGGACACGTGTGCGCGCAGAGAACACGAGATGTGATCTCATAGTCGAGTTCTGCGAACCTCTTGAGCCTTTCAACATCCCTAACCGGATAGATAGACCGAGTGTCTCGGAAGTCTTTCTTGAATTTTACTCATTAATTTTACAATTAAATTACGAGATTTTAATGTAATTCCTAATCCTTACTTTCAAAATCCAATGTGTGACAATACACGGTCGACCAATAGAAGTTATTACGTAAAGTGGCTGTTGAAAGGGTCGAACGTAGGGACACGCTGCATTTGATCGCGATACGCACGTGAGTCGGTCGTCGCGAGATCGCAGAATAAAGTAAACGATATTACGGGATGAATCGCAGACGGGGGGCACATTGAAAGTACCGATCGCGATGAGATTCGACCGAGTGCCACGTGCACGCGCGTGGGAAACCAAAAGGGGATCTCCGCGAAAATGTATCCGCGATATCTTCCTCGCGATCGGTCGCCTCGCAGCGTAAAGTACATTATTCCAGGGTAAAGTTTTGTAAAATCGTCTGGTACGCAATATTTTATGTAAAAAGCAAAAACACACGTAACGAGAGGCACACTTAACAACCAACACGTTCACACGGAAAACACACTTTGAGCATGACGAGTGAAGAGAAAAATGGAGAACGAGCGAAAGAGAGAGCGAGAGAATGAGAGAGCGTGAATGGAAGTTAAAAGAAGAGACACTTTCGCGATGATCGTACTACCAGAGAATGAGAGACGAAATAAAACACCTGCTGTAGGCCGGCGATACGTAACATACGTATACGTATGCGTATATATACATACATGTATACAACATACAATTACACCGTAAGTATATATATAAGAGATACTTATACTTTATATAGCTGCATTCGTCGTGTCATTACGTATACAGGGCTTGCGAGCGTTGACAGGTGATTTGTCTCGGCTAGCGTGTTAATTAAGGATCGCATGGACGAGAGAGAGAGAGAGAAAGGGAGAAAAAAGAAAGGGAACAGAGAATGAGAGGGTGTGTGTGCGCGTGCGAGGAGAGGAGAAGCTATATCCCTTATTAGTCGACGTTACATATCTTCGACTCGTTGTTTGCGAAGCGGCACAATCGTTCAAAATCGTTGCAAAACACCGACGTCAGCAAAGTATTGACATGTGGCAGGAAACGAAAAACTCTAATGGTAGTGTGGGAGGCCTGTAGCCCGGGTTCATTCGTCGCACGTTTAACGATAAGCGTGGCTGTCTCCTCTCGCGTCTTCATATTTGATAAATAAAAAGAAAAAGAAAAAAGATTAATATCAATCACGGTGTTCCTGAAGATGATGACTATGATTTACACAGACCTTGCCTACGGACCAGTTGCAACAATGTTAGTTAATGGTGAAACAATATATATATTACGTTCTCCCTGCCTATTTTACAAATAAGGCTTATACGATATAGAAAGGACCACGTGATAAGGATTATTTAATTAAGAATATAATACGACACATCGTTGTTGCAACGCAGGTCCCGAATGGCAGAGACCACTGATGTTCGTATCGGATATAGGTACTCTTTTTAGCTTATAAACAGAAAGTAACGCATTCTGGATCCTCTCTGACAGCCGCGTTTAACGTTACCCGGGCGCGGAGAGACTCGGGCGAATAGACCCGTAGGGAAGAACACGTAGATGACCCTCGCCCAACGTCAACCTACATATCAGACTTTAGTTAACGCCAGGAAATCTTCCTGAAAAGAAAGAAAAACCCCGAGTTTTCATCCCGATCCTCCCGCAGATCAAAGTCGGAAAAACTTGCACGGTTCTAGAGCACGAGTGAGATAAGAGAGGACATCGCGTTGATCGGGGCACACTCCGCCTCTAGAGTATAGCCCGAGGACTCTGGGAAACTATAGCTTTCGGATCCCCTCGACCCCCTTATCCACGCGATTCTCAACCCGGGACTGACCCTCCCCCTCATCTTCTCATCCTCCATTCCCTCCCCCCTTCACTCCGAACCTCCCCGACTTCCTCCCGGTGCATCCTAGGTTTAGAAAATATATTTGTATTGTCAGTTATCACACACTACTAACACTAATGCTTACTACTACGATCTATAACTATAATGATTCTTATTATTATTAATACTGCTACTGTATCACACCTCTCCATAGGTCGCGTAAATACGACATGTCCTGTTGTTGTTGTTGGATTGATTATCGATCACGCGCGCGGGAACGAGAAAGTAACGCGAAAGAAAGAAAGAAAGAAAAAAGAAAGAGAGAAGAGAGATCGTATTCTTTCGAAAGGAGATCGTTGACTGCGTGAGTTTTTCGCTTTGTGTTTCTAGGTTTCTCAGTTTCTTACAGATCACACACAATTGTTGTAAAGTAGAGCTTACCTACACTTGACGGCTTATTATTACTTCCACACACTGTTGCATCGTTGTCACTTTCGGCGCTCGGTTACACGCACTGAGAGAAAAAAAAGTTTTAATTACGCTGAAGTTGCCTTAATTAATTAAGATAACGATAATTTCCTGCAATTAGTTCGGATGTGAGAGCATTCTGCTGTAGAAGAGTGACAATCGTGCTCGTTATTAATGTCGATTGTTCTCGTATATGCAAAATATTTAATATATAAACTATTAGCTGTGCCAAGTAGTGTTTTTGTAAAAAAGAAAAGAAATAAAGATTATTGCTGCAAAATGTGAAAGTATAATCCATTTTAATAAATTCACCTGTCGGAAGTGTCGTCGTGGCGAAAGAAAGGACGCGGATCGATAACCGGTTAATTCGTAGAGAATATATTATAGCAATTTGCCTTAATGCAATATGCATGCACCTTCCTTTTTAACATCGCAGTTTGATCTATATGCGCAATTGAAAGTGCAATCGACTTGCGATTTTCTCTCAGTGAGACTCTTCGTGGAGGAGCGTAGATTTAAAGAACGTAGCGTATACGCGCGCGACGAAAACTTCGCGAGATGTATAATAATGCGCGATAGACGTCAGGAAGAGTACGCTGTCACCGTCATTGTTAAGGATAGTCATGATCATTAATTTCCTCGCCTCTATTCTTTAATTATCGACGATTGTCCATCGTCGGGATACGTGTTCAAGGTGTTTAAGCGTATTTTCCATCGTACATTACGAGTTTCTTACACACGGTCGTGACTTTTGTACAGGATCATGCAATTCCCCACTTATTTATTTCAGAAAACGACGAAAATTACATCATTTTTTATTATGTATGAGTTATTTGCTCGGGATGAGAGATGTACCTACTGTAATTCACATCTATATTCTAAGGTGTTTGAGAAAAAGAGCGTAAAGATGCACAAAACGTATAATCATGCATGAATTTTATAAAGACAGCACTTTAAATGAAACTAATAAGACTCTGAGGGACCAGAAAATTAAATTTATCCATGTATAAAAATAGCGCATGCACCTTTCAAAAAAGATCTATAATTTTTTATTATTCCTATAACTATCAGAGAATGTCGGCTATATCAGTATTTGCATATTACACGTAGCATTAAATACGGTGGTTTAATTATTGATTTTATTTATTGTGTATTGAAGTTAAAAATCTGTGCGTTGTCAAAATGTTAGGATGAAAATCATTTGGCGGCATTTAGTGTTTAAGTGTGAACTAAGTGAACTATATGTAAAAGTTTTTTTTAACTTTAATAGAGATCATGCTTTTAAACTCAGTGTTATTTTGTACATTTTAGTCTTATTTTACGCTTTCTTTTCAAGCACCCTAGAACCAGTCGCCCTCGAACGATACGGGAGAAATTAATAAACAGAGTCAAGAAATGATCTGATCATTGAGATTCTGATTCTGCCGCATTATTGAGGGTCGATGTCATACGTGATTCTTGTAATTTATTATGCATGAGCGATCCACATCAACCGCTAAGAAATAAACGTGAGATTCGGCAAGCTCTATTTTCTGGTCGCGCCATTCAATAGAGATGCAATAAACCGAAAGAGAGCGAGAGAGAGAGAGGGAGGGAGAGAGAGAAATATATAAATGTGATATCTTTTAAATACTTTTGAATTAACTTTTCTGGAAAGAGAGATAATAAATCTCTCTTACTGTATGTAAAGATATTCCACATCTTCGACATATATAAAATACTCTAGATTACTTATTTAATTAATTTACTTATTATTACGCTCATACGAAAGACGCTCATCTAAGATTTTATTCAAAGCTCTATTTTGTGATTCTCATATGATCTTGTATCGAATATTTTTTTAGCGGTCAGAGATACAGAGCGAACGCGAGAAAAAGAAAGCAAGAGTTTGAAAGAAAGAGAGAAAGAGAGAATGAGCGAGATTGGGAGAGAAGTCGCAGATGTACCGCTCGTATAGAGACTCAAGGAGAATCCGGAATTGCCAAGTCGTTAGATGATGACACATAATTTGAAAGAGGAGCGATTTTCAGACGATCTCAAATAATCGAATTATGATTATTTCAGGTGATCGCGCGTATCGAAAGAAGATAAACGACACAGTTTTCTTCGAAGGTTGTTTCTTCCTTTGCGCGCTCATCACTAAAATGCAAAGATCTAAAAGGATATATCATACCTCTGAACTCTGAAGTATAATCACCATATAATGATTTAGCAGTTCCTATTCCCCTTAACGTTCGTAAGGGCAATAAAACAATGTACATTTTTCGAGTACACTTGTATTTGAATGTGCAAGTTGCATAAAAAGACAGATTTTTTAGATATCGCACTGTCATATTTATTATTCTACGATAACGACCGATCGGCACGCGGGTCGACCGCGCTCTCGAGATAGCGCATTCGCGCCAATATATTATTAATTGTGTGGCGAACGAGGGTAACGTCTATCAATTTTCTTTTTTTTTTCTCTAAAGATCCACAACAGCACGCGAGTGCGGTCGATCGAACGCCATTATGCGAATTAATATTATTAATAATAAAAAGGAGACAAATCGTACGCATTGTTCTTTCCAGTAAGAGAAGAAACAAGGTTTTCGGTGTTTTCACTACGATTGATAAACGATTCTATTATTGCATATAATATTATATTAATAACGATATTATTGCTGTAATGTTTGTTTTTGGTTATTAAAGTGTGTATATAGCAATATATTCTAGAAATGACCGCGTTTGTACATTTTTTACCCTCTGAATTAACGGGTATCTTGCAATCTTATTGTTTTTTAATTTTTTATTACAGAGCTATATGCAAGCCTTATTAGTGATCGTTATCAAACATTCTCTGTGCCCTAAATTTGAGGCATCTTTGTTTTGTACCTATCCCTTCTTTGTGAATCTGCATTCTTCTTTCTCAGGAAATTTGCTGCAACTTTTTACTAGTCCTAATTCGTTCATCCGGCATATTATATCTTTTTATTATTTCTATATTACATAAAATTAAGAAGAGAAGGTTTGTTCTGTTATCAAGATGGTAAATGTATTTAAATTAATTTAGTGCCTACGTTATATATTTCTTTTATTATATATGTGTATATACCTTACAAAATTATATCTCTCACATTATTCAATTGTCTTTTACATTTAAAAAAGTAATAGAAAAATTATATATCTGAAACGGTTTTCAATAATGTTAGTGTAACTAGTTGTGAGATTGAATTTGGCTATTTTTTTAAAGTGCTTTTCGGTTTGTATTTTTCTCGCACATCATCATTAAAACCTTCTCTATTCCTTGCGAGCTCTATAGCGTAAAACTGTATCCTGGTTGTCAGTATGCTATTCTGCTCCGAATAATCTCCGGTGCAGTCTGCTCTCAATAATGTACCAAAACTATAGTCCTCTACAACGTCCTTAAACTGTTCACAGAAGAACCTCCACTTTGTCTTCCCCTCTGGAGATTTCAACTCGTCTTCATCTACTTTGTCCACTTTCATATTGGGAAAGGTGTCCTTGAAAGTCTTATAGATTTGCTCGTCGTGAGGTGTGAGTTTCAAAAGTTTCGGGTCAACCGAACATAAAATCTGAAAGACGATATTTCTATTGCTTTTTATACTTTATTTATTTCAATTTTCTATATGTGTTATACTGTATAACTTACATTAAAATAAACCTCCGCATGTTCCATAGCTTTCATTGCCCACATTGCCTCCAGAGACGGCTAAAATAGAAATATAATGAAGATAAAGGGAACATATTTCTTTAAGAGTAAATTGACATAAAAAGTGTTTTCTTGCAATACAGCAATAGATATTATTTGCACATTGTACTCACATCATTTTCAAATTCTTCAGCGGGTCTCGACAGCACGCTGGTACCAGCGATTAGTTGATCTGCCGTCTAAAAATATACGATTACATAAACAAGCGCTTCTCACAAATTAACTTGTAAGTATATATATCAAATAAAATATAAATTAAATCATCTTATAAGTATTATTAATAATTATTAGATGAACAAACACCTTAATCAAGATTTTAATTCTTGATTAATTTAATCAAATCGCGATTAACTTAAAGAATTGCCAATTATTCAACAATTTTTACACACGTTATATATCGTGAGCAAGCGTTTAGGTTATAAAATTATCATCGTGAAATTCTGTGTGTTGCGGGAATAATTCGCACTTACCACGTTCCCTACTTGCGCCATTATATGTGTATTCGCAGCTCTTTAATAAGAATAATTTATAAATACGTCTTTGTATAGACGTTGTAAACACCGTTCATTAATCATTCGTGAATAACACGCGTGATGAATGATGCTAGTATACACCTGTTCTTTATAGTACAACGTACTATGTATTGTACTACGTTACACCTTCTTGAAAAAGTTCACAAGGTGCAGACGAGAGGCACGTATTATAGATGTCGTGACATATCAATAACACAGCTGATCTTACAGATCTGTTCTTTGTAGCTGCACTACGTTGTACTTCTTGCACTTGAAATAAAATAAATATATGATTTTGAATTATAATGAAATGCCGGAGAGAAAAAGAGGAAAGATGAAGAGTCCAAGTTTAGTTATAAAAAGAAATGCTTATACAATATGAACAAAAAAAGTTCGTATTTGAGGCATTAACTAAACAGAGACCGCGCGAGAGATACATAAAAGAAAAGACATAAAATATATATTTATAGATGAGATATATAAAAAATATAATTGTAAATTGTATAAATATATAAATATAAAAATATAATTGTAAAAATATTATTGCAAGGACTTCTAACGCTTCTAAGCTTGCATTGGTCTCAATTTAATTTTGCAGTTTTCTACAAATAAATCAAATATATTATATTTGTCCTATTTATTTAGAAATGTAATCAATTTCCACTCGCTCTATCTAAACAACGCATCTTATTATTATGAATCTCTACAATTTAATCTCAAAATTTATATACAAAATCGAATCATGATTCGAAGATAATGTCGATCATCGTGACTTATTTTGTGCTCGAAGAGAGGAATCGCGGCGTAAACACGATTCTTTCGCTCTCTTCTCCCCAAGGTCTACATTGTAATTGTAAAATACATTAAGTATGACTTTCACCATGCGTTCACCGCACCATTAAGAAACAATTAGAGCAGCGGGAGAAAACTCTCGCAACGAAGGTACCGCTATTCGCGTTCATTTCACAAAACATATAAAGGATTTATAATACAAGAATAATACAATAAGGATTTATAATATTTATATTATTTACGTATTATTATTGATCCTGATAGCAGATAATGAAAACTCATATATAGCATCCGAAATGATATATAATTACGTTTTTGAGAATAAAAATAATCCATTTAATTTCTTGATGTACCGAGTATTAATTCCTATGTACGACCGAGTTTCTCAAATTGAAGAATAATATTAGGTATAATTTACATTTTACAATATACACGAAAATATTACACCGTCAGAACATGCTCAGAAGCAGAACAATTTCACACAATGTCCATTAAGCATTTGTATGCTTCTTGCGATATCAATGCTTTGACTTTTATTTATTCATGTTTTTTTATTCATACTTTCGGGATGTTTGCTTAGCTACTAAAAAAGATTCTTATATTACAAGTCATGTTATTTATGATGTGTAAAATAATAAAAATTTTGCCTTTTCGCGACTATCCACTAGACAGTATACCACAAGAAGGCGATTATCGATTAGATTACAGTTCGGAGCAGAGAGCACGCCGCTGTCGCCGACGAATGGCTGTCAGAAAGAATTTGCTCGCGTTCTGGAAGACCCGAGCGAAGAACTACCTTCTCAGGTAAATTATATATATATACGATGCATCGATATAACGTATGCGATTGAGTCTTTATAAAGAAATCTTTTTTAGTCGCGTGAAGCCATCCCTCTCTGCGCATGACAGGAAAAATTTTACACGCACGTAAGTACGCAATTTCTGTCGTATCATTCAGCAAAAAAAAAAAAAACCAACCGATTGTACGCTACAAACATCGCCGTGAACTACGGCAGTTCAATTAAATAATAAGCCGCGACGGTCGTTAAAAAGAAGGACATTCTTTGTAAATGTCAGACACGAGGAAACGTCAGTTTCCCCCTCCGAAAATACGCCTCTTTCGCCCGATTTTCTCCCCGAGAGAGAGAGAGAGAGACGGGGGAATCTAGATAAACTAGAGTAAAGGCTGAAACACGGCGGGCGAGCACCACGTTCTCCTCCTTGACGATCCGACAGCAACCCACTAGTCACGCTCGTGATCTGCTCGTGATCGAGGCAGTCGATTTCACCGGCGCGGCGTGCGAAGCTGGACGGCTCGCATTTCTTCTCGAGAAAAATCTCGCTACCCTTATCGGGATTGATTTGTCAACTGCGGCAAAATACGGCGCGCTCTTTCCTGCCATAGCTAGCGCAGAGAGTTATGAATTGTTCGCGATATCGATTCGGACAGGCCTCAACTAGCGAATCCTCCAGCTAATTGTTTAAGTGTCTCGGTCGATTCGTCAACGAAATGGGCAACGGACACTCCAAAGACAATAATGCGCAACGAAACGGCAGGATGTAAGTGCCTTTGTCTGTTTGTACTTATCTTGATAGCAGCTTATTTGCTCTCCCTTGATGATCAATATATAGGATTTTAGAATATATATTGTTTAAAGAAAGAGTATAGCGTCTAAAAGTAAGCACTTTGGTGCGAAATGTAACGAAGAATAAAACTAACATTTTAGATATAATTATTGGCTTAACTTATGAATGCAATATATTGTGTAACTTCCTGCTCAGATAACAAATATTTATTTTTTTCTAAACACCTTTAAATCCTCAATTTTACTAATAATTAGTTTTTGAATGATTCAAGGGATTTCATCATTTAGGGATGATTAGGAAAATATGATATTTGCGTCGGAAATGTATGACTCAACTTGTACTTCATATTGCCTCATATTGGTAATAGAATATCCCATTTTTTTAATATTTCCTCATTTGACATATCTTGTAATAACTTTTTCGCACGATAATGCCGTCTGAACCTTCGCATTGGCTAAAGATATATCGCGTGGATCGTCCGATCGGTATATCACGCACCGGTGACTAATGAAGTTAAAGGCCATCGCGACAATTAGCGTCGCGTTATCGCGTCTCATCGAACTGCATTACATTTCCACGCTGATAACTTTGTGCAAGAATAAGCACGGAGCACGAGACACCACGCGGTGTCTTCCGTCTTCCGATAAATCTTTCCATTTCGCGATCCAGCTCCGAGAGGGGGGAAATTAATTCTGGCAAATATTGACGCGCACATATGTGCGAGATACGTCCTTCCCCCCGAATGCGCTGCTGTACGGGAGAGATAAGACACGGGTCGCGAGACGTTTAGTCTCTATATTGCAAAGCATGTCCACGAAGCAGCTCCTGACACCGCTCGGCTGTCACTTGACGAATTTTCTCCGTCAATCGAGCGGTCTGCGTTACGCTACTCGCGACCTTGAATCTGAAACCTACCATCAGCATCACCCGTCTAACAACAGGTAAAGTCGACGTGAATTCTGCATTGAATTTCGTGGAATTTACCCGAGAAACGCGCAAAAATCCCCCCGCGTCACTGCCGTTTCGTTAATTTCGTTCTTACCTCACGTCGGGGAAAGACCGCAGTTTTTTTCTCATTACACAATTCGGACACGCGCAAATTACCACACGTTCAAGAACAGCTTGCTCAACTATGAGCACCTATACCAGCGAGTAAATTAATCTTTGTTGCATAAACTTCGTTGAAGGAAAAGTTCTCCTGCCCTTTCTCTAACTTTTCATTATTAATATATTCATCGTTAATATAATTTTATTAATTATTTTTTTTTGTAGCGATGTAGCCACCTAAATAATTATGCGTACTGCCTCAATAATTTTGCAATGGGAAAATAATGCCAGTCATGACGATTGAACATACCTACTTATACGTTAAACTTTAATTCTAGTCAGGGTGAGAGAGTACGGAAACGTCATCAATCTATATAATTCTATATCGTTCGGACTATGTCCGAACTTTGTTCCCGTCACGATAGCAGTTTTCTAAAATTCTAATATCGACATGTCTGCAATCGTTTGCATGTTTTTCTCACGATGAATCAAACATGACATTTGTTATTCCGCAAATGCACAACGAGTGATTGCGCGATAAATGCGCGTGCGTTAAACCGTGCCCCTTCGCAGGTGTGTATCTCACAAGATTTGCACCTTCAGAATTATACCCGATATGGATAAAAATTCTCAAATTTTCTACAGAAATTTTGTTAAAAAATTTGACTTCAATATTTATGCTTATTGATTGTGTTTACAAAACGTAAATTATATATTATGTTACACAATATAATATGACATAATATTTTAAAGCACTGATAAAATGCGTTGATTATATTCATAAAATTTAAATTGCACATTATATTACGCAATATTATATAATATAAAACACGGATAAAAATATATTTTTATTTTTGAAACAAAAGGAAAATGTTATCTAAATAAATTACATTCATAATCACGAGTACAATATAAATAATTACAGCTACACATTTATATGTTTGATATATGAAGTTTTCATCACAATATATGTAAAATTAGTTGTTATATTTATAAAAACGTGAATTAAAATCTGTTGTTACTCCGCTCTCTTTCTTTCTAAAACATTTACAAGAAGAAATGTTTTAGAAAGAAAGACATTCGGATATTAAACAAGAATGAAAATAATCGACGTTGTCCCAATGTTGTGTCTATTATTCACGTGACAACGTATAGTATAGTGGAGTAAATAGCGCCTAAAGTTGAAGGATCAATGATTGAAGGTCGCTGCATGCTTTCGATCGCGGGAACAGCGGTGTTGATTACTCTACCCCTTTGATTTCGCTGACGCGCACGTCTCGTCGCGTCGCGTCGCGTCACCGTCACCTCACCTCGCTATCGCGTTCCCTGTCCTGCCATACCTTACCGCGAGTTTGCGCGCGGTCAGCTCAGACAAGTGGCATTCGTTCGCAGGACCCAGAGCAGTAGCCAGCCCGACAGTAGCAGGAGCAAAACGTCAACCATGTCGAGCTTGGAGCGCGATCAGCTGGGCCAGCGAGGTAGCGGCGACGCGGTCTGCGCCGGCCTTCTGCGTGGCCTCGACCACATCAGAAACCCTCAGCTCAACAAGGTACTTAGGCCGTTTGTCTCTCGCGCGAGAAAATGCGCTACGCTTGCCATTTCGCGAGATAATCGTCGCTCGTGATATAGACACGAGAGCACGCGTCGGCGTTACGAATCCGCATAACTCAGGCTTGACTCATTGTCAGCACAGTACATGCGGAAGTCTATTCAAGGAAAGATAAAGATATGACGAGAGAAGGAAAATAACGAGCGAATTTTATCAAAGACGTACTTTAACTTTAAAACATTCTTCCGGCGCTTTCGTTATCATTTACACAAGTGGATACATTTATTTTCATTTTGAGTGACAAAGTATGAGTCATTGTCATATTTAGGGCTTTCTGTAAGATAGTGATTTACACACGACCGTGTAAAATTACCCGGAATAAGGAGATTCCGAGGAAAACGCTTTCACCGCAGACACTTGAGCCGGTTCGAGGAAACATACGTTGAATGACTTGATTCTTCTCCTGCAGTGATTCCTGAAATCTTCTCGTCTCTGTAAAGAATAAACAGAAAGTGAAGATATTACTAGCCGATGAAGTTGATTTTGATAAAACTAATTGCACACTATAAGATTGCATCGGGTCACCTTAATGATCGAAGTAAATATTAATTACTGATGGGTAACCGGCAATTATTATCGATTCGCTGATCTGATAATTTATACAGACAAAAGATTTGCGAACGTTTTGCAAAGTGAAACCTAAGACTTTGCTGCGTGCAGCAATTGCGTACGGCAAATCGGATTGCAACTCGACAGCAGAATGCAAGATGACTTCGCGAAACTCCTCGCGGTAATTGCCCCCCGCGCTTGCGCAATCTCGAAACTCAATATAGTTAAGTGTCTCTTATTCAGACAGAGGGTAACACAGCCCTGGAGTTTCACAATCTTATTTCCGATTTTCTTTGGAGTTATCCGTTTACTATTGAAATCGTATTTTACGTTGCCTTTAAATGTTTTGCGAGATGAATAAAATAGATCTTTTCAATCCTTTGCAATGCAGGGCTTCTCCTTCTGAAGTTACCTTTTGACATAAGAAATATTTTTATTCACTTTTAATCCAGAAAAGAAAAGCGTTTTCACCGGCTCCGAAAGCATTTTTTATTTTTCGGATTGTAAGAAGCTACTTTGATATTTTTCGCGATAGCGTTTCGTGAAAAAAACGAGATTCAGGAGTTGATTACAATCAATCAAAATTCTCCAGCAAGGAACTCAAGCGCAAAAATATTAAAAAAAAATAAAATATACTCCCTCTTTCTCTGTATAAAGCATCATTATATCCGCGAAATCATTCGCGAACGTTTCGCGCGGGCTCGTTTTTGCTAAGCAACGGGTACACGTAATACTTGCGGTAGGTCACGGAGTCACTTTATATTCAAGAATTCAAGAATAGGGCTGCCTATCGATCCGTGCACAGACCGAAGGGTCGCCGTCACGGGAGTCAAGAACCCCAGCAACCGTTTCCACGGTCGGTTGTTTGTCATGGGATGCGAAAATCCCGAGGGAAAATTGCGGGTAGTGAAAGTGCGACGAGATAATGGAGACCGATTGGTGGAATCTCGTTCCGGATCAGAATCGAGCTACGCGCATCCCTGAGGCACTGCTCGCTCTGGATGGAAGGGTACTCGAGTTCTTGCTTGCGCTTGATTTTGCGATTTCATTTACGTTCGGTCCGAAGCCTTGGACTTTCTCTTTTGCAATAAGTTTCGCCGAAATCTCAACTTTCTTTTCCCGCGATAATCGTACTTAACTTTCCCTTTAATTGCCTGGACGCTTAAAAATATATTTACCTATATCTTATTAATTATTTGTGAGATTCACTTATTGGCTATTAAGACGAAATATTTTAATTTCAATGGTTACGTAGTTGATTCAAACAATGTTGATTAATTTTAATTAGTTTATTCCGCGCGCGTTTATCTTTTTCTAATTTTAGATCTGAGAAGATACGCGATTGAAAATGCTTTAATATTAATTAATATTGATAATTGTTTATCGTAATGATAGTCGTAAAAAAATATATTTATACCTTATTAATAATATTATTGCGATAAGGAATAAAGGTTACAAATAGTTGTATAATAATTGCAAGTTAAGCATCATGGAGAAAATGGAAGATTTTTATATATGTAGTTGATATACACACATGAAGAGAGTGTGATTTGAAAACAATAATTAGCTTTACTTTAGCAATTCTAGACAAACACTTCCACAGCTTGTCACAGCCTTGTCAGCATTATCAATATACTCATAGCTAGATAAACATACCACACAGATTATATCCCATCAAAAAAAAAAAATTGCGAGTATGTGATATTAACATTAAGTAAGATAAATATTTCAAGCACGTCAAAGAAATGTTAATTTATAAAAATATTTTATTACAACTATTTATATATATTTTTTAAAATAATAAAAAGCTTCCCCAAAAGGGAGGCATTGATCGTTGATTTCCCTTTAGATTACGTTAATTACTCGTTATAAAATATGAACAATTTTAGAAATTATGGATAACAATTTTATATTAACAGATTTATATTCTAAATTAAGTTAAGTAGTACTAATCTCATTTCTCTTTCATATCCAATCTCAAAATTAAAAAATAATAGAATGAATCTTGTTTGAATAGAATATTCATTGATAAAATTTTAGATAGAGTTGGTCATCGGCCATCGCTTTAGGGTGCGTAAAGAAACGGAAAGCGGAGATGACCTCATCTAATGGAAAAGTACTCTTTACGCTGACCTCTCTATTGAATTAGGTTCAATCACAATTCGTTGTAGTGTGACCAATGTCGTTTATTTTGAAAAAAGTCATCTTTTAAAAGCTGTTAAATCATTTATAATGATTTTAATCAATCTTTTAATTCAATTATAAATTATTTTATCAAAAATTGATTAAACAACAAAAATTGACTCGTGGATTACATCATATATCTTTCGACTTACGTATTGACAAATTAGAGTTGTTAAATGCTTTCGCGTAAAACCACGTCTACGTCTTATCATGATCAGGAGACATCTTATGTAAGAACGGATATATAAATGCGGTAGATACGTTATCATGCAACATTTACATTTACCACGGCGATATAATATGACAATGCATTGTTATCGAGAGTCAACATGCGGAAACATTCGGTCGCATAAAAGTCACACAATACTTGTTTTTGACGAGAAAAATTTCCGCAAATATTCGTAACGTGTTCTTTGCATTGTTTTTGAAAATAGGTATGAGCATCGGTATTATTAAGTTAATTATTAATTCAATGTAATGTAATGGTATTATTCTAGCTCAACTTAGGATTGCGTTTCAAGATCGACAGTATTCGGCTCGTGGTTTTTTTGTTAAGTAAAAAATTATACATAAATTCACGCGAATAATATTGTTTATAGGCACAAAAGATCCAGCCCGACCGTAAGTATATTGGCACATTTTCTGTTTACTTGAAAAATTTTCGGCACGCGAAAATATGACATTGCGAGAAATTCTTATTCATCTATTTTCTCTATATTTCTTATATTATACCTGATATAAAAAAATTTGCCTTTTTCTAATAAGAACTTATCACAGAATTTATCACAGTAAATCATGTTTTAAAAATTAAATTAAAAACATCGACTTTTGATGGATTAAAGAGAAATAAATAAAAAAGAGGTAAAATGACTTATAGTTAGCCAAAGGAAATATTGCGGATAGTTCGATTATTAACACCAGATCGGACCGGTTTTAATTATCACTTTGCGAGAATAATGCACAAGAGATCGATATTTTTTCCGGCGTTTGAAGGTAAATGAAGTCATTGTAAAGCAATGCGGTTTATATAAACCGCAGCCGAGATAAGTCGACATAACAAGTCATCTCATAAATTATGTTGTTCCTTCAATATTGACGTTTTATTAATTAGAAACATTTATTACGTTATCGCGCGATATTCAACGTTATAATTTATTCCGTTAGTCTTGTAACTAATCTCGCTTGTCGACCTCAAACTAGAAATGTTGAAAGGATACAGGTATTATCGCAATGAGAGAACGAGAAAATTATTATAGCATTTCGTTCTTTTAATTTTAAAAATACTTTTAATTTTACTGTTATTAAACACAATTCTTCTATCAATTTTCGTATAGCTATAATTGTTATCTTGTAGTTATACTGTAAGAATATAACATATAATTAACAGAACTGACGTAGACAATGTTAATTTATTAACACTTTCTACTAATGGCAAGTTTGCGTTCAAAGTGCGAGCGAGCAAAACGCCGGCATTCGTTAAATTTTAATGATGGAATAATCGTACGTATAATGTGTTGACAATAGCTCGTTTAATCGACCGATAGTTCAAGGATTATCTGGCACAGTCTAACATTCGCTTTAAAAAAGTATTGGCAATGTCCCTACAAGATGCAATTACATCACCATGCCAAAACGGTATATATGTTATATCTATATATGTTATATCTATATAATCGAATTGAATATAAAGGGTGTTCTATTTTGAAATTACGCGATTATCTCTGAAAGTACTAAGTACTGTTAAGATATTTCAGATTAAACCTACTCGAAGGAATTAATTAGATATAAACTAACGGCTCTGAAATACAGGAGTTTTGTGTCGATTTGACGTCGATTAGACAATGCGAGTTTTTCCTTTATCACTCTTGGGAGATAACTCGTTTTTGTCTGACATCATCCATATACAAGATTCAATTAGGCACAGCTGCCGCGGGCAATTATTATAGTGTCATTATCCTTGAGAGCGAATGTGGATCATGGGAAATGTGAGTCCTGCGGGTAAATTCTGATATATATTTATCGGAATCGCGATCATCGGATGTTCGTGCAACATTAGCCAACGCGTTTGTAAAAATCAAAGTGGGATGACGATCAGCTGATCACCTTTCACCTACACTCACTAATAATTTATTGCGCAGCCAGCATTTACGGCACTAGTCTTTTTAATTGAAGGTCAGAGTCTAATCTAGTGCTGACTCATCGATTAATTTTTTTCCGATTTGCAAATCTCACAAGAAAAAGTAGCAATAGCGACATACTTGCAACATTCAACATTTGAAATAGTCTGAACGATATATGGAGACAATTGAATTAAAAAACACTGACAAATAAAATCAAGTGTAGAATTATTGCATTTTTTCTTTTTTACACTACGATTTTTAAGAGAGGCAGAGGTGCTAGAATTTTAATTTTATTTTTTAAGCGGTGTATTGAATGGCACGCATTATCACGTTTCAGGGCATGGCGTTCACCATCGAGGAAAGGCAGATGCTGGGCATACATGGTCTTCTACCGGCAGCCGTGAAAACCCAAGAAGAGCAGTTAGAGCTCTGCCGTCTTAATCTGGAACGCTATACGGACGATCTCTCGAAATACATATATCTCATAGGCCTACTGGTACATGAACACGGCAGTTATCGCCGTCACTTGATCGGAGACGCTCTATTAACGGTCTCCCCGTCCCCCGCTTGATCAGGCCCGCTCCTCTGTATCGCGTTGATTCTCACATAGGGTCTTGTTCCTTAGGATAGAAACGAGAAACTCTTCTACCGTTTGTTGGCAGAAGATGTAGGTAAAATGATGCCGCTGGTGTACACGCCAACCGTGGGTCTGGCATGTCAGAAATTCGGTCTGGTTTATCGTAGGCCTCGCGGCCTCTTCATAAGCATTCACGACAAAGGGCACGTCTACGACATTTTGAAAAACTGGCCCGAGCACGACGTACGGGCGATCGTCGTCACGGACGGCGAAAGAATATTGGGATTGGGTGACCTGGGTGCTCACGGCATGGGCATTCCCGTAGGCAAACTGTCACTGTACACCGCATTAGCTGGTATCAAGCCCCACCAGTGTTTGCCTATCACTCTGGATGTCGGCACCAATACTCAGGTACGCGAAAATGCATTATTAAATCTGCAATCTCTCTTCTCTATAATCTTAAATCTATAATATATGTGCGTGTTTGAATTTTATATTCTTCTTGCAGTCTTTGTTGGACGACCCCCTGTACATCGGTCATAGACACAAACGTGTCACCGGACAAGACTACGACGACTTCGTGGACGAGTTCATGAAGGCTGTCGTGAAGCGATACGGCGCAAATACATTAATCCAGTTCGAGGACTTCGGGAATTTTAATGCGTTCAGACTACTTCTGAAGTATCGCAACAACTACTGTACTTTTAACGATGATATTCAAGGCACCGCTTCCGTCGCCGTTGCCGGGTTACTGGCATCTCTTCGCGTTACGGGGACAAAGCTCTCGGAGAACACGATTGTGTTTCAGGGTGCCGGAGAGGTTGCTATCAATACATTTAGTGCTTTAGTTATGTTTGATTATATGAGCGAGAAGCGTAAATTATGAATTATTTGTAGGCGTCGTTAGGTATCGCGGCGTTGTGCGTAATGACGATGAAAAAGGAAGGGGTAACTGAAGAAGAAGCCAAGAGCAAAATCTGGATGGTAGATTCGAAAGGATTGATAGTGAAAAATCGTCCAAAGGGCGGACTGACGGAGCATAAATTGCGCTTTGCTCGCGAGGACCAGCCGATCGATACTCTGTTGGACGTTGTTAAGACTGCCAAACCTTCGGTTATCATCGGCGCAGCTGCTATGAGAGGTGCCTTCACAACAGAAATACTGAGGGAAATGGCGCGTAACAATGAGACACCCGTTATTTTCGCTCTGAGCAATCCAACGAGCAAGGCAGAGTGCACCGCTGAAGAAGCGTACACTGCTACAGAGGTCAGAAGCTGGATTGCACATTCATTTAAAAAAGACTGACTGTTCTTATAGAGAACTCTCTGATTTTTATTGAAATATCTAACAAGTATGGTATTTTAACGGCTTTCAAATAATTTAACTAAATATCGTTTGAATTGCGCAGGGAAGATGCATATTCGCGAGCGGCTCGCCTTTCCCACCAGTGACGTACAACAATAAGACTTACTATCCTGGCCAGGGTAATAATAGTTACATATTCCCTGGAATCGCGTTGGCCGCGATTTGCGCCGGTATGCGCACAATTCCCGAAGAGACTTTCCTCATTGCCGCAACAGCTCTGTCTGATTTGGTAACGCAAGCAGACTTGGACAGCGGAAATCTTTATCCACCATTGGCCGACATACAGAAATGCTCGCTGAGTATAGCATGTGCGATCATGAAATATGCCTACGACAACTGTGAGTATAAATATTATTGCAAATGTATTAGAGGAGATATACGAAGCGTCTCATGCATTCTAACATATAATATGAATTATTCATATATCTTTTTTATAGGCCTAGCGACAGTCCATCCCGAGCCTACAGATTACGAGAGTTTTATTAAGGCGCAACTGTACGATCCAAGCTACAGGTCGTCCATACCTCCAATTTACGCGTGGCCGAAATTGTAATACTTTCATTAATTTGACGCCTAATTTCATGCACGATTATCTTGGATCTACGGAAGAGAAATAAACATAATGTTTGAGGGAATTCTTCGGGAAACGAATTTTCCTCGCTTTTCTAAAGCCCGTTGATCGGGTGTATTTTATTTCAAGCACTGCGTATGTGCGAATGTGACTGATGTGCAATATAAAATTATTAAGATTCACAGGAATGAATTTTTTAATACGACGGCATTATTTGCAAATAAAGTATATAAGCTTGATACAAGAATTGATTTGCTGGTTGAACAAATAAATATCGATGCTGGTTTGAAAGAAATGTTTTTATTGCTACTTGAAGTGTCGGTTTTTTTTGCAGAAGTAGACATCCCTGATCGTTTGGACGAACAGTAGATATAATATTCTTTATTTCGTAGATGTAGTATAACTAAGGTCAAACAAAACTTATACGGGTGATACAGTTGTGCAAATTAAAAATGTCCGTGACAAAAAAAAAAGTAATGTTGCCTTTTCACGTTCGATCATCATTCGAATATAATTTTCCGTAATACTCGGCATACGTCACCAATTTAATTTAAAAAATTTTTATAGCACAATAATATAGCATGTAGAATCGCCAAAAAGTTTTGCTTAATTAGGCCAAAAATTTAAAGGCAGTGCCAAGTCGGCAAGTCGTGAAAAAGTTGCGCCAATTATTTTTCCAAACTCAATATATCAGAAATGAATGAAAGAAAAGAACCGTTGAGAGAATATTTTCTAAGACAATTATGTATTCTTACGTTTCAAGATGTATATAATTCACAACGATGAATTGATGATCGTTATTCACACACCCCCTTTCTCGCTCGCTCACTTTCGCTCGATTCCTGTCAACTTTATCGACGTGTACGCGTAAAACTATCTTTCACTTTATCACTAGTCTGATATTACTGCCAGAACACGTTCGTGGTCATCAATTTAGAACAGATGATAAATTGCAGACCTCGAGTGATCTTTACTCCAAACTCGTTTATATCGCACAGTAACATGGTAATAAATTTAAGGGACAAAAAATGTACAGAAGAGCGTTTAAAAAATTGTTTACAATTGTGGGACTCTGTTACGCTACACTGAGCAGACACACTGGCCTTTGCACGCCAGTAACAGGGACCTTGTCGCTGCCTCATAATCGACAATTGCGATAAAAACACAGCGGACCACTAAGGACCTCATCGAGTAATCTGATCGCTCATCGTTAAATATATCGAATTCGAATTAGTCCAAGTTCCACGGCACCACCGCACTACTGCTTTCCCTACGTATAGTTCCTACATATATATATGTATATAGTTCCAAGTTAAATCGAGTGCGGATTAAATGAGAAATTCCAATGATCAGTATTTATACACACATGTACGCACTATCTTTTAAATGTCAATGTTTGTGTCGTATCTCATCACGTCATCGAGCTTCATAGTTACGAAAGAGACATGTTTTCATGAAAACTAATGATATCAGAACAAAGACGTAGGGCAGTAGCGTCGTTGAAAGTGGAGTGTCTGTCCAGCACGGAGGTCGGTCCCTTTCCTAGCTTCATCGAGAGAGTGAATGTGATCGTTCGTGAGATTGTTGAGAATCACCAGCTGCACGCGGGTCAGGCAATCTCTGGGATGCCGGTAAAGCATCGAAAAACGGATGAGTCAATGCATCCTTCAAAGTAATGCGTGTCGAGGGTTCGTAGTCCAACATTCTTTGAATAAGATCGAACAGTTGACGATGCTCTTCCTCATCAGCCAACATATAACGCTACACAGAAAATACATATTATTTTACGAAACCAACAATTGCATTATTATCAAAAACTACTTTATCACTAATTGAAGAAATTCTAATTACAATAATTCTAATCTACATTCTCAATCTCTACTCCACTTTGTTCTAGTTACTTGAACCTTTGTCTCGATTCGTATAGTTAATAGCTACTTAATTTGATGTAAGGACTTGATTGAAGTCAAATGAAAATACTAACATGTAGCGGCTTGCAATTTTCTCGTACGTATCTACCGGCCGAACTCTTGTCGTCCCAATCCAGTTTGCCGTGGTAGAAGTACTTGGTCTTAGTTTTACGGGCCATGCGATGTGGTATCGTGCCAAGTATGCGTTCCATCATCGCCAGGTGTTCGCGATTATCATGTGTTTGGAATAACGTGATGCCCAGGTATAACTCGAACAAGATGCAACCAATGGACCAAACGTCGCAGGGTTGAGACCAGCCCAGTTCTACATACAGAAAAATATAAGATTAACGATGGAGATCGCGCGATACAAATGTATGCGCAATCAAAAGGATATATTAAGATAGGCGCTGACCTAAAATTACTTCGGGCGCTCTATAGTGTCTCGTGCTAACGATCGTACTATGATGTTCGTGGTCGAAAGTAGCACTACCAAAGTCGATAAGTCTGATGTCGGTTCGCTTCACGCGTCTCATGTCCCTCCGCTTAAAAAGAAAGAGCTTTTTTGAAACACTTTAGAATGGAAGCTTACCCTATATGCCGAATCGAAGCTCGACAGACTGATAATACAAAATAATAACAACAGCACACCTTTTTATTATTATACGTGTTGTCGTAGTCCGAGTCGACAAATAAGATGTTCTCCGGTTTAAGATCCGTGTGCGTCAGCTTGTTGTCGTGCAAAAACTTTACGGCGTAACAAAGCTGGTAGCCCATATGCCTAACGTGTTCCAACGGATACGGCTGGTAACTGTTATCCCTCTGTAAGAATAATTTCAATTGTCAATATTTCGGATCTGATAGCATCGTATTCGTCAGAGGTTCGATACTCGCTTTGATACTCACCAGGAAGTCGAAAACACTCAGACCGAGCATTTCGAACGCGATGCACATATGCCCGTGATAATTGAACCAATCTAGCATCTTTACGCATAGACTAAAATGGAATAATCGGTAGTTAGTTGCTACCATTTCATAAAACTTATAATTTAAATTAAAACAAAAAATATCCTTGCTTGTAGAGTAGTTTCTCGTCACGAAATTACTTAAAAATTAGAGAATGAATAAAACAGTTGGATACTAACTGCTGGCCTTCCGGGTCCTTAAAAGCGATCTTTTCAAGAGCATTTATCTCCAACTTTGCTGCCTCCCTGTACTTCTCCACGTTTTTGATAATCTTCAGAGCCATCACATGATCCCTAGAATATTCATAACGTCGAATAAGATATCTTATACCGAGACTGTCTCTCGTCAGCTCAAATCCCGCGTCCCGTAGACGAAGTCGCACGTGGAGAACATTTTTCACGCGGGCGTTCGCCGTAACTTCGTGTTCCGCTAAAGAGATCTAATTCGCGGCCGTCGCGAACGCCCGGCCCGTAAAACAAAGTGCAAGGCCATCCTATTATTGCGACTACTCGCGCGTCATTTTGTGACAGTGCCGAATGGCTATTTCTGCCCGCGGAACGTCGTCGCGCAACGCGCGCATTTAGGATTTTCCTCGGCGCGCGAATTGACGATGACGCGCGAGAAGAACCGAGCGAGATCCAAGAGAATAGCGAGCGCGACCGCGAAAAGAGATTAATAGAAATAATTAGGTAGAAAGATTAAAAGAGAGAGATACGAGTAGACAGTAGTAGAGACGTGCGAGACACGAAATATGTTACCTATTATGTACTTATGTGAGCTGGCACTTACATTTGCAAGTCCTTAACCTTGACAACTTTTCCAAAAGTACCCTCTCCTAGGGTGGCCAGTACTTTATCTGCAATGTAAAAGTCAAGGTAAATGCCCAGCGGATATGAGCCTCGCGGCCCACGGGAGGAGGGAGTGCTCGCCTGCGTTCACCAACCGAACGGGACACCCTCTCATGGCTTCGACAAACGCGGGTGATCCGCGTCCATCGCTCCTTAAACAAAAGGAGAAGGAAGGCCGCTCTCTCAAGGAGAGTCGTCGCGCTTGAACGAGAGAAAAAAAAAAAAACAGAAAAATGGGGATCACGAAGGAACGCGGGCGAGACTCTTCCGTGTGGGCGTTCGGCCGATCGTGCGTTATCGTACACGCGCGGTTCATGGTGAACAGGATAACGAATAAACGGTATATAAATGGAACGGTATCGTATAGTTTAAATGACATATCGATCGGAAACATCGCTGCTCTCCTAAAGGCCCTAAAACGGGGTAAGCAGCGTAATTGACAATCGTAAAACGGACGCTCGGGACGTGGCATTTACTGTCGGTCGTACCTTTTTTTTTTTTTTACGGTCGGGAGAGCCTTTTTCTCATCTCCCTCGTTCTTCGTTCTTAACGTAGCGCGTACTATAGGCAAGGAGTTCAATGATATAAAGCGATACAAAGATGATGAGAGTAAATGCCAGTCGTCCTCGCGCACGAATATCAAGAGCGAGGAACACGTCGTCCCGAGGAGGACGACGTATCGAGAAGATAGCGCAAAACAAGAGAAAAGCCCTTCGGTCTTTCTTATTCGTCTCTGCTCCCTTCCTCCGAGCTTTCTATCTCCACCGGAACACCCTTGCGTTAAGAAGGGATCCGCGATTGAGCCGGAAATCAAGAAGGAATCTCTTTGCGCCGGCTTCCCGATAATCGTCATCGTCGTCGTCATCGAGCCGACAGACTTCCTACGTGCTGTTGAAACATATGTGATTGCTAAATATATATTTATATATGCATGTTATTGCTTATCTTTCTGAGATAAATCGTATTTAAGCAGACAGACAGAGAGAAACTATCTTTTTCTTTCTTTTTTTTTTTATTTATTACTTTTCGCGTATCCCGAGTTAGCGCGTGACGAAAGTGTCCGGAAAGATCGACAGGGAGAATTTTCGATCTAGACAGAGAACCGCGCCAATATGTGTACGCACAAATGTGTGTACAGGTAAGTGGTTCCATAATATATATGTATATAACATATATCTATATATATACGCGTATGTGTATGCTGAACGGCGACGCTCAGCGAGAACATCAACAACGTGATTAACGCGTGAATTGTTATTACTCTTGTTTTGTAGTGTAAATATTGTTTCATATATAATACCTATAGTTTAAGCGAGGAGAAGTGAAAAAGAGAGTGAAAGAGAGGTAGAAAAAGAAACAAGAGAGAAAGAGACAGAGAAAGAGAGAAAGAAAAAGAGAAAGAGAAAGAGAAAGAAAAAGAAAGAGAGAGAGACAAAAAGTAGGGGCAGATACCGTAGATAACCGATCAGTTAATTGACCTGAGACTTGCTTAAATCTACTACAATGAGTGTATTCACATGATCACGAACATCTATTTGCCAGGATGTCGCCGGATTGGTATACAAGGTGGCCGTCTTCGTCGTCCTCGACGGAGGGCGGTCGTGGGCTCTATTTGGGTCGGCGATATCGGTATCGGTGCGTGCCAAGAGTTGGACCCAATCGCAGACCGCGGACCCGCCGTGTTCGGTATTCCGTGTTCGCGTCGGTCCGATTCGGTACCGTGGAGAGAGGTCATGCCGGACGTAGGTGCACATATCCAGAGTCGAAGGCGTCGTTGGCCGGTCGATGGGTCGTCGGGTCACATCCGCCGTGTCCACGTGGCCAGTCATGAGGTGATGGTATCCAGGTCGAGGCGGCCGCCGATCGTCAACACCGATCGCCACACACCGTGCCATCCACCACCGTCGCCACCACCACCGCGAGTCGGCGGAGACCCGTGTAACACGCGGCAGAGGACGTGTGTAAGCACGGGACGAACGTACGAGTGTGTCGATGGGGGTAGGAAGGTAGGATAACATCGTCATCGTCATCGAGAGAGAGAGAGCCAACCCGATCCGAGCGCCCGGTCGACCATAGTTGTGACCAATCCGTGTGTATCCATTTCCATTCCATTACAACGGAGATGGTAACCCAACAATCAGAGAGAAAGGGGAGAGGGCAAAATGGTTTGCCAAGTCAGAAAGTTGCGGTTACGAATTTACCATTCGGCACATAATACGTATATTCTTTTCTTTTTTTATTTACTTTTTACGTTTTTCTTTAGTCTATGTTTTTTTTTGCATTACTTTTTCATACGGCAGTCGTTCTCTTATTTTAATTATTTATCCGTTTTCGGTTCTTTTTTTTTTATATCTCGCTCGCCTATATACTCGTTATATATGTATTCGTGTTAGACCTGGTATATGCGTGCCTTGAAGGAGCCGGTCTCAAGACGCGCACGGCTCTACGGATTAGAGCACTTCGTACGACATGAAACGACTACAAATGCACATTCTAACGTAGGCAGACAGAGAAAAGCAGAGAGAGAATCATGTGCGTTATGTACACGTATAATCGCGATAAGGTATATGGCAATGATTTAAATGACAAGATAAATATATATATGTACTACTATTATATACTACTATATTTGATCGACGATCATTTTGCGAACGAGACAATTTATTTGCCCGAATCCCAATCTCGACGAAGGATAAACAAATACAAAAAAAAAAGAGACAGAGGAAAAAAACATACGCGGACGACCGGACAGCTTCTTCGAAGTGCTCGTAACACGTTACCTTTTATCTAACACGGACTCGGAGGGCTTAGTTAAACTGTTAATTGCTTAATAGACTCGTCATAGTACTTACGTGTTTCGCGTAAACCGCCGCTCCACGACGATCGACAGAGATATCTCTCGATCCTCATGGGGCACGATCCTCATTGCCGCAATACGGAGCAATGCTGATTCGGGGTTTCGATCCTACCTTATCGAGAATACGACACGCGGACTGAACTGTACGGATCGTTGATCGCTAGTCACTTCTACGTACGGATAAAATTAAACAGAAAGAGGAGAAGCAGAGCCGCGTACTCTCTCGTAGTCCCTCGTACTCTCAACATGTTATCAAGATCATTAAATAAATAAATAGATAAATAATCAGAAACAAAGCTGCTGTATCTTCGATGTGGATACAATTCCGATCTTAATGCCAAGATTTAGTTCACTTTCCACAAGTATATCGCAGCATAGTCTTGAATATTTAATCGCTATGTGAGATGACAATTCGATCGATTCAAATGGTCGGCTAACCGAATTGAATCTTAAGCACAAACAGTATCTACATCGCAAATGTATATGTTATCCATGGAACGTGTTACTCTCAATCCCCTAATCGGAAACAGAAGAGATTGATAAATATTACACTCGGAAACGCGATAAGGTAGATCGGCACGGCAGGCGAGTGTTCCAGGGTATCCTTGTGGGTACTCTCACGGCAAACATTGGCAGACGTGCAGTGTTTAGTTTATCGGAGAGGTAGTGGCGACTACTGCGGTTAATAGGCCTTTCAACGTTTCAACGGTTTCGCGAAACAGACGTCAGTCAGCGTGAATCAAAGGAGTGCTAGGACGGAAAGGGATTTCACACGAGTTGCACGCGTGCGTTTGCAAACGCATACACACACATACACACACATATATACTAAAAACGAACACACAGGCGAGGACGAGGAGGACAAGACAACAGCGGCAACAACGGACACGCTCTGCTTAAAACGGCGCCGCTTTCGCGAGATCGCGCAATCCGGGCAACCCGCGGCTCGACAACTTACGATCGCGTCGTCGATCGTGTCCACCTCGTTAATCGCGCTCGCGCTACCCGGGGCTTCCGCGCCCTTGGACGCGTCGTCCTTCTGGTTGCCACGGTGATTGCTCTTCCTGTACTTGCTGGCGATGAGATCCATCGTGCTGGGACGTACATTCGTCTGTTCGCCGGCCGCCAACTGGCTGTAGGTGTCCTCCATGGCGGCGTACTTCAGGATCAGGCTTTGTATCTCCTTACGTTTGGCCGCCCGGTCCGAGATCGACGAATCTGCATCCTCGGTTAGCGCGTCGTACACGTTTCGCGTAACATTCTGAGCGACGTCAGAAGTGAGGCTCTCCTCGTTGTTGTTGGCGACTGGCGTCTTGTCCGGATCGACCGTGATCTCATTGCCGTCCGCAAACGTCAACGGTTCGATCTTGACTGGTCGAGACAATTTCAGGGACGTCGAGCGAGCTTCGCTCTTGCCGTGTCGATGCGGTCTCACTTTTCGACTGCGCGTATCCGCGTGTCCGGATTTGTGTCTGCCGTAGCGGCGATAAGCTTCCGAGTTCAATAAAGTCTGCCGTGCGGTGCGGTTGTAGGCGGGCGTCTTCTCGCGCCTGGGTTCCCTGCTTATCGCCGAGCTCACGTAGGGATAAGCTTTCTCGCTGAGAATCACGTTGGTGGGACTCTTGATGATGGTACGAGTCATCGAGGGCTCCAGAGTTTTGTCGTCGCGCACAAACGGACTGTCGTCTCGGTGGTAATAGCTGTGATCGCGCTCCTGCCTCCGCGAATAACCGCGGGCGGTTCGCTCCGAGTCGTCGGCGTGCCTCTTGCCGGAATACTTGTCTAAAATCGTGCTGTACTTGTCCTCTAAGCGACTTCGCGTGCTACCCAGTCGGCCGACAATAGGCGATCGCCTCGCGGCCGTGGCGCCGACGCCGCGGTCGTTGAGCGCGGACGTTCCGCGCACCCTCGTAGTCAACTTCTGAAGAAGACTCGTGCAGGAGTCGCTTAGCATCTGCGTCACGCTGGTCGTGGTGGACGAGCGCGCGAAACGACCCCGTCGCACGACCGAGCCCTGCCGGGAGGTCGACATGCTGTCGCGCGGCGCGAATATGAACATTTGGCGTAGTACGAGATCGCTGTCAAGTCGCGAACCACGTCGAACCACCCACGATTTCCCAAATCAGATAATCCGACCCTCCAACGGAACACTCAAGATCGTCCTGGCGGATCTCGCGAGGCGATCTCAGCGCGACATGCCCGAGCCGTAGTGGCCAAGTCGTGCGAGGAGAGTGGTCGCAAGAGCGATCGAACACGAAGACACCGAGGCTGACGAAACAATCTTCTACGATGCAGGTACATCACTACGGAAAGGCGCCGAGCACGCCGATCACGAAAGGAGAAAGAACGCCGCCAAGCAAAGCACTAAGCTACAACCACGATGATGATCAGCAGGGCGACGTCGGCCGTTCACGAAGACGAAGACGAAGACGGCAGCGGTGGTAGCGGCGATCACGACGATGACGACGACGACAACAACGAGGAGAAGGCGAAACTCGGTGCGCCCCGCCAAATACTCTCTCGTCGTACTAAAAATACCAGGGAGCAGTGGTGTGCCCGCTCCGACGAGAACGATTCGTCCACCTCTCTCGAAAGCGACTCTTCGAGAGCGATCGGATGCAAAGTAACGAAGAGAGAAAGAGAAAGAGAGCGATCAGCGTAACTCGCACGCGCGATCGCAGCGAAGAAGAGACGGACGAGAGACGGAATTGGAGGAAGACGAAGAAAACCGCAGGTGGAAAGCGGAGAAGATGAGAAGGGCAATGAGGAGGGAAAGGGGAGAGATCCGCGGGGTATTACGTAAATTGTCTCGGAACGCTTATTCGAAACGTGTCGAAGTTCCGCACGCGCTACCCGGACTTGTGCTTGGCAAAGCCGTGCGTCGTGCTTCCTGGTGCATGGAGAAGAAGTTCCCGTGAAGGGCGCGATTCCTGCTACTTGCACGCATCACGGGAAAACGCATAGAAGATCACCACGGACACCGTGTTTTCACACAAACTATCTTTCTCTCTGACTTGCTCCGTATACCTTGACACACAAATAAATTGCGAAACGGCTGCGATGTCAATCCAATGTAGAGTAGGTCCACTGCATGGCCCAATATTGGTCACTCAATAACGACGCTAGCCTTTTTTCAAATAGATATTAGATGAACACGGTATGATGCGTTTTGTACGCGCACAAACCGCCTTTTGCAGCACAGATCTCCTCCGAAGATTTTGGAGGGTAAGGAATTACGAGAAAAAACGACGAGAAAAGAGAGAAACTGTACAATCATCCATGTTAATTTATCTAGTCATCAAAATTGTTTTTCGAAGTTTTTTCATTAAATAATCAGCAAGACAACACTAAGTTTTTAGAGATTATCTAAAGGAAAATTATCCTCTCGCAATGAGATAACCGCGAGGCTAACGTTCCTCGTTAATTAATTAATTTTTAGATTTAAGAAAGTCAAGCGAATATGAATAAAAGAATTTTCGAGTAAGATCTGATAATACGAAAATCATCAAAGCTGTAAAATAAGCGAAACAAATCAAAATCTAATATCCAGAAACAAATGGAGCATAGGTCGCTAAAAACTTCGTCTAAAAATCAAAAGCGTTCGACCAAAAAATTAGTGAACAGGTCCGTGGACTCTAATACTATTAATAAAGCTCAGATTGTCTCCAAGGTCGCGATGTCGAAGATACCGTTCTATCGTCGTAGATTTTAAGTCCAAGTATCGGTATAAATACACGCCGTTTACAAAATACGCAGTTTGTTCGCGCAGACTACTCGCCCACGGATACCATCACGTCGGTTTCAGAATCATCTTCAAAATATCTTCTGGCGAAGCGATTGATTAATTTGGCTCGAGTTAGAAATCAGACCACTTAAAAATACAGATACGCATATACGTTTCTCTTTTATCATAAGAAAAATAAACAGATTAAAATTACTAAATTGTTAGGCTCGTTTTATATAAACAATAAGAATGAATAATGGGCCAACTATACGAACAAGAAATGTTGTGTTACTCTACAACATTTTATTCAAATTACTCTATACATAGTTAAGTAATTAAACGTAAACGTTTCGGCGCTTTACTAAGCCCTCATCAGTACTCGAAACAATTAAAGAGAACTTTTAAATAACGAATGTAAGCGAACTTACCGTAACACGACAATGGAGTCACAGCAGAGGCCAAGAACAAATGTCCGGAGCGTTTGTTTTAACAAATTCTTTTACACTTACAATTAGCATTGAATTCGACATGTTTCGTGACTTCGGTTGTTGATTAAACTGCGATGATGACTTATTCGACGTTGCGAAGCGGGAATAAGCTAGTCCAATGTCCGGAAATGTATGTCACGTGAGATTTCGAGTCAGTATTAAAAAATGTCCATAAGGGCGAAGTCCGAATGTCGAGATCCATACTTGAAATTATCTGAGTTCGTGGTTATTAATTTGACAGGAATACATTTTAATATCTTGTTATTAGCCTCTTGCTGTTATGAAGTCAACCAACAGAATGCGAGTTTGGTTGACTTCATAACAGCAAGAGGCTAATAACAAGATATTAAAATGTATTCCTCTCCAATTAATCACCATGAACTTAGATAATCTCAAGTATAGATCTCGACATTCGGACTTCGCCCTTATAGACATTTTTTAATACTGACTCGAAATCTCACGTGACATACATTTCCGGACATTGGACTAGCTTATTCCCGCTTCGCAACGTCGAATAAGACATCATCGCAGTTTAATCAACGACCGAAGTCACGAAACATGTCGAATTCAATGCTAATTGTAAGTGTAAAAGAATTTGTTAAAATAAACGCTCCGGACATTTGTTCTTGGCCTCTGCTGTGACCCCATTGTCGTGTTACGGTAAGTTCGCGTACATTCGTTATTTAAAAGTTTTCTTTAATTGTTTCGAGTACTGATGAGGGCTTAGTGAAGCGCCGAAACGTTTACGTTTAATTACTTAATTATGTATAGAGTAATTTGAATAAAATGTTGTAGAGTAATACCACATTTCTTGTTCGTATAGTTGGCTCATTATTCATTTTTATTGAACAGATTAAATATCGTCCAGCTGTAAAACCATAGAGACCGAGCTTTTTCTATTAAAATTCCATTGTTACACAAGCAATTTGAAGAATGAGGTCAAATACAATGCTCGCGGTAATCGCGAATGCAGAACAGGAACAGAGTCATAATCAATATGGATCACCGCTATAAACGTTTCGCTTTACGGATCGTATTTTGTCGTATCGCGAAAAAAATACTTCGGCCAAATCGCTCACGTTGCGATAACGGAAACGCCGTTGCTCGGGCTACGAAGAAGTGTGTTACGCGTGTTTCTTCCGCTACCTACTAATATTGACCAAGGTTAGGCCGTAGTATTGGGTTAAAAACGGGGAGGACGAAGATGGAGAGAAGCGGGCGCCGCGCTGGAGCACACGCTCCTCGTTCTCCAAGTTGCGTCGTCGTCGTCGTCTTTGAGAACGGGCTACGCCAAATATAAACCGGTGGCCTGAAACGCGTGCGCCACGATCGTCATGCTGTACAGAAAACCCAACGCGCCGAGCTTAAATGTTAAAGTCCTGGCCGGCTAATCAGCTCGGCAGGCTCGCGCAGTGTCATCGTCGTCGCTGCGTGGCGGACAGCCAACAGAAATGAACGCACAAGTCTTATACGTTAACCCTTTTACAAAAGAAAAACAGACTTCCGCGGATATTTTAAACAATGTAACTTTTAAGCTATAAGAAATGTCTAACTAATATTCAAACAAACAAAAATTTATATCTCTTAAAATTGATTATAGTATTTTAATATCTTCATAGTTAAAACAGAATAAATTTTTACGCTCAAATTATTCTGCTTCTTCAAATGTCTCGACGTTGTTAATTTTGTCTCCTTAATATAAACAATGATTTTTTTAACAAAAGCAAAAAGGACTTCAAAATCATGATGTAAAATTTTCCGAATTTAATGCATGAGAAAGGGATTGGAATTGGAATTCGTTTTCAAGCCAGCATATGGTCGCAGAAATAGCGAGCATAAACAACGCGCACATACCAAAACGCACATACACATACTCGAGCAAATAATTAACATCGAATATCGTGGAGTTATACGAAGGTCTCGACGCTACCTCGGAAGTCGATGTATCGTTAGTTTCGGGAGTGACGTCAAGTTTCGTGTCGAACTCCCTGGTGGTCTCGGTGACGTTGCGTTGCAACCACGCGTCCCAGTCATGACGCGGCCACCAGGGGACGTTTCCAGGTATCAGCAAACTCAATTCCTGAGTCTGGAAGGACGATGACGACGACGACGCGGCCGACAATGGAGCACCATCGGCCAAAGCACCGCCGCCGCCGCCGAGGGCGGCCCAACTTCCAGGATCCAGGTTGACGGTTGACGCGCGAAACGAGAGATGGTTCACCCGGGCACCTACACCTCGCGCCGTGTCTCACGAGCGCATCTTGCCAACTACAAGATGCGCGTATTTCTAAATCCAGGCTGAACGATTCTGGGCCGCCAGACGTGCCGCTAGACTTTTCCTACCGCGGCGATGAAACGGAAATCGACACGACTCTGCTTCAACGTCCCATTTTCGAAGACGGAGTATTAATTTTTCGTAGATTAATTCGTTACTCTCGAGGCACTTTCTCGATTCGAAAGAATGGAGCTTTCGTTCGTTTTAGATGCGAAGATGTCGTCGATGCGCTACGCTCGGATGTATGAGCAAGTAAAAAATCTATGAGAACGGCTTCAAATTCGTACTTCCTGATGAATCAGTGACGAAGAGATCTTTGCGTCCGCTTTCGGTAACCGGCCGACGCAACGTTCCTCGACGGCGACGACGACGATGTTGCGTTGGCCATCTGGCGCAAACTCGCACTAAAACCGCGGCGAAACCGCGTGACGAGTCCCCCTCGAAAATAGTCGCCGGTCGAAAATAGCCGGCGTCGAGTAAGAAAGAAGAATCATCGGCATTCTCGCTCCGGGTATACACCCGGCGTACCCGTTGCGCCACGAGATTCTCCAGAGACTGTTCTCGCTTGGTAGAGCGCGTCGACGCGCTAACTCTTCTCCCTCTGTATCCTACTCGTCCTCACGCTTCTACATATCGATCATCATCAAGGGTCTCCACTATGTATCAAAGCTCGATAGGTGGTGTAAGAACTAGTCCGCACGTTTAACACGCCGAAGAATTGAATAACTCCATTATCCAAAAACTGAATTAAAAACTGAGAAGGTAATCTCTTCACAGACTGTTTCTGTTCGTTAACTTCGCGATTCAGCTTCTGCGTCTGGCTCCTTTCATGCATGCATTATTATCGCTTGCTCGAAATTTGATAAGAAATACGCGAAACTTAGCTTAACCCTCGCCATACCGTGCATGAAGAATTAGTTTATTGTGAAATTTTACGACGGCAGCGTTCGTGGTAATAAAACCTTAATCGCTTCATAAGGCTTTATAAGGCATAATTTAACAAACCGTACAAGTCTGATCAGCGTCAAAAGTTTGATTAAAAGTAGAATAAAACGGGTGCGTAACGCTCGTTAAAACGCTTATATTAAACAAAAATCCGTGTAATCGCTATTAAAGTTTGCCATGAGGTTCCCACAAGGATGTTTAAAGAGAGTACGTTCCATGTATGTGTGAATAAAGAAAATTATTTCTAAGCCATCATATATACATATCAGGAAAAAATGGATATCACGTGTTCCAAGGTATGGAAAATATATTAGAATATATAATCTTTATCTTTTTTCAAAATATGAACTTAAGAAGGTTGGAAACAAGCTTTTCATGTAACAAATAATCCAAGATTTCTTTCAATAACATCGTCGATAAGTACGACAGAGTACGAAAGGCGTCTGCTGTGTATATTTTTGTAGATAGGGGTTGAAAGCATGATCGGATCAACTGTTTGTAGATCGGTCGTGTTTTACGCGGCGCAGTAAAACATATAGCAGACAGGAGCGCGTAATAATCGATGCTAATATGTGTGTCATATTGTCCCTCGGACTCACCTGACTCCTGGTGGACGGCGATCGATGGCGGTGCCGCTCTTGGCTGGGCGACGACGAGCCATGATGACGGTGAAGACGCGTACGACGTGACGACGTGGGATGCGCCAGGTGGACACGATCACGATCACGATCGCGGTGCCCATGCTGTCGACCGCTGCTAGGTGATCGACGATGACTGCGCTTGTACCGACGTTCCTGACTGGTTCCCCGCTCGTGCTGACGGGACCTCAGCACTCGTTCCCCGCTGAAATGCGAACAAAAAAAAAATAGTTTTTAATTAGATATCACACTAAAATTCGAGATACTAGAGGGACATTAAACGGAGGAATAAGATCGAGTATACTTTATCGTTTTGAAGTACCTTCAAAATATATTATAAAAACCGATTGTTCTCGTAAAATAAACATTGTAATATTTAATTCAAGCCAATTTAAAAGTGTGTCAAATGATAATGTAGCGCAAAAGCCGAACGTTTAACATGATCTGGAGCGAAACTAAGTGGAAATCAAGGTTGCGTCGTGTCGCGTATGACATGTTCTTAATCGTGTACATAACCGTGGGACGACCTAATTAATCTGCCTTCCCCTCAAATAGATTATCGAGCTTGCTTGGAAACTGATGAGATACTTCTTTATTAATTATAGATATATGTACAAGATACTTTATTATTATTGTTGTAAGATATAGCTTCATCATCAATAAGCCAACAACGTTTCTTCAGTATAACACATCACTTATTGAGACAATATCGCTCATAAAAAGATAATAGCGATAATAATCGCGCGAGAATCATTTTGGTTATAAATATCCCTTGCTCATCAATGCAATAACTCTTTCGAAGCTTTGTAAAAATACACGGGGTATTTTTATCACAAAGTCACTACATCGCGACTGAAAAGGCTTAAAAATTCGTTTGCCGCGCTCCGATGATTCACAAAACGAAACAAAAACCGTCAAGAAACTTTGGGCAGAGCTCCAACAACGTTGAATTTCAATTACTTAGTAACCAATAAAAATTTTACACACAAAGGGATTAATTCGGATTAATCTACCGCGAGCAAATACATATGGAGAAGAAACTATTGTTCCAGTATCGCTAGTATAGCAGATTACTAGCCGTCGAGGCACGCAAAAGAATCCGATGATTCGTTTCAAGTGACATGCCAGACGGCCATTGTTTCGCATTTTTTTTTCTGCGCGAGGCATCAACCGTATGATGAGTTCATGGTCAAGCAACGATTCAAATCTGCCAGTAGCAGGCAGTTAGTTTGTCTGAAGATTTCCACTCGTAAAACTTTCCAGCGCGAGCACTGCCGAATGCTAATTTGCGAGACAATCAGCAAACATAAGTTTGTAATGAAAAATGTTGTTTAAATATTTATTTTTCCTCGTTTCAGCATTTCTTCGATTAACGGAGAATCGACCGATCGAGAAGCAGTTTCGCGTAAGTAGAAAAAAAGAATTCGTCACCGAATCTTGGAATTAGTCCAAGTTGAAAATTTTGTCGAGGATATGTAATAACTAAATAGGACACACGAGGATCGTCATCGGGTATCAGTTTCATCCTTAACTTTACTACCCACGACTTGGCAGATATCGTTATATGGATTGCACAAAAGGAGCAAAAATACTTCCCGAAAAACAGTTATATTTTACTTTACATGTCGTGTATTTGTGCGATGCAGGTCAATAAATTTACGAGGTACGATACGACCTTATCTTTATGCATGATCGCTATAGCGCTCATGTCACAATGCAGACAGGATATCACAAAGCAAAACGACATACGTAAAATTATGTTGTCTAAGAAAATAACATGTTAATCATAACAGTCAGTCATTCGCACATTACACGCAATTATTTCTGAGATTTTTCCTTCCTGTAAGAAACTTAAATTTTCTTTATATTTAAGAAAATTACGGATACAAAATTATTTTGTTTCTGAAAAAGCTGTTCTATTCATACTATACCTTGGCATCCAGGAAGCGAGGTCAACGTACAAAACCGGCATCCTTTAATTTTCGTCCGTCTTGCAACCTGGATTCCAACGAAGATTCGTGACGTTCGATTCAATTTTACGGAAATAATTGCAAGTCAAAAAATTCGCTTGACTTCAATTGTTTAAAGAATGATAAGGAAATGTTGATTTATCGAGCGAATATCTTCAGTTTATAATAGTGTTTATCAGATGCGTGTGTTTATCAATGTTTATCACAATCTAAGATAGAGCTGTATATAAATCTTCTGGACCCTATTCCGATAACATTATCACTAATTAGCACTCCGTTTAGAGAGAACCATTGCCATCAAAAATTATCTAAAGATATTTACTTCTATATCTTTAAAGTAATTTTTGATAAGCAATTGTTTAATTTCAAGCTTTTTAAATCTTAATAAAAATTATAAAATCTTTATATATATATATCTTTAATATATATATATATATATATAACACACACGTGACGATTTTTGCTTCCCTTTCGAGGATCTATGATGTTTCTTTCGCCATGACGCGATTAGAAAGTTGTAGATGCGATTACACTAATTGCGATGGAAATCTTTATAGCGAATATTAACATCGTCAGCGTTTTATGCGCAATGGAAATAACCCACAATTATTACTTTCAAATACATTTCTTCAACCCTGGAAAATCCGTCAGGAAAACACTTTCACTGCTCAAATACAATAAACTGATCTAATTTTGAATAGAATTGCTGAGGGATCAGCTGATCGCAGGAAGAAAACAGCGATTCGGATTCGCGAAGATTAAGGGCCGTGGCACACACAAAAACTTAAGCAGTAAGACCTAAGCAGTAAAGAAATCAACAGTATGGATTCGCTAACGCTTACGTTTATGCTTTAAGGTCTTGACCGTGATTGGCTGATTCGCTTACTGTTTAAATTTTACTGCTTAAGTTTTTCTGTGTGCCATGGCCCTAACTTGTAACTTTTCCTTTCTCTTTCACTTGTGCTTGCACGCGATGATGATTCTAGTCGGTATCAAGCTGCTCGAGACCAACTGACTGACCCTGACCTTGCCAAAGCTCGCGTGATCTCAGTGAACAAGTGATCCTAGCGGAAGAGATTGCAGACGAATAGCTCGATTATCCTCGATACGGTGATGATTCAACGTCTGTGATTTTGTCGGAGCTATGTAATTGTAAAACTTCAATGTGCTACAGTATCAAACGGAGGAATGATCAATCGAGAGGCCTAGATATCTGGTTTGCAAGCGCATTATCTCCAAACGCGATTGAAAACAGGTCGCGAAATTGTTTGTCCGTCTGAGAAAATATCGAAATTGCCAGTTGTGTTATTGACAGATAGCTGTACTCGACAGCTGCGCTCGTAGAGAAGCCACGCGAACTCTAACGCGTCTGGGATGTGCGCGATTATCAATCATAATTAATTCAATTCTGGGATAATGTCGACAACGACTCGTGATTTGCAATGCCGTGCATAGGAAACATAATTTTTTCTATGAAACAAACGCAGGCGGATTCCAATTAATTGTTAATCTAAAGTCAGTTCGCTCCTTCATTTTTGATGATTCTCATCGACGGGAAAATCGCGTGCGAGACTCCGCTTTCTTCTTTCATCGAGCAATTCATCGAGCGTAAAAAAAGCGTTCGTCATTACTGTTTACCGTTGCAAGAATAAATTGTATCCGCGGCTACGCACGTCGGCCATTAATAGGCTCAATTAGTAGAAGTTCAACCGGAGAAAATTTTTTCCAATTCAGATTTAAGGGTAAACGGCAATTATTCTGCATTTATTTTGCATGAACGAGACTCGACAATTTGCACAAGATGCATTATCTATGTACAATCGGAATATGTATCGGAAATTAATTGTCAGTGTAATTGCAACGGTTTCGATGCACGAAAGAAACGAGTTTAAAACGTTTTATCTCTTACATTGTAGCCTTCAACGCGAGCCATTCTCGTGGCAATCATAATCACAATATGCCGTATTGTGACAAATCATCGTGACGTAACTGCGCGTTATCTGTGTACCATCTGATTTTAAAGCCGGCTGCAAAAAAAAAAGAGACATCGCGTAGCCAAAGCTTCCGCAGTTAAAAACGTTTTGCCTGTGGATTATTGCGTATGTACATCGTCAAAATTCGTCCTTGCATCTTTGATCCCTTCGATCGCGCCCGATCGATAGCATTTTTTTCAGCAAGACAGACGCAAACCCCGCAAATTACTATCATCATTTATTACGACGCGAGAGAAACGGTACTTCGTTCATTTGAGATTTTACTGCGATATCGCTGGGCTTAATCGTGCTCAGTCACTGACCTAGAAGATCAGGAAGTAATGCGGAGAAGAAATTACTACCATTCATTAAGCAGGTCTTCACAGCAGTCTTAAATTAAAAGAGAGAAGTATAAAGAGCGCTTTAATTAATTGGTAATTCGTGCCCGCATTCTGCATGACTCACGCTCACGCGGCTACTCGGGATGCATGGTTAATGAAGCACGATGTGAATATAAGAGTGTCTCAGAGAGCCTAATTGGTATCAAATTTCAAGAGCAGTTATTTGACAGTTTATTTGACGCGAGAATTCTATCTTGAAAAAATATATAATTTTTATCTTGCCTACAGAACACATGGAACAGCTCCATTAATAATTAATGTCAAAGTAACATTAAATATTAACTTGAGACATCGTACATTCACTTTGCGCGGACTGCACCCTATAAATGCCCGCTATAAATGCAAGCTGGAATTAAAAACATAGATATTATTTAGAACAACACTCTCTCGTTCATGCATTCTTTTTCTAGTCTCCGTCTTGCGTTTCGAATAGTTTGTAGGTTGTTAGCCACAGCGATAAGACGAATAAAACGAGCAAGACGTGTACGCGCGGCAGATTGCGGTACTATATAAATAAATATTCCATAGTGATTCATTGCACTTCATGGAGTTTGCGCAACGGAAGCGGACCGATTGTATTCTCAAGATTTCTCTTTGTATCCAAAGTGATTCTAATGTAAACTTTTACCTTCTATAAGATACGCGCAAGAGTGAAAGAAACGTCAATCAATTTGAAAACTCTTCGAACATTTAATGTTCCAGTTTTGAAAATTATTCGGATCGCTATTAATATTCGTTACCTCTCCAAAACTCGACAAAATAAAACTAACAATAAGTGTTCATAAATTTTCATGCAAAATTCAACAGCGGAAACACCCCAAAGACACACAAAGACGCTCCTTTATCTCTCCGCAAATCACGCTCGACGTGAATTTATATTCCCCGGCGAATGCGAGTGTCACCAAGGGACGAGACACTCGCATTGGCACTCACGTATATCTTCATAAACCGTTCCAAACAACGAGGGTCAAGAACAGGTCTTGGGTGGGACTTGTTGAAGCTCGAGCGCACGGATCACGACTGACAGCCATGAAGACAACCATGGAGAAGCTCTATTGCCGGTTAGAATGACGTGGGAACAGAGGGGGAGAGATTGTTCGCGGTATTGGTCTCAGCGCAGCTACTGGTTCCCTCTCTAGCGCGCTCTCCCCTTTTCATTGCAACTTTCTTTGACAATGAGACGGGGAGACATATGTATTCTCAGAATACCGAATAAGTTTTTAATGAGATCGTTATAAAGTAAAATTATTCTCATACGTAATTTAAAATTTTCTGTTAAAATACGCTTTAACGAGCCTTCATGATAGCTCATTTTTTTAATATACGTTTTAATTACATTTCAATTTTTATTATCTAATTCTTAAACGTTATTAATAAATAATGATTAGTTATTAATAAATATTTCTTGAATATCGGTCATGGTGATATAGAGCGATACAGATTAAGTAGTTATTTTGAAGGTACTTTTGTAAATTCTTATTATACGAATTGAACGTCAGGAAAAGAATGTAGATAATGCATCACACAATGTTGGAGATAATGAAAGAATACATTCTGTGTTCAAGGATTAACTTACCTATAAGTTCCTTTGCTCTGCGGACTCTCATAATCGATACGTCTGCGTTTATGCTCGTATTGTGGAGAACCTACAGAATGTGAACGTGTTCTCGAGTGGCTACGAGAGCGGTGACGCCTCCTGCTTCGCGGCATCTATAACACAAAACATTTTTTACTTGTAACCTGTACATACACATCTTCCACTATTACTGTATTTTAGTGTTTTATAATTTTTTAATTATGTAAGTATTTATAAGTACCTATAGGTTCCTTAACAAATACTAAAAGACAAGCTTTTTTCAACATCAAGCTCTGCTGGCAAAACAGTTCCAAGTATTTTGATGTCAATTGATTAAATAGTTTAATTCAAGAGAAAAAATGTTAATTACGTAAATATATAAGAATACTAATTCTCGACATAAATGCATGTTGCCGATAACGCCCATTATTTTCTGCATAAAATTCTGCGCAGTTCAAAAGACTAGACATAAGTATTGGACGAGGTATTAGGTATTAACGATGTTGTTTTAGAAACTTCAGTGGATAAGTAATCTAAATATTGGACGAGATTATTTCCAGCCGCTTTTCATCGCAGTCCCTCTATGAAGAGAGGCGGAATAAAAGAAGCCAGTGTGTGCACAAGCTAGGCGAGGATAGAAAAACGGGCGATAGCGATAGCACAAGCACGGAAGCACGTTGTGATTTTAATGTTGCCGCTTGTCGTAAAGTCTGTTCGCATTATTTATACTTTCTATACTCTCTTGGAGCTTCTTTACAGTCGCTCCGTTTTAAGCGCAGAAAATATAAGAAGCATATGCCGCACGAGCGAGAAAGAATCGATTCTTTCCTCGTGTTTCAAAGAAAACACTTGCATCTAATAACGTCTATTAAATAAATTTATTCAGTCTTCATTTTCTACACATATTATAGGTACAGAAAATAGTATAAATTTGGAAAGGAAAAACTGTCTAAAATCTCTACACGCTCATTAATCTAAGAGCACACATAATTCAGTTTAGAGATAGTCGATTGATCTTAATAGACAATTATTTCTTTCATTAATATAGAAACAACTAAAAAAGATATATTTAGATTTTGCAAAGCAAAAACGTATGAAACAATGTAAAAGGTGTAAAATGTGGCCAAGTCCATAATTATCGGAGGAACCTTTCTAGAAACCAATTAAATTCTTTAAAATATTTCTTTTATATTTCAACAATTAAGGGAATAATCACATATTACCACTTAAAGGGGGTATTTTAGGAGTGTATCTTTAACACGCTACATGACTGCATGTTAAAGACACAGAGTATTGATGTTAATCTAGAAAATGGGTTAGTTGATGTAACCGAGCCAGACCATCGGTGCGTGCAATTACAATTAATGAAAATGAGGTGCGACAAGATGAGAAGGTAGATACATTCGATCGAGAGTCGACAAACGCGGACCGAACGGATGACTTTACACGGGGGGGGACGGCGGCGTCGGAACAGAGCGCGAGTTCCGCGAAGCCGAAGGCCGTGAACGATACGCGGCAGAGTACACGGCGCGGGCGGCGTGACACGGGCGTTGAACAGAGAGTCGAAACCGGAGCGCGGAGGCAGCCGAACCCGGAATCATATGCCGGAGAGCCATGCTGCGTGTACTTACGTTGGGAAGGCGAAACAGGCTCACTTGATTGACTTGATCCCAAATGAAATCGAAGACGGACGATATCCAGGAGCGTGAGGACGACGCTTTCGGTACGACACTGTTTTTCGACAACCACGTGGACATCGGCTCAAAAAATTCTGCAAAATGTGGGTAGTCGTATTCGTGAGAGCGTCTCCACAGACACCGTACAGATTAGCCCACTCCGCGAGAGAGGGGGGAGGGGGAGGGGGGAAGGAGGGTTAGGAGGAGGGAGAGGGGAAACGGGGGCCGGGGACGAGGGGGAAAGAGAAACGGAGTCAACGGAGATCAAGCGCGGGATACTCGAGGACGAAATAACGAGACGCGAGTAGCGTCTCTCATTCTCTCTCTCTCTTCTTCTCTTTAAATAGAGCCACGCATCTGTTCGCGTTGCGTCACATCGAGACTCGAATCGCGCACGTCACTCGCGAACCTTCCGATCGGTAAATCCCGGGCGATCCCGCCAAAACGCGACGCGTACGCAGACCGGAAATCGCGGCGACGTGGGAGATGATCAGATGATGGATGATACACGTGAAGGCGGATGCGGAGCGAGAAATTGGGTTAGTTCCGTGAACATGAGCGCGAGCGCGCGCGCGCGCGTGGCTTCACCGCCGAGGATCGATGATGGCGCATCACGCCTCGAGGATGGCAGGGTCTCGGGGTCTCGGGTGCCGTCGACGACGCGATCGCGAGCGAGGGCCGAGGGAACGAGCCACGCGACGGGGGGGAATCGCGCGCGTGCCCTTCGCCGCGATCAGACGGCTTTTTAAAGCGAAAAAAATGGAAAGCGTGCGGGTAATTGCGTGAGGTGGACGCAGATGATGCACCATAAGGGGGGAACCTTCGGGGCATCGGCGGCCATGTTGGAATTACAGAGAGTGCACCAAAGCGCGATGCAGCCATACACGTACAACAAGATATCCCAGGTTCGAAATATCACAGCGCAGGATACGTTAGTCACGTCACGAGCTGGATGCGGGGTTACGTTATGGAGTGCGGACTTACGTCGGATGGGCAGAATAGGCTCGCTTTGGTCCCAGAATTGAACCCACTAAACACAAGAATGACCCAAGAGCACCGACAATGTGGGACGTACGACAGTGTTGTGTGAGTTGTGACAACGACGTGGGACTGTGGATCAATGCGATTGGCGAGACCTCTCCTGTCCAGTCCGGCGTCATTCGGCATCACTCGACGATTCTCGGCAATCTCGGCGAGCCAGAGGCGGCTCTCTCGGCTCGGCACCCCGAGACTTTCCGTAGGACTTTACAGTTACGTCGTGAAAATTGTTTCAAGATACGACAACACGATAAAAATTGTACATAATTCTACAGCGCGAACTCTATATGTCACAAATTGATTTACTTATGAGAAACTGCAACGTGTATAGTTTGCGAATACTAAAGCAAGAATCAATATAGTAGAATAAGATATCTCTATCTCGTAGTAAAAATAAATTATCTTTCTTCCGAAAATTTCAGTAGCAGAAGAAAAATGTATATTCATGTTAAGAATAATACAAATCACACACATATATGATAAAAATAATTGCGTGAATTGTTTCTGTAACATCACGAACTCGCATGCTTTGATAATTAGCGTGCAAATAATATAAGCAAGCTTATCTTTTACCTGTTCACCAATATAAAATCAATTCCTTAAAAAAATGTAATAATTCACAAATTTCTTAATTTTTTCACGACTCTCCTAATGCTCCTCATCATCTGCCACCAAATTGCTTTTAAAGATTCGTCCATTCCTGTAAGCAGCCGATGACGCACGGAGCAAAGCGAATGCGCACGAAATATCAAAGTAGGCACTCCGGAATAGCGGAAGTTCCGATCTGATAGAAAAAGTTTCGTCTATCACCGCCGACACCGCCACGTTCTATCGTGCGGACTATTATGATCGATCGCAGCGTCATGGAATAAAATTCTTGATATTGATGCGTTTATCATATTAATCTCAATTTTGCACCTATCTGAATATAATTTCTGACGTTGCTTCGTACAGACATTATTGATAAACGTGACCTTTATCTCTACTTCTATCCGGATAGAATCTCAGATTTTTCGGGAATAATTACCTACAATTAAATACATTAGAGAAATTCGAATGTCTAAAAGCATGTGGTAAAACTGTATTTTTGTTGAAAGAATTATATAACGTCCACTATCGCAAATACCATTAGTCATAGCGATAAATACGCCATTGTACGCGCGGCGATTAGAAGAAAGTTTCAAGAAATACTCGAAAGTTGAAGAAGACACGTCGCGGATGCGTGTACGCATATTCGAAAATGTAAATGTTGCTCCAATTGAAAACTTTCAGAAATAATTTATTCGCATATGCGTTGAATAATTCTTATAAATAATATGCAATATCGAGAATTTCAAGTAAACACGTACGCTTAATCACATTAATTACACCGCGCAATCTTACACTAGTCAAGAATTTTTGCGTACCTTTCTCCAAACGTATCTCTGAGCTAGCCACGTGAAGCCTTTTTGCAGCAGTTGCTCTATCATATGCCAGAGCATAATTGACTTTGGCGAAGGACTCCGAGTAAACTAATTTAAGGATACCTCGGCAGGAGACGAGCATGTAAACATATATGGTATTTTGGCGAGACAATAGAAACGAATGAGACCCAGACCGATAATAACTGACGGGATGACCGGATGACCCTCGTAGGTGGCACCACACCGCGAGTGTTGTTTGAACGAGAGCTGTATCGTTATCATTTCTTTTGTTTCAGCGTCCTCCGCAAGTCCGCACCAGCCGGCAATGGTCACTCAGGAGAAACCGCAGTAACCGCATTAAATTTTCGACAACGAAAGAACACGCTAAAATCGTCCCGGAAATAGATACATAATGGTACTAATGGTAGCTTTAACCGAATCACGCAACATTCATTATTATACGATTCGAAAGAACTGGAGATCGCAAAACAGCATTTTGAGCGACGCAATAATTAATTAATGTTGTGCAAGAGAATTATTATTTCTCGCCCGCAAAAACGCGATTTTTGCAGCGCGATTACTCATCACGATTGCTTAAAACCGGCTCGCGAAAGCCGCTTTATTGTTAGGATAATACGTTTTTTTTTACCTGAGTTACCACGCCAAACGAGATGTACTTCAACTGGTCATGGGAGAAGTAGTTTGCCGCTGTCGCGATCGCACCTTCCGGGATCGTCCATAGTTCCCTGCAGGTGTTCTGCAGGCAAAGAATTTAAGAGTTCAAATTAGACCAGATCACAGCATTTTTTACAATATTATGATGGAGCATTTTGATACTTGATTAAAGTTTACATTTTACAACAAATATCGTGTGACTTCAATCAGATTCAGCTGTCAGATAGTTACTCCACTAAAGACACGTGAATTTTATAAAAAGAAAAGAAAGATATGTATTTTAACACATACATCAGAGATATTTGTACAAATTAAATATGTAATTCCCCTAACTGTTAGATTATACCGTTGAATAACAAATAAAACAAGTGAGAAACGGAAAATATTTTATGGGAGATGCGATTTAATTAAGGGATATATGTATATTTCGCTACCACCATTATATAGAAAAATTGCGCGCAATTACGCAAAGAACTTCATTCTTTGCTCAATTGACAGAACGTCGATATATCTAGCGCAAGCTCTATTGTCTCGCACGCGAGACCACGTGACACCCGTAGATTTGCGCCAAAACATATAGCTTACGCAGCAGAGCACGTCGCGCAATAAACGAGATCGCAATCGAATTACAATCGACAATCTGGGCTAATTGAATTCTCGGTTAATCACTTGCCGTTACTTTTCAAGCTACTGCATAGCCCCATATGCGGTAGCAGACGAGGGCTTAACTGGGAGAGGGTTAGATCTGAGGATGACGTCGTAACCCAGAAGGGGTGATCAGACGCAAACAGACGTGCGCGGGCTACCTTTACAGCGAGACACGGCCGACTAGCGTGGCCGGTCCAATTTGTCAAGCAACGGGGCATGCCGCAAACACCCCTCCAGGACAGTCCGAGAAGGGAACGCAACGCGGTACTTGCACACATCATAATCGCGCGCGTGACACTCACCAGGAGTACTTGCTGCAGATAGTGGACCCCGTCGTCGGGGTCGGGGTGCGCTTGCGCCGCGGCCGTCGCGGTGGAGCTCACCCCGAGTAGGACATGCGGACGTTTCGATGTCGGGTGAAAGTCGGCGGCAGGTGGTCCTTCGGGAATTTTGGTATCCATTGTACGAGTCGTCCAGAGAGCCCTAAAATAACAGTCTTTAGAGAGCGAGAAGGGACGAGAGGGTGGAACAGCGGAGCGTACGTCGTGTACGACGTTGCGGCCGCTGTGATCTCGTTATGATCGAAAGATTACGCTAAATAAAAACGCGGGCTTACAGATCGAGAGAAAATCTGTGGACCGAAACGTGTCTCCGACGGCAGCGGCCGCGAGAAGTCGCCGACGAAGACCCCAAGTCGCGTTCCTGTCGCTCTTTCGAATTTTGAGTGACTCTGACGTATGCGCTTGACACGAGAACAAGATACGATCAACTTTGCTGGCAAATTCGGTCGATATCAGTTATAACTATAATGCAGAAAAAATTATATTAATGGGGTGGCATATCTAATGTCCATTAAAAACGCATCGCGTTTGCAAAATGACATAAAAGAATACGGCAAATATTACATGCGAATAAAATGATGTAGACTGTGGTCCACTTGACGCTACAAATGCCTTGAACCTTGAAGCGTTCTTCTTCTCCTTCTTTCTTCATTGAAAGAAAGGAGAAGAGGAATGCTTCGAAGCATTTGGAGCGTCAAGTGGACCGCAGTTGTACATACGTATGATGTTCACAATGTTTCCTCTTTGATAAAGTTTCATTTTTTATGGGATGCAGTATTTAAATCTCTTCTCACTTCTTTGGGATAGATTTCCATCGATTCCTATATCGAGAAACGAACTACGACACTTTTCCTTATATACAAATTTGCTGACGATAAATACACAGTCACAGTCGTTCCTCAGCTTCCCTTCGATTTGTTTTATTTCTAGCACAATAGTTTTTATGTGATTCAACTGCAAGGACGAAGTAATGCTCGTCGATGCAAGTCGATAAAGCTTGAAATAGTATGTATATTTTGCATAATGTATAACGCGAGCGGTAGGGACAGGAGACGCGCGATCCAGCATAGCATATTAACTCAAAAACACCCAACCACCGAAATTGTGTCAATAGGTCACGCGTGGAAGATCCATAGAACATTCAGGGGCTGCACGCCACAGCTATGTGTCCTGTTTAAAATTCTAATACCGTTTAAAATGCAATCATATCGATGTCCTTTGTCGATTAAAGAAAAATTCTATCATTAAAGATATATAATTTCTACACATTTTCTTTAAATTATAACAAGTTTAAAATTCAATCATACATGTTTTGAAATAAATAAAGTATAAACGATACGCTTCACGCGACATGTAACGTATTTGCATTATTAATCATTTTTTGTAAATATTAACAAAATACTACGGAAAATTAGATAGAAGTGAAAGAACGGAACCAGGAAAAACGGTTTCCAGGGAACGTTATTAAACTAACGTAACTAAGTTTCCCATCCAAGTCATAAGCAGTTACGACCCATTTACTTGGTCAGGAGAGAGCTAGGTAGGAGCTATGGAGCATCTGCGGCCTGCGGCATGCTGCGAGATCGCGCGCGATGAGGTTGCTGGAGGTTGCCTCTTAAACCACCCGAGTGATAGGGGATGGGGATGGGATCGATGCGGTTGCCGTGGCGACGGGACCGTCAGAGAGGCCGAATCGCGTGCGGATGACGGCGGCTGCTGCCGTCGGGTGCAAGCGGGTGCGGGTGGACGGGTGGACGACGGGGGTTACAGCGGCGCGCACGACGACGATGCAGTGGCGACGTCGCCGCCGTTGAGGGCACGCTCTCGCGTACGGCTCCCGGAGGAGCGACCCCGTTCACCCCGTACCTCCGCCTCGTCCGCTGGCCGGACCGAACCCTCTTCCCCCGAGGTAGCGGGCACCGCGCGTTCGCCGTTGCACGACGCCGTTCCGGGACGACGAGCGACCGCGCCATGCGGCGGCGGTGTCGGGTTCGCCGCACCAGGAGGACACCCGCGAGGACACGTACGGCTACGGAGCGCGGCGTCAGGACGACGACAAGAGGATGCCCGGCGGCGGCGCCGAGACGCCGCGTCCGCAGGAGACGCCGGCCGAGGTCTTGCTGCTGCGACGATGGAGCGAGATGCCGCGGCACCTCCAATTCAATCCGCACATCCTCACCGGCTACAGGCCGCTCATGACCATCCGCCAGTGCCTCGGTAGCCTTTTCTACATCCACAACGAGACCGTCAACATCCTGACGCACGGTGAGACACCGGAGTCTATCGCGCTTACACCCTTTAGAACCTTTAGGATTATCATTGTAACGTGATTAAAATAAAGACGTTGTGAATCACTTTTCTTTTAACGCACTATGATCTTAATCTTAACGCAGTTACTGTCCTACGATTTTTTTTTGCGTCGCGCGACGAGTCCTTTCGGTATTACCTGCGCGATTGATCAATTGAATGCCGAGGCTATATACTATACATATATATCTCGAGAAAGATTGTGTGATTCTAAATTCGTTAACTGCTATGCTATAATTATAATATAACGAATTTTTATTGCGTTACAGTTATTTTTATTTAAGTGTCTCGAATTTTTCAAATTTAGGAATAGTAATTTAACGCTTCGGAATTAGATGCTAAAAAAGATGAGAGAAAATTATTTATTGCGATAATAAAATTTTTACCTCCAAAACGGAGCATTATCTGTTGAACTTCTCGACAAGTTTGATGTTGATAAAGTATGCGTGCAAAATTCCTTTGTATCCAGAAGAGATTTTTTTCTCTTTCTCATAACATGTTTAAAAAAATAATTTAAAAAATTATCGTAAGAAATCTAGTAGTGAATCCTTGAATTTGGATTAATTCTGTACCTAAGTTCGAGTTAAATAATTTTTATTAATTAAATTCTTTTGATGGAAAGCGAGAGAGATGATGTATTTGGATTAATTCTGTATTTATATATAAGTTCGAGTTAAATAATTTTTATTAATTAAATTCTTTTGATGGAAAGCGAGAGAGATGATGTATTTGGATTAATTCTGTATTTAAGTTCGAGTTAAATAATTTTTATTAATTAATTCTTTTGATGGAAAGCGAGAGAGATGATATATTACAAAATAAAATAAAATAAATCACTGCGAAACTCTGTGAACAAAATTGAATCGTAGGATAGTAGCTATCGTTACTCTTCACGATCAACTACATTCCATACAAAGAATATGCGGTTATATCACGTAAGAGATTCGTCATCCTCGTGATTGGATTAACTTGGAAAGTAGATTAAGTCCCTTAAGGGCTTTAAAGTCAAGGTGCATACTATCAAGGCCAACTTCCGTGAAAACATCGCGGCTCAAAGAAGACGCATTGCAGGGTAACGAACGATCGATGAAAGCGAACCCATACGATATTCCTTCTCCGTTAAAGCTGATTCATTGATAAATTTCCAATCGTACCGGATGTCAGTCAAATACGTTCTATACGTACGTGAACGATTTATTACGTAATAAATAGCAACACGTTTGCACGATGTCGCGTCGCTGCTTTTTACGCGTAAAACAAATGGCGATGCGATGTATATATGTATATAAGCGCATTCGAAATCGCATTTTTTTTTATAAAGAGACTAAAAAGGGTGCTTTCTGCCGCTCTTTAAAATTATATGAATTATCCGTTCCCTTCGTTCGAAGGAGAAACTAGAAGAGCCATTCGAGTGTTCTGTTTCTGGTGGACCATCCTGTATATAAATCTCATTTATCGACCGGCGCACATGTGCGTGAAATAAAATCTTAGTAGGTCAGAGCTACCCACGTATATATGTGGAGGAGTTCATTAATATACAGACAAAATGACTTTTTTAAAAAATTAAACAATGTTGTGAATGCCATTGCATCCATCAGTCTTTTTCCCGTTATCGTTTCTCATTTCTTAATTATCAATGTAATAGCATTATCAATTAAATGATTATTTGTAAGATAGAAGATGACTCACAGAAATTAAAAAGTTTGTTAAAAAGGTATAAAAGTTTACTCCTGACAAACAGTGCCGTTTTTAAATGGAAATTACTAACATTTTCTTTATAAATAATTTTAAAAAATACGATTGTTGAACTTGTCGAAAGCCGAAATAAAGAATTTATAAAAGATTATCGCAATCTCACAGTATACCATTTTTCATCAACATCAAATACCTTCATTCGCAAAATGCGTTTGCCCGAAAGCATGCTGGTACGAGCGATCGTGTGTGCTTACAGGATTCGCTATTCTGTACATGTTGGTGACTGTACCACATCTACTCCCATGGAATACAAAAGGGACACTCGTGGGAACTCTGTCCTGGTGCCACTTGATCGGCGCGGTTAGTCCGTGGATCGGATCCTTCCTGTACCACCTCTTCATGAACGTAAATTACGACGAAGTTTTCTACAGAGCACTGCTGAAAGTCGATATGGTCGGCATATGGCTGTGTCAGAGTTTCGGTGTGTGACCTATTTATAGATGAAAGCCTTTCAGAATGTGCTGAAAGAACAGATGTATAACTAGAGCTTGCAATTTACAAGATTTCATTTTACAAATGACTCTCTTCGTATTTCAAGCGGATCTTACAAATTGTTATATTGGTCGACTCCTGCTTCAAACGAAGAAAGTTTTAAATAAGGAGCGCCTAACGAGCAGTTCTATATAGTGGCAAATAGACGCTTCTTCTATTTCATGCATAACTCATTTCAGGAGCTATACCGATGATGGCAGCCACTGTTCATTGCCTTGCCGATAATGTCTGGTATTGCTGCATTTTTATTTATTGCTCCCTTAGTATGTGGGGACTTTTAAAGGTATTTTCTAGCTCACGTTCGCTTCGCGAATGTTTTGTTGCGATAAAACATTTAAATGTTTACGTAATTCATATTATAGGCAATGACTGCAAGATCACCATGGGAAAGGCGTTTATGTTTTGCCCCCTGTGTCCTAATGAGAATGCTGGTCATGACTTTGAGGTGTTTCGGCATTGGTGGCGGATCACCCGAGGCTCTTATTCATATAATATTACAGGTTCATTTTGAATATGATCCCAGACAACTGCGTTTATCAAATGATGTTAGAAATAATGCTGATGTAGGAATAATTTCCAGGATCTCATAGCTGTGATAGGTGCAACCATTGGCGCTCTTCGCATTCCAGAGAAATGGGTCCCCGGCAGATTGGATTTAGTGCTGAATTCCCATAACGTGATGCATGTATTGGTCGTCCTAGCGGTATGTTCCATGCATACCGCAACCTTGAAGGACCTCGCTTGGATGTCCGATCCGTCTACGTGCAATAAAACAAGCTCTCTTCCTTCGGGTCGCGAAGAATTGTGATTGAATCATGAAGAACGCGACGGCTTGCTGCAGTCTGTGATAAACCGAGCCTATAACAACCGGCGATTAGTCGAGTGCTTCGACATTTGGAGACCAGAAAGTGCTGAATTCTATATTAGATAAATTTAAGGATATTGAAAAAAAAAAATATATATATATATACATATTACATATATCTATATATAAAACACAGAGTTTAATACAGATTCGAGTTACTTAATTTATGTGATCATTGCGGGACGATTTAGGTACAATCATGAGTACAAAGTACGGTTACTTATCATATCGAATGTTTAACAGTAATGGGATATTTGTGGAGTTTTTCTGCAAACACACAAAGAGGCAAAGTAGAATTGACGGATACTGACAGGTATGATGCGAGAAAGAAGTTTATTTTGTCTAATGTGTTAGAAGAAATATTTTATTTTAAAATCTGCTTTCAACAACATAACTGACAAGAAATATCATTTATGCATTTTTCCATTTTAATGATACATTTGTATCAGAAGTGTATATATTTTCTTTTATTGTAACTATATTGAGGACATATTTAAATTAAAAATCTCAATATTAATTGCGCACGCATTCTGCAGATTTTAAATCCTTTTCTTCAATAGCATTGTAACATTATTTTGTATTTCTTATGATTAAACTGTTATCGAAGAATCTAACAATAGAATAAAAAATCTATCTCTCACCTAATAAGAGAGAAAAACATCAGATAAAAATCCAAGTATTTATAGGAATAAATCTCACGCAAAATGAATATTTACGATTCTTCCTTACAACTCGTATATTCTTTTTACACAGTTACCTGGAGAACATATAAGTCTATTGAAAAAAAAAAGTTAGAAATTTACTAGAGTCAATTGTATGTACTTTATTAACATATGATAAGGGAAAGTATTAAAGGTGATATGGAAAGCAATATAAGCACATCGTTGTGATGCAACAACCCAGAGTTCAGCAGTCTACACGAGCCCGTATTCAAGAATCCAATCCAATTATACTTGATAGTATGGATGATACATGAATTAAGATCGAATATTAATGATTAAAGGCTATTTCAAATGTACAGCTATTTTATTAAAATAATCGATACAAACATTGATTGCGTTGAGAATAAGTTAATTTTTCAGAATTATATAATTTTTGAGACTATTTTATTCCTCGGATTAGATTGATAAAAATTTGTGATCGTGTCGAACTATATTTAAAACAAAGTTTGAAGAACGCGCGCGTATTTTCTTGTGTAATTTTTAAAACTTTTATTTCTCGGATTAAATTAATAAAAATTTGTGATCGTGTCGGACTAAACTTAAAACAAAATTTGAGGAACGGTTCAAAACAACATAAAGATACGGAGAAATTATATTCGAGCAGGATTAAAAATCTTCGGACCGTGTAGACTTCTATCAGAATCATCCAACAATATACTTACATATTTCTGAACGTCCATTTCTTTAAATCAGTTACGCTTTGTAATACATAAAAAACGAAATTATTTAAATATATCAGTGGCTGGTTGAATTCCACTATAGTAAGATAATTCGTCGTTCAAGTGATATTGAACTCATAATAAAATTATTCTAAAGATCAGCTAAATTCTATTTCAATGCAGAAATAGGAAAACTAGAAATGTAAATTTCGATTTAGCTGAGTAATTCGTATTATAAAATATATAGTTAATTGATACACAGCAAAAATCGATTATAGAGAATTTACGATTTTGTGTAAAAATTAGCTAGTAGCAAAAGCAATTGATAGTAATACAGAGTATGAATATACATTTCGCATGTCTCGCAAGAATCGATATACACGTGTTGCATTTCATACCACACATGAGTGTACATCGTTATATTTTATTGCATAAATAAGAGCATAAATATTTCAGTGCTTGCCATTTATTATCTATATATAATTTTATAAAATTATATACATAATTTTAAAAATTTACATAAATTTCATTCAATTAACACATTTTTAAACTTAACTATAGCTGAGCAATAATTGTAAACAAAACGATGTAATTACAATCTTGAGTACATACCTTAAGTTCTTAAGCATGCGACTCATTGCGAAATGATGTAAGGCACTATATACTCTAGTGCTTAAATAATTATATATTAGATCTATAAATAAGTTATACTTCCATGTGATTGGACGTACTATCGACATAATTAATTCTTTAAATGATAGTTGTGATTTGCAGGTTGTATAATGTACTAATAGAAACTGTTATAGAATACAACGCGTGATATAAGATAAATAAAATATCTTGAAAAAAAAATATATATATATGTGTATTTAATATGAAAAAAAGCACATTTAATTATAATTATATATTTATCTTTGTTTTCGATTTTGTAACATATTGAAAATTTACTACGTTCACTAATTTATTTTTCTTCTTCTGTAAGAATAATTCAATAATTGTACTCTCACGATTCATATGATTTGCAAAAGGAAAAGGCGCGATTGGCGCGTATGGTTCGCAGGATACCGAAAATTCTGGAGAAAAAGAAAGATAATGATGAGGAATTTAGGTAACATAATAGCAACGAGACAAAAGTCATACTGTTATAGGAAGTGTGGATCAAGTTTTGGAAGGTGCAAAACTGAAGCCTAGTAGAAAACTTCCTGTGTCCAGCGATATAAGCAGAGTTATTCAAAGTTATGGATCAGTACAGTCAACTGATTGACACTTTGAAGAATGTGCTCATGATCGTGGACAAATTGATAAATGAGATGAACGAAATGTCACTGCAAGAAACCGCGGAGACTTTCAGTTTGCAAGACAATTATTATGAAGAGTACAAGATGTACGAACTTGGTGAATTAGCCAGCAATTTTATAGCGCCAAAGATAAAAGATTACCTGATCAATTGGCATCCATTGACGCAATCAAAACGGCCGATTAAATTATTTGAAGGATATCTTGGAGAATGGAGCTAGAGTACAACTCTTCAGGCACGCGGACTATGCACTCATACGATCAATTAGTATGGAATGCTTGGGTGCCGTCGATCAAAGAAGCTATACAGTAAGTAATTACTATAACGGGACTTCGCTCTCCTGAGTGTAACTCTTTACCCTGCTGAATTTAAGAGGAGGATATCTGCTGCCAATCGGCGACGCCCTGAATTCCCTTACAGATGGTTCCTTTAGGCAAATCTTCGCTTCTTGTCCGTTTTTATATTTCGTGAAAATACTGTAACTTATCCATTTCAGTTGCGAGTTTACTCTTCTATGATGATTCTGTATCTCGAATTCCTACCGTATCATAAACGTGAAAACGTATTGACTGATTTTTGTACATATAATTTTTAATTCCAGATATATTTAGTCTAAACTATATAAGACTATATAATATATAGTCCAGATATATATAGATAGTCTTTATTACTTACAATATGGAACGTTTGTTCGCCGCTGTCATGCACCGGTTCTCTTTTCTTCCTTCTATAGAAATTGATTCCCTTAGTTTCTTGCCTTTTCAACATAAGTGTAACATAATTATCATGTAATCGAAAATGACCAACGAGAACCGATGGGTTGCGTGGTATGCGATTTCGTAAGGAATTTACGCAGCTTTGAGCTTCATCAGTCGATGTCAACATTAAAACTCTTCCTTCGGGAAAAAATCTAAGCGCAAGAAGAATATTGTAAAAAATTTTTTACTTTGCGATATGCCATAGTGTGGCTGCAGCAAGAAAATAGGATTTTTGCAGATATTAGCAATATCACTCTTACACACCTCAGGTACCGGAAATATTCAACAAGATGCCATGGTCTGTAATAACGGTCTTGGAAATTATTTTCTCCGTCACGTATATAACTTGTTTTATTGATGTAACATCCGTTGTATCTTAATCTAGGCCGTTTTAAGTACATATCCCTCCATGACTTGTATTTCGGCTCGCAAGTACCACAATTTACGCCCCATACTCTATTGAATACAATTCCAATTACATATCAACCAATAACCGCGCTAATAATCATCAATATTTACCTAACGCATGCTAGTCGCCAGATCTCCGTGTCTCGTGCAGATATGTAAAATCCACGACATACCCTTGAGAACATTTCTAGCGATCGAAAATCCAGCTCAGATGACACAACCCATCTTAGAATGTAGAGCACTATCTCCATAGGTAATGCAGAGATGTGTGTTGTCTAAAATATATCAAGTTTATACTGAATATAAAATATAGTATATGTAAAAAAAACTTGTATAAATATATAGTGCATTTAAAGTAGTACCACAAATGTTAAAACAAGATACTTACACTTTGTTCAAATTTTGGGAAACATACACATTGATTGCGGTTTACAATTTTAGAAAATTTCAAAAATAAATCATTTCCTTCTTCATCAACCTCATTATGATTTTCGCTGTCGTTGTTAGTTGAAAAATCATTGTCTAATGTATCAAAGCAATCATCTGCATCGAATCTGTCTCTTGCTTTTGCTTTCGTTGATTCGTACAAACGAACTTCAATATCAGGAACCAATTGTACCGCACGCTTATAAAACTGGATTGCTTCGTAAAACTTTCTGCTTTGTTCGTGTTCAATGCCTTTAAGAAATAAATTCTTTGCCTAAAACATAAGTAACGATTCTTATAGAAATGTTATGGAAATTCAAAACTTCTTACTTCGAGACAATAATTGTTATACTTTATTCTCGATAGAGGCTTCATCGTTTGCGACTTCAATGTTAGGCTGATTCAGTGAATATGTCTTCGATGCATCACGCTTAGGTGATATTGTCAACTCGCGCTGCCACTGTTCCCTGAAAGATGTTAAGGTATCCTCAATGTTTGTTCCTTCTTGCAAGAAAGACGCCTCTTGATCATCGCCTTCATCCGTATCATTGCTAGATTCACTGCAGTGATTCTGCTAACGTATAAAGTAATAAATATTTTAGATGCTAAAATATGGTGTGACATGAATTTATTATCAATACAAATTTAATTATTTAACAAAGATCTTATGCACACAAATTTAAATATATGTACACACATGTTTATTAAGGACGTACAATAAATCTTTTCTGAACATGACTAGTAAACAAATATATAGAGGATCTTGTATATAAAGCGGCTTTGATTTGCTTTTATTTAAAACAGATCTAGAGGATTTATACAGAATTACAGCAATATCAAGTAAATTCTTAAATAAACTTTTCAAAAACGTAAAAAGCAAATGTGTAATCAATATACATCTAACTCGATTGTAAATAATGCGACATGAGCCCTTCAGAAGAACTGATCGTTCCAGAAAATAAAAAGTGGAAAGATTTAAAAACTGATCACGTGTTCTGGTCTTAAAATTAGGAAATTTATAAGAAGCGAGATCGATCGTCTTGATTTCCGAGAGGCTCGTATGACGAAATGACGCAACATATTGCGAAGAAAGGTATCGCCCGGTGAGAGGTTAGGTCGCCAGCAAATACTCCGGCGTTCGATTACGCGTTTGTCGCGCGACGACAGTGACGGACAGTTACGTTCTCACGTACCATTTTTTCTTCCTATTCAATACCGACGGCTTCTCTCCCTCAGCGCATGTACTCTCGGTCGGAAAAGCGCACAACACAGCGAAAGCACAACTTCGCCAATATCACCGCCGCCATGGTTCTCGCCTTTCTACGTTTCTCGCCACGGAACGGAAGGAAGGCGGAACTTCGCGGAAGGCGAAGGTCGTTGCGCGAGGCGACGTGTGTTAACACACGTTCGATTCGTCTTCGACGCGATATAAATCGATACATCGTCCCTATCACTGTAGTCATCATCGTAATTAATTAATCATCGCGTTCGTAGCGGGAGTTGTTCATCCATAGACATATGTGTCTATGTGTTTATCGTGAAAAAAATAACCCGAATAACTTACCGATTTTTTTAATCTATAAATAAATATATAAATTTAACTTAGAATGCGCAAACAGCCAGCGGACACTCGTAAATATTTTCGTAACTCATTTATATTTCAAAAATTAGTTTAGCCAGTCAGGTCGAAATAGGTAAACTAATTTTTGTTATTTTTATTACTGGCGAAACATAATATTCATTTTTGTCTTATATTTTATTTCCTAAGTACACGTGTTTTAAAAAAAGAAATTTTAATATGTGGAAAATTTCAAGAGCCGTTTTTTCTCGCAGCCGATCAGCAGTATAATATAAATAAGCCTTTGAAAAAAATGTCAAATGTGGCGCCAAGAAGATATAATGATATTTTCCTGGAAAGATGCAATTCACGTAAATTTTTTTTCAAAGAGGATTTGCGCACAGCAAAACAGCATTCGGTAAAATATAAAAAATATATGAAAGATGTTTTAAATTTAATCCAATAAATTCAGTTTCAGGACATCCAAGAAAAGCAAACGCTCTCGCAATTTTTATTTTTTTCTTAATTATTTCTCGCGTATAGATGCAAATATAGATATTTGAAAGCGTTCCAGCCAGAAATAATTAAAGCGAATCGATGTCAACTTGACGTCGGTACGCCGATGAATATAGTCAATGCCAAATATTAGTTGATATTTTTGTTATCTTCAAATTCATCATATCTTTTTATGTTAATTGAGCAATTGCGAATATTTCTGTAAGATTTCTATTGCGTTTTATCGGCTAACTCTATACCGAATCAATGCAAAGCACAATATTCATCGGAAAATTATGTATTCGTCGTAGAATTGGCCGAAAGCATAGAAATATTAGAGAAATATTCATAATTACTCAATTAACATAAAGACAATTTAATAATAATAAGATCAAAGATGACAAAATATCAACCAGTATATATTTGACATCGACCATTCGCATCGACGCATCAATGTCGAATTGACGTCGATTTAACTACTTATTTCTGGCTGGAGTACTTAGGTGTAAAATACAAACGTAGGTGGTCAGAAATGTGTAAGTGCAGGTATATTAGAAAGATGGAAACGTCTTTGTCCATTTCTATCAATATAGATTAACTTTAATAATCTTGGTTTAACTTACTTTTTATCTTTTTATAGTTCCACGAATTGAAAAAAAGATAAAAAGTAAGTTAAACCGAGATTAAAGTTAATCTACATTGGTATAAATGGAGTACAAGAAAATAAATACAACAAAGAAACCTATATTTAAGCACTTTTCAAATATCAGCCACGTGACACGTCCGACGTAACTTATCCTATTTCCCTCCCTCGGGAAACACGCTCGGGAAACGCGATGAAAATGGGTCACGGGAATGCGGTGGTATTCAAAAGAGCCGTTCCGCGACGGCCGAAAGCGGCGAGACGGCAGCTGCTGGACAGTGAACCTGCCACCTGTACGTGTAACTTGTAGCGTACGTGTGTTAACACCGGTGGGGTACGTGACCCCACCTCCGTCGCGCATCGCGCATCAGGGAGACTATCACTGCCTACCTACCTATTCAGGAGATCATCTTCCCGAGTAAAAGCCGAGTACTGAACGAGCGTGGGCACAGACAGCATCATGCGCTTGGTGAGTACGAAACCACTCATTCACTGATCAGCTTTCCTACTTAAGTGAACTTTCCTTTGATTTTCTCTTCTTTCTCTAAATATATTCTTTTTTTTTCTTGTTTCTTCGAAATAATGGACCTCCTTGCTCTTTTCCTCGCGGTGGTGGATTACGTATTCTCGTGCCAAGTGACAGTGACTCGAATAATATCGATCTCGATGAGTGCCAAGTGATCGGATCGCAGTTTAGGAAAACCCCGATAGTGTACGCAAATTTAATATTGGAAAAATGCATGTAGCGAACAAAAAGTAGTCGAATATTAGTATAATCAAGTCTCGACAAATTCCAGTTAGGATGTCTTGAAGGAAAAAAAAATACTGAAACATTGTGTTCGATGTCTTCTCGTTTTCTCTTTTTTTCTTCGTTGAGCAAAACGACCGATAATCCAAGTTGAATTAATAAAGTTGTCGTCATAAAATTGAATGCTATTACCTGGTGATAGCAGCCTTTCCGCAAGTAATTCTAGTACTGGCTAAATGCGTTATACGCATTGATACTCGAGTAGATACTTGAGTTTCTAGCTGCGAAGAAACCCACGGTGTGAGCATTTCACGATGGCCACTTTCTTCTTCCATCATATGTTTCGCGACTTCCAGATTCACGAGTGTACGTACCGTACCCGCGCGCGGAAGGGACATACACGTATGTGTGCTTTTCTACTTAACGGTTTTCGATAACTGTTTAATGAAATCGTTTGTCCGGTTCACCTGATTTTTCGCGCGACAATGTCAGACAATATTTCCGGTGAATATTAACGGTTTCACCAAATAAAAACACGCTACCGCGTGCAATTAGCAAATTACGATCCAGTATTTAGTATCAATGTCGCGCAATATGATCTGAAAAATGGTATATTGTGGATATGGTATCAGCCAAATTTTATATTTATAGTTGCACAGTTAATTGTGTCATACATACACTTTAATATATTCAGAGAGAAGCAATGATTAACTAAAAAATTACTTCGCTTAAATTACGCTTAAATTCTATTTTCTATTTACCAATATCTTATATATTAATATATTAATATAGAGATATTTTAGATTTAAAAAAACGTTGGTTCAAAAAAATCAATGTTTAATTATATATATTTGTTTAAAAGCCAATGTTTTCTTTTTAAAGTCTAAATACCTCAAACTTAAACGTCTAAAGCATCAATCACTTTGCTTTTGGAAACGACTTTCGCTTATCGGGCGAAAATTCGTGACAAACGTTAATAAATGTCAATTTCGTCTTCACATTTTTGAAGCGGTAAAAAACGGTACAGCTCTCGAGATTAATTCGAAATGAAGAAACTAAATATAGTCATTTTATATTCGCTGATTCAGATAAAAAGGTCGATCCTTTCGCGGTCTCCGCAATTTACTTGTTGGCGTCCACTTTACGGCAATTCACCGTGAAGCCGACTAGGCTCATTACCAATCGCATTAATGAATCGAGGTGCTCTGGTGCAGTCGCTGGACCACTGGATCAATTTCTACTCGCTCGCGAATCGCGCGAAGGCGAGACACGCGAGCACACGTTGATGGATTATACGCTTCTAACGACCCAGTTGTCATGTAGCACGGTCGCGTGTTGCGTTAATTAACATTAGGATTACAGTTTCACGGGCAGATTGAAACTGCGGATCGACATGCGAGCCGTTAGTTTGGAACGATCGAGATTGATCGTTGCACCGTGAAAAAAGTATATGTTATAGGTAGGTACATAAAAGGAATGGACTTACATAAAAAAGAAAGGGAGAAGAGAAAAAGATAGTGAAACCTCTGGAATTGAGATATTATACTCGTCGCGGTCTACATGCATACGATATATGCTCTCTCCTCGTATAAGTTCGTTCAATGGACCAAGCGAAAGAATCACACGTAGACGCGTACGTGAGAGTTCATTCGAAATCGGCACAGGGCGCGGCGGAGAAACGGAAATTGATCTGAAACAATCTAATCAAACTGATTTGATGGATCGTAAAGGTTGCATTCAATTCCATGGATTTGTGCGATGTAAGCGCGCACGATAATTTTCTCCCGATTACACCTCGAACAATCAATTTTTCCGGTTTTCTAATCGTCGCGTTGTATCGGGACGGATACCGCGCGTATATCCGCGGGAAAAAGCACCTTCGTCTGAATTGATTATTTGAGATCTCTCATTTTAATGCACGGTCATACCGAGACGAGATACTTGTGGTCGATGGCGCGCGCATTTCGAGAGAAAGTAATTATATCAGGGATTGATGACGTGAAGGGATGGGCGTGGATACCTGTGTCAGACGGCGAGTTCGATGACCCTCGAAAGCAGATGGCATCTTTTTTCGAGCCGCAGGAAGAAAGTTCTTCTCCTCTTTTTTTTTTCCCGTTCGTTTCGAGCGACGCAACGATCCATTCTTGAACGCGAGATAACCCGGATAAAACGTACCTATTACACGGCAGGCAGGTCTTACGAAACGGCAACCGACCATGCCGCTTTAGACATGCACGGGGTCTTCTAATCAAGAACGGCATGCACGTAATAGTAACGGTAGCCGGAGATTCCACCTGCCTCTTCTCTGAATGGAAAAGAGTTCCGGACGTTTCATAAGATCGCATCGATACATCGTGGACGGATCCGTGGCTCTCTGCCACAGGTCCGTCCAGCTACGCCTGCAGAAATTTACGCGCGTCCGTAAAAAATCAATGGCTTCCTTAATAATCGCGAACGTACAGTTTCGCGGTCCGTTGGATCCACGATTTTTCGCGTCGAAAGTGGAAAGTCGCGCGCTCATCGGCATCCTTTCGTTCGGCATAGATCCTTCATCGGCATCTGTTCCAACGCCTAAGGTCACGTACGTTGGAACAATCGCGTTTAAACCGCTCCCATGTTTTGGACTTTTCATGCTTTCCTTCACTAGCCGAGCCGACCGCAGCAGCTACCTCGATAACTTTCCAAGACCCGATCCTATGTCGGGTCACGCGGAAAGATACTCTATCACGAGTATGATATTATTGGTATTACGTATAAAGTAGGTATACCCGACGTGGAATGCTCGAGACCACCCTTTGTCCGTAAGGTGATCTTTCGAGTCTAACGGTCGAGGCATGAGGAAGATAATAGAGTTTCTAGGAAATTCTCAGACGACGAGATAGAAATCTCAGCAACATTCTAGCCAATTATCGACCTCGAACCAATTTAGATTGATGGATACGTCTGTACTTGGGCCAAAATAAACCGTTTCGAGCAACGAAGACGGACACGGTCCTTCGACGGAGGCTCCCGTCTCGACTTTCTCTCCGAGCTCGCGATATGATACGGCGTATCGCGCCGCGGTGCAGCGTAATTATTTAATTGCATTCGGGCGCATTGGCCCATCTTCTCTGGCTAGGTCTGTACGTTACTCAACGCTGCTCAACGCCAAGGACTCGTTGTATAATCAGTCCGTACTTGGCGACATCGCCGAGATGCGCTTTCACGTTTCCTATTTCCGCGTTTCTGCGTCCCGTATGTCCGAAATGTAGGAGGTAGGAGGTATCTCAGCACATCGGTCAACAACGTGGTGTCAACGGCGAAGAGCTGATTACAGAGTGAGAAAATAAGTAAAAAGTGAAATAGATTTTATCGATCGGTTGCATGATTCTTGGGAGAAATGACTTTGGATGCGGAAAGTGGCGTTTTTCCACTTGTTTTTGCACGTATTGTCTCTACCGAATGCGATTGTCAGATGTGAAATCGTTAACCAAGATTGAAATTGATTAGGATATATCCCCCCAGATCCAAATTAACTTCGGGCAGCTAGAGTATCATAGGTTCATAAGTCTAATAATTTTCCTTGCTCATTACAAGACGTCGATTGTCCGAGTTGGTCTTGAGATAATGTAAAATTTATGTCGGAAACGTAATGACGATAATCAAGATAATTTAATGTCAAGCACAATCTTCGGACCTTTCAATGTAGTACCATTACAAGATTTATATTACATCGGAAATCGATTCTTTCTGAAAAATTTTGAGGATGGTTATTATCTGGTTATACAACTTTTCAATTTCCAACGTTAATGTTTTTGCAACTAACACTCAAATAGAAAGGTTCTGTCAGGAATCTGTCAAAAATTTATCATCAACAAAGCTAAACGGTGTTGAGAAATTCCGTCTTAATTACTAATTTCTAACGTACATCGATTGCACAAAACACATTACCTAACAATAAGTCACGACTTTACTAAAGGTTCGTTTCTTTGTATCAATATTTTAAGAAAAATTGATTCCAAATTAAAGAATTTGTCCAATATTAAAAAGAGAATGTCAGGAATGTTGAAATATCTCGTATGCATCTCCATCAAGAACGTGGGAAGAGCTATTATCTTTAACGCGAGGAAACATCGTGATATTTTGTACTACGCACGCATATAATTAGTGCAAATTTACAAGCGCGCATTTTCCTGCATTCGATACATATAGGAAGCTTTGCCGTCGATTTTAGCCGGTGAGAAAAATGCGGCCGGGCGTGTTGCCGCTCGGGCGATGTTGCGTCAAACCGATTTGTCGTAATCCGGCACAAAAGCCAAGCCTGCAAGTCTGTAACTGACGGCGCGGCCGCGGCGCGGTCTTAATGCCTGTCACGCCGCACCGCGCGGCAACTGGCAAGAGTACTTACGCCGAGTTGAAGCAAGTTCACGAGCGTTGCTCATCCTCGACATACTACCGAGTGAAAGTGCCGCCTGCTCTCGCGGTTTCTTCTTCCTCATCTTCTGCCTTCCACCGCGCCAACGGTGTTATTGCAGAGCCGGATCAACGTGACGAGTTCTCTCACGCTGTTTCCCCACTCCGATCGCGCGTGGCGTGAAACGGATTTTTCGTCTTCTCCTCCTTCGATTGACGCGACAGATTTCTCGGTATCATTGTCATTCACGTCCCATACTTGACCCATATTTTGGACCGCAAATTTTGTCAAGCGAGTATAAGTTCTTAACGTGCGATAAGTATATTATTGTATTTAAAAAATTAATTAAAATTGAGATTTGCAGCGGAACGATGTTATATACTTATATTTATCTATGTAAGGCTAAATTTTTTGTATTTTACTACTGACTTATGTATAGAAACACATAATGTTTATAAGAATCCATGGTACTTAGCTCAGAATTAATTAAATTGTTTGGAAACCGATTACTTTAATAGCACGATACGATCTGAATAAAGTAGGAGATGTTGAAGTCTGGGAAATGATTATAATAATTTGGGTTTTAATTGTCTCAGTCTGATTACCATTGTGAAGCAATTAACTTCGCTTGCTTATGTCTGTCGTTATGTATTTAATTAAGGTAGTTTCGTTCATTAAACATTTGGATTTCGGCACTATTATGCTGCTTTAAATTCATATCCATAGAACAGAATCGACTCGATTCTTAAATTATTAAACTTTTGTCGACATTTTAATATAACTCAAGTATAATTTTAATCTTGACGGCCGACGGCGCAAAATTTATCCAACGACGCGCAACTAATAATTAATCGACGCGAAATCCCCGAGGTTCCGTTTGCATTATCTTCTATCGCGCGTTCGCGTTGTCAATTCAGCGATTCTATAGTTATGTTGTAGGCGCAGTGAAACTTGCGGTGTATTCTCCGCGATGGAAAATGACGGGTCAGGAGTTCGCCATGCGAAAATGTCCGTAATCAAAGATTCGCGATAGCCAAATATGAGACTCCGAGATCCTTTTAACAACCGGTTGTGGTCGATTTATCGTGCGGGCAGTACTCGTCTTCCTTTTCGCAGATAATTTCTTTCCTAGTGCATATGTACAAATTTATGCGGCTTTCGACTTTTTCGTCGCTGATTAATTAGCGTTTCTGCAATTACGTGCGGCGGGGAATTACTTAACACGTGTGTCTATAAATCCGTCGGCGGCGGTGACACGTGTCAGAGGCGGGGGGGTTCTCGGTCGGCGAGTTTCGAAAGTGAAACCAACGTCAAAAGCGCGCAAGATGTGAATCAGTTCCGCAGCATCCAGACCATTATTAAGAGATACGACACCTGCAAGTCGGCCGCGGCGTGTCCCTCCCATTTGTACAGTAAGTACGATCTGGAGATTAATGAGATGCTGGACCAACACGGAGGTACGGGAGGATATGCCTGTTACGGGTTTAGAAAGTTTTCAAAGTTGACTAATCGTTGGTATGCGTCGCGTCGTGCCGCTCCGTTATTTTTATTGTCAACGCTCCGCAAGTTTATAGCTACGAAGGGGATATTCAGTGTTTATGAGACTCGAAGTGAACAAAAGGTCTCATGAACATTCTAATGATCTTACGCCTCCGCCACGTTCGCGCAATATATACTCCGGTCTAGCTTCTCTTAGAAGTCTGCGGCGAGTCAAATTAACCATCTAAGCGAGATCCAACTAGAAGAGCAGGCTTGGGACAGTTCTACCTGGTTCTACCGCGTCAGCTCTATACAGCAGCGGCGCTAAACGTCCCAGCTCCCTGTTTTATTATGTGTAAATTACGGGATGGTTTACAGGCGTCTAACAGACTTTCCCCTTTTGCCGGCAAAAGCGCCGGCATTTAAAGCGGGCTTGTTGCGCGATGAATACATAATTTGATAATTCTCCACGTTTGCGTCGTTGACCCGGCGTGTCGTTCTGTTGTCTCCTCCGGGTGCGGTGTAACTTTCTTTACAAATGTCAGAGGTACGACCCTCGTGTGATACATGCGCGCCTTTTTTCCTCTCTCTGTTTACGCACGCTTAAGAACGCTTAACGCGGAGGAATCCACTCATTTTCTCCGATTCACGGTTGACAGGGAATTATGGTTGACAGTACTTGAATATAACTTCTCCTCCTCCCTCATCGCATTACGGCCCGGCGAAAACGGAATTTCCTCGACGCGTTTGCATGCGAACGCGTCATACCGAAGCTCCCACCGCGGCAATTTGACGGATCGCAATCGGGGTGAAAGTTCAAAACCCACAAATCGCTTCCGATGGATAGCTCGTGGCCTTTCCAGGGCGTAACCGTTCGTGCCGTCACGATGGATTACGTTGCCGACCCGTTTGAATAAATCCCGCATGAAACCAGCGATGCCCTCGTTTAAAATGGTACCCGAACGCTGCCTTGATAATGATTAAACACTGTCTATTGTCCGAAAGGTCTTTCACATCGCTCATCATCGTCACGTGTCATTATGGAAACGAAAGGAACGTACGCGGCCATTAAACGCAAAAGCATCATCAAGGCGGCACTTTCCCAAATTGCTCGTTCCTATAACTACCTGAGGTAGTGACGACAAATAATTACAGGTGTGGCGTCGAAGTCGAAGATGATTATTGTTAATGGATTAATAGAAAAAATTGTTCGCTATTTATTCTCTGAGGCAACATAACGCAAAAAACGAGTTAACTTTAATTCCCATAAAACCTTAAAAATAAAAGCAGCATAGGAAAAATTTCTTGAGCACTTTCAATGTATTTACTTTTACTTTCATACAACTTAATACCGTGAGAACGGGAAACATCTCAAAACACTACCATTATGCTAAACATTACACGTCAATGCCGGAATGCAATAAAACTGACGATATACTTTGAAAATTCTGCGAGAGTTGAGATGAAGCACGTAACTTGAGCGTTTTTACGGTAGTCCTCGCCATGCTGAATTTCGATTATTCGCGGGCGATGTAACAAAGCTCTGAGACATCCATCCGAGTTTCTCTCCACTTAAATACCAAAGTTTATTCCCAAGAGCCGCGCATATGTGCTCTATACACGTGCGTAATTAAAGATACGCGCTTCTAATTGCATTCGAGTTTAACAGAAACATAATGGAATCCCCGCTGAGTTCTCGCGTTTATCGCTTCCTTCCTTGATCGGTATTCGTCTCCTTTACCTCTTAACTTGTTTAATTGTTATTCCTATTGTTAGTGCAATATGCAATAAGAATGCACTTACATTATTATTCTTAGGCAATCTTAGGGTGTAAATATAAGCAAATTGACAAAATTCTACGAATGCATTCTTTTACTTATAATAATAAATTGTTTAAAAACTGTTATATGGCCTGCAAAACAGTTAACAAGAAAATAGCTACCGCTGAAAACTTACTACACCTGTTATTATACACAATTTTCAATTTTCCAAGAAGCATCTAATTATGCATGCGCGTCTTTTCGGCGACGACAGACGTATTATACGTTATATGTACGCGCGTTCTCGCGTAATTACATAAAACATGCAAATCGCCGGTCTCCCTCATACGGCTCGAAAGCCATAGGTACGTGTTTGCCATGTTTTTAGGAGGAGAAAATCGCCTACGGGCCGTTGTGAATCTTCCACTTCATAACGGGACTCACGGAGATAGACTGAGGCGGACAGAAACTTTAGCTTTCAATCTCTCTCAAATCAATACGGTGAAACCAGTCATAAATGTTCATTTTTGTGTCATCAAAATCTCGACAATATCGTCACATTTATAAATAAATTCTGTGGTTTATCTTTTCCCAAACGACCTCGTTGCTTTAAAACGATCTTCGATCGTGATTGAAAGGAATCGATCTGTCAGCGACTATGGGGACTAATTTTGCTACGACAGTTTAGCTTTCGCACAATAAAGAATATCCAGACTTAACAATTATCAATGAATTTAATCTAGCCTATGTATAATATTATATTGTCTTAATATCTTATTATAACTTTGCAGGTAGCCATAACAATTTTAGTAGCCTGCCTCAGTCTGGCTAGGTCTCAGAAGTCTGAGATCTTAGCTAAGGCTCTTGAAACTGCACCGGCTCCGGTAAAACTCGACAAAAATCTGCGGCAAGCGTTGCTGAAAGCACTGACGGAACTAGAGGCCGAATCCGCGGAGCAACGAAAGGATGAAGATGAAAAATCGCTCATTATGACTTTTGAAAAGTCTTTCGATGAAGTGGTCAAGAAGAACCTGAATAATAACATCGGCGTGATACCGAAGGCCTCCTTCTCGTTCGACAATTTTCCGGGGGATGAGGAAATTGTCAACGAGGAAAAATTGCAGAATTCGAGCTTTCTTGAGTCAAAGAGGTACGTTTCCTCGAGTCCGTCGGCGATGATAGAAAAAGCGAGTCACGACGACGCCAGGAGCTTCCACGTGCAGAACGTTGTTCTGTCAGATAAAAGTACAACGCCGCAAACTGAATCTAAAGTGGATCCGCTGGGAACGAAGACTCAGAAAACTCCCGCGGGCTCGTCTACGGTCAGCAAGGTTGAGAGTATCACGTTCAAACCGATTACGCAATTATCAGAGAGCTTGACGCAAAGCGCCAGCAACGGGATTACCAGTACCAACGCGCTGATCACCCCGAAACCGACAGCATCTAGTCCGACAGTTCCGCCCAAGAACAATGTCACTTCGTCTTCTAACGTTAATAAAGAAAGAGCTCAAGCGGAGGAAGTGAAAATTTTCCAGGCGCCTCTGGTTGCGGCCTTCACGGTGCAACAGGATGAGCTTGGTATACCGAAAAGCATCGTGCCGATTTACAGGCAATCAGGCGATGGACAGGCTCTGACTCTTCAGGAGCAGTTGGAGTTCAAGCAGAAATTACTGGAGCAGCAGCTGGCAGAGTTGCAGCAGCAGCAAATCCAGCAGACGCAGTTTCTCGTCAGGCAACGTCAAATCTACGATCAGCAGTTCAGACAGAAACATCATCAGCAACTGTATCTTCAAGAACAGGCTAGAATCAAGCACTTGGAGGAACAAGCTAAAATCAAGCAATTGGAGGAACAACGTTTGAAGCAGCTGGAGGAGCAGAGGATCTATCGTTTGCATCAACACAATCATTTCCCATTGCAGCAGAAGCCGCATATATTCGAACAGTCGAACGTATTGCCGCTTCAGCCGCATCAGCCGCCTTTGGAGCCTACGGTTCATCTTCAACCAAGCGTGTCTCTGGAGGTTCCCAGCGTCGCGGCGCCCCCATTATTCCGCTCGAACTATCAGGAACAGTTACATTTCCAGCAGTTCCGTCAGCATCCTCAACCACAGCCTCAACCCCAGCCTCAACCACAGCCCCAACTCCAGCAACAGCATCAGCATCAGCAGCGATCGCAACAGAATTTCGTTTCGTTTCCTACCGACTTCCAGCCGCCCGTGGTGTCGGCTACGAGATTTAACAGACAGGAGGCCTTTAACGCGGTTGGCAATTTCGGTTTCAACCTGGATAACAAGCAACCGCCTCCGTCGAGGAACACGTTCAATTTCAACGCGCTACCAAGGAACCCGAATACGTTCGTTTACAATCCCTATGCGCAGTTCAGGCAGCTCCCAACAAGGACGCAAACGCCCGCCAAGCAAATCCAACGTCTGCTCTATCAATCGGGAGTCGCCAATGAGTTGGGCAACGTGCAGGGTCCAGGTGACGACGACCTCAACATCGTGTCCAAAGTATTGGCGCTGAACGTTGGCGCGTTACCCAACAAGAACTATCATCAATTCATCACGAATAATCGCGGCAAATTGGGCAGCGCGTGAACAGACAGCTAGACGTATCGATGTAAAACTTCGACGAGTCGTGTAAATCACTACAGGACGATATTAGCAAGGTGAAATCGAGCTCTCTCTTTTTCTCTCTGTCCCTCTATCTCCTCTTTCTCTCTGCTTCTCTCTTTCGTCCCTCACCCTCGTTTTCTTTCTATCTTGGCCTACTCTTTACATGGATATCTTCTAATTTCTCGAAACTTCGGCTTTGAAATACACACACACACTCACATACGTATCGCTGACAAAGTCCGGATATCATCGGATTTTGCATAGTTACGCACGCACACATGCGTACCTACATATGGAGAACGGTTATTCATAGCTCGCGAGAGGACGCGGGATGACTCGGTAAGTTCAATAGTACGCGAGTCATGACGATAGTAACCTTGAATATACCAGCATCCAAGTGAAATCGAATCATTGCGAATCGTTTTGCCCTCGGTGAGTTACCTCCGCAAAATTTTACTCTCCGTCAAATCTCGACGACCGATATAGAAGCGTGAGACAAAGGTATAGAATAGCGCTTTGGGGAGGCGGAAGAATCGGCATAAAACGAGAAAGCTATTTCCTTGGCGAGCATATAATAGTGTATTAATTACGATTGTATGTATCTTAAAACAAGGACCTGCCCGTGTAACGGCCTTCCCGTGCCCGATTACGCAAGTTCGCACTTGGTTCGCGTGACATAGACACTGTATATAATTGTGTGACTCCAGCCCCGCTTCCTTATCCCTTTTGATTTTCTCTTCCATTCTTGATACAGCGCTCGCGACGTGAACACTGCCAGTCCTCGTCGATTAATAGCTAGACCACGCTCAACGGCAGAGAACGCGAAGAAGCACGTAATCATAAAACGTAACCGTATAGCAATAAGAGTATTTATGTTAACAGGAGGAGGATTAATCCATGCGCTTGACATGACAGGAAGGAAGGCGAAAATCTCGCCGGACTCGCATTAGTTATATGTTATTACGTTCCACTTGGGTTTGACGACGCTCGAGGCGCGTTTGAGAAAGAAAAATATCTCGCAATTGTGTTATTCTCGTCAAATATGACTCGCGAATTTGCCAAAGCCATTTTCGAAATTCGTCGAAGTTAAATAAATCTTATGGCAAATTTCTAATATATGCGCCTAACAGATTATTTGTACTCTAAGAAAAAAACTAATACATTATCCGTCTAATTACTTCTTCAGCTAGTTGAACCTCCATTGAAAAAACACCGTCAAATCCAAGTTTATTAAAGATCAAAACTCTATTATTGATTAGCTGACGTTCTACAGCATAGCCTGTGGTGTGTATATTGAGTTGGCTCTAATGAGTTAATTCTAACGAGACTCACACAAACGCTGCACACACACGGAGAGCTCGTTCGGGATCAGGGGTCTCGCGAAGTCGTGCATCGAGCCGCGCATCGGGATTGAAAACGCTTCTTCGACTGTAAATAAACTTTCCCCGGCGGGTACCACACAATGCCGACGAGGAAGCCGCCGACGCGAGAGACACATCTCTCGCGCGTATAAGTATACGTGTATGTCCTCAATTTCACAAACGTTTGGCACAGATCCGTGATTTCACCCGGCGGGCGAATCGGCGAATCTCGCGTGGGACATCAGCGTCTCTCTTGTCTCTCTTACTAAAAATTCGGTTAAACTTATCAGGTAATCACCTTAATTTAGCGAGTGTCATACCTGTTCGGTATTATTGTAATCAACAAACGACAACGCCATTATAATTTGTCTCATTGTCTCCCGCACGTATGAATTATATACGTCCCATGTGTGTTTATTTGTGTTGGAAAGAATGCATTTTACCATTCTCTTTCTCATAAATTCTCTCTCCAGTAATCCGATAACATCATGACTCATCTCTTTATTTATTGATTTATTCGATTCGCCATTCGAACGCTACATGAATTTCCTGCCTCAACGCTGGAAACGAATAACGTTAAACGCGCCTTGATTAAAGATTTAAGCTTTGTCTCGAAACTGAAATCGATGTTGGATGCGATGCACCTTCGGCGAGAGTGACTGCGTGAGCGAAAGTTGATGGCGATTCGTTCATAAATGCGAGTTCTTTACGAGCGCTAGCTGAGGCTTGCGCGACTGAATGTAACATTAAAATAAAATAACATTAAAATAAAGTATAGATAATGTTAGACGTAATCTCGATATAATTTGCTTATAATTTATCTGACGCTGGATTGTACGAATTCTTGTGTATAAATGTTAATAAACTAATTTGTTTACAAAGTAGTCATTTTATCGCGAATCAATAATGAGGGAAAAAGATGATTTTTAATTCTTTACAGGTTATTAAAATAAATTATTAGGTATAAATAATTAATCACAAATTATCTAAAAATTTTAATTGTATTTTAAATTATTATCAGGATAAGTTATCCACAATTGTATTTTAATTTTGAGTCATTAAAAGTTGGTACGTAACATCATTAATATTGACAACACTTGTGCGTAAATTATCTCCAAAATACAAAGTGCCCAATTGTCCTTAGCAATTACTTCAATAATGATCGTTTTTTAAATCAATTCTTTGATAATTAATTAGTTTGACAATTAAATAAGTATAATCGCGTCCTCAACACAAATCGTTTATATATAGAATAATTTAAAATTAACAAAGAAAAATTTTTTAATGATGGTCAAACCATCGCCTGCTGCCATTCGATTTAAGTTCCAACAGTGTTCACAGAGAACCGCGCGCGGCACAACAACTGTAATGTTGTTACAACTTTTCCTGTATGTAGGTATTTATTGCAACAAATTATTATTGTTGAAAAAAAAATAAATAAAAATAAATGAATGAAAATTGTTGAACGCGCCATCCGATAGAGTCCATATGCGTATTTTTATCGATTCGAACGATTTGTTGCTGAATCTCATCTCAAAAGCATACAGAGATGAGAAATTTAGATGAATTACGCAAGATCCAAAAGGGATAATAAATTTCTCACACAATAATATTAGAATTGATAAAGATATCTCTTTGTAATGTACAAATTATTAAAATTATTTTTCCTATATATGTATATATATGTACATATGTATAATATGTTACTTCAAAATTAATTTTAATTAATTGATCAATTTCAGAATAATTATTTAAATAATTAACTATAAAGGGATCTTCTATTTTTCATAACAATAAACATATATATATATAGGATCTCACGTCATATTACTACTTTAACCGGTAAAATCCAGTTAACAAATATCTCAACAAATATGTTAATTTATCACTTACCGACCCCAATGCGCACCAGCGGAATTATATAATACGTACTTACGTTGATTCTGTAATAAACAAATACAAAATTCATATTAAAACAATGTTCAAAAGATCTAATGTTTTAAAATATAATTCTTATGCGCATTGAACGTTATATTTACTATTCAATTAAATATATTTAGTTAAATAATTATACATTTTTCCTAAAAAAATCTTTATAAGAATTAATTTTTATAAAATATTAAATTACTCCTTTTTTCTAATTATTTCTTTTAAATCATGGTGAAATAAAAAACTCAAGATAAACAAAAAAATTATTCTTACACAAAATAAAAAATAATATTTACCACAATGTTGTTTCGACGACGCCCGACGTCTTTCCTAGGCCACCTCTTCCTCTCAGGTTGTCCTCTCGGGTGGTCAGTTTGGAATTCCTCGATGCGACGACGATGCGACTTTCCGCGTCGTTATTGTCTGAAACATTTAAATAAACGATTCGATTAAAAAAGAAAAATTAAGAAATATAAATATAAGAAAGCAGAAGATATGTATCGCAATATAATTAAGTACGCGTTGCGTGCAATGTAATAATTAATATCGAGAAAATCTCAAAATACAAAGTATGGCAATGCCTTTTGCGATTAGTGTATTCTAGTAGTGATTACTTGTATAATCGCGTTCATGATTAATTAATATTAATAAATATGACATGAGATTAATATATTAATGTACAACTGTATTACTGCGTATCATACCGGTAAGTCCACAAATAAATCATAAATTAAATAAATTACATAAATAAGCAAATTTATGCTCACCTCGTGGATGCTTCGCCGACGCCTCCATGGGCCTTTTCTCCTCCTTCTCCCTCGTCCCTCCGCGACCATCCTTTCACGGTGCTCACCCAACATTCGCTAGAACATAATTCACTATTATATTTTTTGCGATTGCATGATTAAGTAACTGTGTACGCTCCCAAAAGCAACTACCGCCGCGGCGATGCAATATATACGATATACCGCGTGTCGAATCTATGTACGTCGTGCATGCGTCAAATATTAATTAAGCCACGCATTGAATACGAAGCTCATAACAATTGCACTTATCTATTACGTGCCGCGACAAATAGACCCACCCTGTATTCCGTTCCCAGCGACGAAAAGACTCCGAGAGTGTCGAGATCGAGTGACGCCGGCGTGGCGCTGCGGCCGGCGACGCCGTCATCGTTATCGCGGCGCGCGATAGATTTCGATCGAACGCATCTCGTTTTCTACGTCGCCGGTCGCGCGTCTTAATATTAAAATACGATTGACTGTGAAACTTATAACTATTGCGCTTACCTATTAAATCTGCCGCGACAAATAGATACGCCCCAATCCGCCCTGCATCCGTGACGTTCTGACGTTCCGTTCGCGGCGACGCGGACGAGAGATTCGAGAGTGACGCGCGCCAACTTCACAGTGACGCGCCGCGCGTCACGCAAGTCAATTAAATTGGCGCCTGATTACGAAATGATATTGACTATTTAAAAATACAAAATATGAATTTATAATTCTCATCACCATCATCTCGCACATTCCTTATATTACTTCAATTCCTTTAAACAATTAAGTCACTCCGAAAAACAGTTTCGAGAAACGCATAGCTATATAATTAATCGATTCGATCAACTAACAAAAGTAAAACTATAAGCTTCATTAAATATATATTCTTATCTATACGTATCTTTATTTGAAACAATAGTTCCTAAACTACAATAATAATTATATGTATATCAGAGAGAAACCTAAAAGCGCGGCGGTCACGACATAATATACAGGGTGAATTTTATTTCGTGAACCAGTCTTTTACCATCAAAGGCGAGATACCGACCGTACTTGTAACTAACTTATCGGCTGTGGTGTACGTTGGGCCGCGCGAACCGAAGTCCCTTTGAATTCAAGCGCCTTAACTATGAATCGCATTACGGGCAATATGTAGTACGCTCGAAGCTACATTTACTTAATAAATTAAAGCGGGAAAATACATATTCTTATAAATAAAATAATTGCATGGCTCTATTTCTCTATAAGAATAAATATTTTACCGCATATTTTTTGCGTATGAAAATAATTGCTTAAAAATTTACCTGATTTGACGCTTTCAGACGCTTTTTGACGTTTTTTTCATTTAATGCAATATAATCTCATTTTAAAATTATTGATTGTTGCGTACATACGAGTATATGAGTGTTGATTTGATACTAATTCTTTTTCTGTACACATAAATTCGCGGGTTAATCCCAAGTCTCTCAAATATGATTTTGTTACACTTTTTTTTAACAGATATATGCTCGCACTGGCATTCATCGGGAAAGCGGCTTCGCTGCTCTTCTTCTTCTTAGCATGGTGGACGTATGTTCCACCAAGCACTAGAGGCATCGACCAAAATTCTCGGCAGCAAACGACGGCTACTTTAATGCTAAGTGATACTTCACAAGATGTTGAAATAGTACCAACTACAATAGCGTAATCTTGGATTATTTCGTTTTTTTTTTAGGAAGTCATTCTTTTAGAACTGCTATTTTATAGAAACAGTAGAAATAACTGCAGGTTTATACACGGATAGACAAATGTTCCAACTTTTTATGCGGTAAAGTCCACAAAACTGAGAACTAGAATGACTTAAGTTATAACGAGAATATCGTCGCAAATACATAAACAGATATCAAGCTAGGATAAATTATGTATATGTCAAGTGTGAACAAGAGTTTTCACGAAAATCCTTTTTGCACGCTAGAAAGTTAAGCTTTTGATAGCCCTATAGCCGAACGTAGCTCGGAAACTATAGGTATATTCGGAAGTCAATCAAGGGATGTTAAAACATGTCCGGACAGTTGTGCCAAAGAGCCTATAACACTCGATTTTCTTTCGAAACCTTTTATATAATGGACAAGTCTCGGTGCGATAAATCTATAGGTAGCACGGACCAAAATATCCAGTTTGCGCAGCTCCAACTTCCGAGCTCTAACACAAATTTTTATAACCCTATTAGATTAGATTCGCTGACTGTCAATTAAAGATTAATGAATTGCATTTCCTATAATGATAAATATCGATAGTATTGTACTTTATAATACCCAGAAATGCGACTTACATAAATTTCGAAGGTGGTTTTATCATGTATCAACTTTGGTGGTTGTCGTATGCTATATTACCGATTTGATATTACACTTTTTGCGCCGTTTTTTGCTGTAATTATTTTTATTAAACGGAAAACGCCCACTATGCCTAGAGCGCCTGGAGCACGTATTTATATATGTCATCAATAAAAAAAACTAATGAAATATGTTACACTTTGATCTTTATCTCTTCAAATATGAGATTTCTCACATCTTCCTCAACTATAGAATATGTATATCATTGATCTGTAAAATGTAAACATAAATTAAAGTTTAAAATAATATTTCAAATTTTGATATTAAAAAAAAAATAATTATTACATGCATCACTTTTAATCTTCTCATAAATTCTTAATCTCTTGTAATTTTCTAGCCTCTTAATTAAATATTTAATAAAAAAATTATGTAACTCTACGCAAAATATTTTTATATAAAAACTTTAAAAAATTTGATAAATAGAATCTTTAATTCTTTTAATAATTATTTTTTTAAATATCGAATTTTAAAATATTATTTTAAACATTAATTTATATTTACATTTTACAGATCAATGATATAGATCAATGTTGTGTACAACTCTGTATTACTGCGCATCATACCGGTAAGTGCATTCAATTATATATCCTATCTCAATCTAAAGGTAATGAATTTATAAAATTATACGGAACATAAATAAGACATAAATGTGAACATAATATGAGGAAAACCGGAAATAAAAAACAGTATTCTTTCTTAACAATTATTTATATACAGAAATACAAATTTGCAACAATAATAAAAACAGAATTAAATAATGCTTTTTAAGTAAAGCGATTAACTTATTAAAGACGGTGTTTTATATATTGTACAATCTACAATGTCGAACAGTTAGCCCTTGCTATTATGTAATAAATATAATTAATCAAGTTACAATATATTTATCGAATTAAAATGCAAACAATATTTCTATAAAATTTCTAAACCGCTCTCAATTGAGCAGAATTAATCATTATTTTAGATGATATTAATGAGTTCATAATAAAACAGAGCGCAAAATACATGACAAAATAGACCGGAATGAATTTTAAATGCGAGGGATGAAATATTTAGCATGAATTTATTTCGTAAAGTTAGTTAAATATTTTATGATAACGATAAGTAAGTTTGTTGGCGCACAGCGTTCGAAATTTGTTTTTTTTTCTCACGCGCGGCCCGCGTGGCTGCGCGGAGGGCGGGGTGTGCGTACACACAAAGGTCGCGGCACTCGAGGCTCGCCGCTCTATCACTCGCGCGACGACCCTCGAACAGGCAACATGTCTCCACGAGTCGCTCCGCATTACTTTTTACGAAACGCGATTGTTTTGTCAATTTATTACAATTAGCATTTTTAAGCACATCGTGCCAATGATTTTCTATTGAAACCGATACTTCGCGCGATTTTGATTTATCTCAAATACGAGCGATAATTAAACTTTTATTGAACAAATTCTATAAGAATTTAGGCTTAAGAGAAAGATTTCTTTCGAAAACCGTATAATTATTTTACGCGTGTAACAAATTACTTGAATAATGTTTAAGGTCTTGATAGAATAACAAGGAAAAGAGAATGTGGAGATTTGTCTCGAAGAGAGAGCCAAATTAAGCGGCGCGATCGTTCGGGAATGTCGTACGTCGTACGAAGTGTTGCGCGATGGTTAACAATCGTTTCGGGAGTGCCGTATAAAGTATCGCGCGATTGAAATACCCGCGTATTGTGACTGTGTGCCAGGAGCCCAAATGATCTGAGAGGAGGAGCAGGTCTGGAAGGCATCAGAGGCGACGGCGGAACAACTTTAGGGTAAGTTATTTACTTTTTATATATTATTTGCTGATTTAATTGTGATTATTATCTCTTATTTCTTAATATTCCTTATTTTTTATTTGAATATTCTATTTCGATTTAAATAAACAGTAGGACAAAGAAACTTTTAGTCGTAAAGTTAAAAAAGATCTTATAGGTACTTAAGAGAGATTTTTTTAAAAATTGTACAATTATTTTAAATATTTGCTTAAAGTATGAATATAAAATTTAACGAGCAAAGTAGATATTCTTTAAAATATTAATTATTTTAAGCGTTGCTATAATTTTGATTTTATATTTGCTTGTTACAGGATCATCGTAGCGACTCCGCTGTTGCACATCGGTCGGTGAGTGATAAGTATATTTTTATAGTTTAGGTAACGGATCTATGACAATTACGTCAAATATATAGCAGAGATGCTTGCGTAAAGTTACCGCAATACATGCATTATTATGTATATCACATTTCATAGATCCGTTACCTCAATATATTGACTGGAACAGATTAGGATTTGACATTTAATCCTGGATAAATCATATATATTGATTTATTATGCATTCTATCATGGAACAAATACAATTAATGTATATAAAATTAAACGAAAATGAGATGATCAAAATATGAATAGATCTAATAAATAGGTAAATACAATTACGTATGCATGTATTAATAGTATTCCATTGATAGAATAAAATTTGCAATATTTGTTACTAACAATAAGTAACAAATACTTTATTTTATTCTCCCATCTCTGTTCTCTTCCCAAATATCTTCCAGGATTAAATGTTATATAAATTGGTACAAGAATGCAATATGTATATGCTTAGGGATGTTTTCAGTAAGCATATATCACAATTAAAATTATGTAATCTTCAAGGAAATCATTTGTATGTATTCACGATTATTAATTAAAATTATTTGTTCTTATAACGCGCCAATTTTAGCCTAATCTTTTCTAATCTATAGATATTGTATATTGATAACTGGTTTTTATACCAGTTAAAGCGATATGACGTGAGATCGAATAAATGTTATCTCGTAAAACAGAAAAATTTTTTCTAGCTATTATTTTCAAGTTGTTCAATTTCGCGTTAATGTAAATATTTGATTTTGAGAAATATAACTATAGTAACGAGATGTAGTTATCAAAATTTATATTGTGTTTGCTCGAAATATTCACATTAGCATAATATTGTGCGGAAAATTTATTATCCCTTTCAGATCTCACGTCATTAATTTTTTATATTTCACTCTTTTGAGGTGATATTCGATATTCGAAACGATAAATCGAAAATATGGGCCTTAGATTTTCTCTATTTGCGTTTAATTTTCACTTATTTTCTTCGCATTGTTATTAAAGTCCTGCATACTTATCAAAGTTTAAAGTTCCTATCACTCGCGAGAAGTAATCGAATTTATTCGGATATATACGGTTGATTGAAAGTTTTTTGTCAAGATTAAAAGATCCTGATTTATTAATATTCCTATTTTTATTCTTAATTGAGAATGTTATCAAGTGTTTGAATTATAGTGCATAAGATATTAAGTAGATTTTGGTCATTATAGTGATTTTATAATTAATTAATTAAATTTTATTATTACAAATGGCTCTTCGCGACGCGGTCGTGTTTCGCGCATCGTAAGAAAGAGCGTAAAACCATTACGCTCATCTGCCGGCTATGATCAGCCGGCAATTGAAGGAGTATTTCTCCTTCCTGTCTCTGGCTATGTCGCTAGAGTGGATTTGGCCAGGAGAAGGTGAGTTGTGAAACTGGCCAGAAGATAGAAGAAGACACAAGGTAGGTTGGTGTTCAACACCACCAATGTAATGTACAACGTGCATGCAGGTAACATAATTTTGCACATAATAGGTGCATCATGTTATCTGAGACGGTAAGGTGACGTCTCTAATTTAATCACAATTTTTTAATCGCTAACCCAAAATCTCTTAAACTTACTTTTAAAATTTTACAATTTAAATCTTAAATTTACACCCTTCCCTATAATTTCGGGTAATAGCGGTCGCGATTAATTAACACTAATAAACTTAAATAAACTAAATAAATAAATAAAATTTAAATATAAACTAATAAATACGGGTGGGTAGGAATATGATGCGTTAGGTAAATAGGCATATGGTTAGGTAGGAATATGAGGGGGAGCATATAGGAACATAAATAGGTAGGAAATATATTGACATAAAAGTTCGGGTAGGTAGGGACACGGAAGGATTAGTTATATAAAATAATTATGTGATTAATATTCAAATTTATTATATTTAAATTAAGTATATTAAGTAGTGTAACATTATATAATATTTCAATTGTCATATTACTCTAATTATGTAATAAATTTTTAGTTTATTACAAGGTATGTAATTCTAGAGTATATTATATTTGTGTAATATTATATAATGTTACTTAATATTTTTATATAATATTAATTATAATATAATTATTGCAATGAAAATTCGTAAGAAGGATTGTAATAAAAGTGAAATTATGTGATACTAATGCCTGATATATCACGAAATCGACAGAAGACGTACGATAATACAAATTTGCTAAATTAGCGCGTTAATCATTGCGTTTTTACTATTTTTATAATTTTTTTGAATATTCAAAGGTTTTTATTCTTTGTTCAAAATTTCGCATTTAAAGATTATCGCCAATTATTGTAAATTTTATATGTATAAATGTGAAGACATGAAGGTTCGAATGCTGAGTCAACAATCAAATAATAGCTTCTCGCTCGCGAAATTTGACATCTTGAAATTTAATATTATGAAATTACGAGTACATTTTTTTCAAAATTATTACGGAATTCGTGACTTGAAATTATCGTAATTCGTTATTAAATGGAATAATACGCGAAACGGAAAATTATATTTTTTTATTTTATTCATAACTTTTACCTTAATCACATTAAATATTCGATTATACTTCACGATGTTGAAGACCGCGTTTTCCCGTTCTTGAATGCGATCGCGGCCTTTATAGCTGTCCCTCGCGTCAGGTGGACGTTAAGAAATACACGTTCGTATACCGACGGGAAGTCATAGCAATTTTCAACGTGGAGGATTATTAATTCAGTGCCCCGTTGAAGATCGAAGACCCCTGTTGCAGCACCTGAATTAATTTCTGGTTTTTTTATATCTCGGATCCTTGGAAGCAGTGATTTCAGCACAAGTGAGCGACGTCGATTTGCAAAATTAATTAAAACATTATAAGAGAAAATTTTATTCTTCTCATTACATATTCTTCCATTAACGCTAATATCAGTCATGCTTCTGTCTTGCTGATAAAAAGACAGTAAAGTTGGATAAAATAACTAATTATGTTTATAAAATAGAAAGAAAAAAAGAAAAAAATAAAACCTATGATACAATCATGATACATCTTTGAGGTAATGTAGTTGCAAACGACTGTATTTTATTATTTAGTATTTTAGGTTTCTCACATTAGGAAACCATTTCCAGGGACTAGATTCTACCGACCCTAATATCAATATTAATTATCGAATGCATATGTCTTATGCGTTTTGTTATTAAATATACTCGTTTGTAACTACTCCTCGATAACAATTATTCCATCCATATAATTTTTTTAATAAGAGAAATATATATCGTAATAGATATATATTTTAATTATAAGAAAGAAATGTATTTTATATAATATAATGGAAGAATATTTCAATAGTATAAATATATACGGGACACAATAATTTGGAAAACGATTGTCGTTAACTCGCTGCCGAAATGACCGTTATCGGGAGCAATCCGGAAGATCTGGGATTTATTCCTTCCTGCAGCGAGGCCTTCGACGTTTAACGGGTTGCTTATCTAATTTTTTTTCTCTTCATATTCATGATTTCATAAAGCTTGACAAATTAGAGAGAGAGAGGGTATGTTAAGCTCACTTTCCATCTTGAGAATCGTTCTTCTCTACGTCGGCAACTGACGGCCCGGCGGAAAGACTTTGCTCTGATCAAATCGTTGGATCAATTATTCCTTCCATGAACACAGTAGTAACTTAATTTTTTTTACTTCTCGCAATTTTTTAAAGCTAAAAATAAATATAAGACCTTAAAAGATAGGAGCTTTTTACTTGATTGTTGACTTTAATAATAAAAAATTTAATAATAAAAAATTAATTGTTTTAGAAATATTTATAAGTTACATACCTAATCTAAAATAGTGAATTTTTATATTATCATATTTATTTTGAACGTCTTCGTGTAATCTGGCATCAGTAAAAAAAACTCAAATGTGTGTATTTATAATATAAATGTATGCATATTTCGTAAGCAAATTCTTTGTAATGTATTTTACAGTTTGGTATAGATTTTCCACTTTTTGATGTAAAATATATTGTAAATTATAAATTGTAACAATAAATGCACAATTTATTTGTTACAATTGTACATGTAATTATACATATTGTTATTTATTGAAAATTTTATAACGAGAATAAATAATAAATAATACAAAAAGCACACATTTTCAAAGAAAAGAGGACCGCCGATTAACGTTGGCGGGGGTGGTGGAGGGCCTCTACAAGTTAATCTGCTTTTACCTGATAAAATTTTAATTAAATCTCGAAATAATATATAACCAATTTAATATAATAGGTGTATATATTTGTATATATACATATATATATATATATATAAACTGAAAAAATGCGAAGTCGAGTTTAGTCAAAATGCATTTAATTGCATAATATTCAATAAAAGCAGAACAGCCTTATAAAAAGATAATATTGCTTATTCATTTTTCGCGATTATTGTCAAATAATCATCTGATAAAGTTAAATCGTACCTTATCAGACAAGTGAATTCTATTCATCGCGTAGTATAATAAATAATGTAGTATAATAAATAATGTAGTATAATAAATAATGTGTATAATATACATATACAGTATCTACATAATAACAAAAATTATGGGCGTAGCACGGACACGCTATATCCACGATTTTTGTGATTCTTTTCCATGCTATGTTTACAAGTTTTTAATTTTCTTCGGAAGAAAACCAAAAAATCGTGAACAAAGCACGGAAGAGAACCACAAAGTCGTGGGTCGTGGACATTACCTACGGGATTCATAAATATTGGCAATGTAGTTCAATGTCCACATTGTGTGGACATAGTGGCGCTGAGGCGCTTCTCAGGCTTCTCTCTGATTTTACGAGTGTTTAAAAATGACGGAAGAGAAAATTGGCTCGTTAGAAGAGGAGGCTTTAAAGAGAAAAGAACGACTTCAGGCGCTCAAGCGGAAGAATGAAGAGGGTAAAGAAAATGAGAACAACACGGCCGAAAATTTGCCAAAGTAAGTTTTATTTTGAAGATACAGATTGAAATCTAACCTCACATTGCCGCCGAATTGCTCTCAAAGTCTCGTGTTTTTAGACCAAAATTTCGGAGTTATAAGCCACAGGACGAAAGTTTGAAGACTAATGTGATAGAGGATGCGAAACCCGGCGATGTGGAAGCTGTAGTTCAGGAGCAACTGGACGCTGCGAACAGTAAAGTGGTTATCGAAGAACTGGTAAGTTGGGACGTTCCACAAAATTTCTCCTATTATTAAACTATTTTTTATTAACTGATGATGGCCCTTTAATGTTTTTGCTAGAAATTGATTCGAAATTGTTTAAAGAATTCATTGATCAAAGCCAAAACTTTTGTATATATAATATATAGAATTATGTATTTCCTTGATATGGCCATTTTTTTGCAGTGTTCTGTATACGATTTTTCATAAACTATTTTTTTTTGTTTATTTTTTTTATTTACTAGGATATTAGTAATTTAGCACCAAGAAAGCCTGATTGGGATCTAAAGCGAGATATAGCCAAAAAATTAGAAATATTAGAGAGGAGAACGCAGAAAGCGATAGCCGAAGAAGTGAGGGCACGTCTCAAACAAGGCCAACAAAATCTAGCAGCTTATGTAAATAATCTTGACAAAGAATGAATAATACCGTTATCAAAAACATGTATATTTTGTAATAAATTATATATTTTTTTATTTGTAGTAAATACATATTTAATAATCAACATTTATATATATATATTTGTAGCTTGTCATCATTTCTTATATGCAACACATGAGGTATCTAAATAACTTGTCTAAATAGCTCATTATGAATTAAATATTCGCTTGAACTCGCTCACACAGAGAATGACACAAATCTATTTATTTTAAAATCCAATCTTGATACAAACACACATTTTATCTTGGCAACTGGCATATATCATTATTAATCGCAATTGAATGATTGCGATTAATGTATGTGTAAGATAACATTTTAATTGATGTATGTATATGTGTGTTGTGTGTGCCATGATCTTGAATTGCTTATGTTGATGTTAATGTTAAGAAATAATTAAATTATTGCTGTAAAATTAAAAATCATCACATAAAATGTATTCTGGTTACATGAAATCATAAAATTTAGAGCGTTTACTCAATTAAATATCTTAACCGTCAATCAATATTATAAAGCTAGAGCTGATTCTTTTTCGCTTAGTAATATTTACTAATTGTTGTCATTCTCTCCCTTTAAAGGTTACGATAACAATTGAAAAACACTCTTTGACTAGAATATTTCGTATCAAGGATTTCACATGGCAAACAGAAAGATTGCCACAAGAGCTCCCAGTGCAACGAACAGAATCGGCACCTTGACACTTCGTTGTCCAGAATGCCCATCAAAATGATGGTCGTCAGAAATATTACTCGGCGTGCTCTGCTCTTGCGGAATGTTGTGAAGAACTACTCGATCCTCCAGAGGCTGCACCGGCCGGAAATTGTGAGTCAATTTGTTGCCCTTGGGGTTCCGTAAATCGCGAAATGCAGCCAACTGAATTTAAACAAGAAATCTGTGTTCTTACGTGCCAAACTGGCAGACGTATATGTATACATATAAGTTTAAGTAAATGAATATCTATGCCAAAAAATTATCAATTTATAAATAATATACATAACGTTAGAGAAATTATAGTATTCGCAAATTATGTTAAGAGACCTGCTCGTGTGATAATTCTTGATGATCCTTAAAGTCAATCCACGTAGCAACCTCGAGACAAGGTGGAGTGGTTAACGAGCCGTTATACGTGAAGTAGTCCTGCATGTTTGCAATATCTGGCAAAAGTAATGTTTCTAATAACAAAGGCTCTTGCAATACTTTTCCCTTGCCCATCGCTTCTATATCAGGTAATAATTTTACAATCGGCTCGTACGTTGGATTCGGTTGAGGGCTTATCTACATTGATTTTATTAAAAAGCAGACGTGTAAGATTATTTTTAAAAAATTACAACGATGCAAAAAGATTAGTTAATTACGTATAAAAATACCAAGTAAAATTTCCAAATTGACGTGATCTTTTACCTCGTACAAATATGCTAAAATAGCCAGACCATCTTCATGCTTAAGAGCTTCATCCATCGACTTGTAATTTTCTTTGTAAAACACGGCATGCATTTCCATCGGGAACGAATGGTTGTTAATTAAATCCTCGGATCCCTCGTAATCGTTCTCACCCCAATGAAAATGCAATTGTTCAAACACGTAGACATTATCCCCTAAAGGTCCTCCGGTCAACATGGCTGCTTTGGATTCGTTGGTTTTCAGCATAACTTGATTTAAGGAAAAAAGAAGTTGCACGCAACAGCAATTATTAAATATTAAACACATCAGTGTGTTGTATGCAATTATTAAAAATATCTTTTTTTATGTAACATCGATATTACGTATTAAAAAAGTAATCTCTATATCTGCATGAGCTCGATTACCTATACGTATTAACATGATTAAGATCATTACGGCGTGATTTAATCGCCAGTAATGACACGTACGAATCGTTTGCGAACTTTTTGTCTTGTCAGCGTTTTAGTCACTTTTATTCAATATTCACGTGATTTATTGTGAGTTTGTTTATACACCAGGAGCGATATTTATAATTACAAGGTACAAAGTATCTCTTTTTTTCTCATTTCCTTGTTTTACCGTCCCGATTATATCGTAACGACAACGTTTTTCTCGACTTTTTAATCCTCGTGAACACGCGAGGGGTTTCCCAACGGAATCGCTTCACACACGAGCCGCGAAAAAACCTCGAGCTAAAGGAGTAACGAATTCAATGTCTCTCTTTCTCGGCGTGCCGAATGTAGAACCGAACCATGAAATTCTCACCCGTGTGACCGGTGTTCGTCACGTACGACTGGCACGGATTGTCAATGCCGATCAATCTCAGTGGTGGTAGGCTGACGTTCTTCACATTGTGCTCCTCTATGTTAATAGGCGATTGATGTTTCCCAACGCACGTATGATACTCCTCACCCCAATGCGACGGACCTACGAAAACAAAATTGATCTCATTTCGAAGTTCATCATTATCATTGAACGTCGGATAATGAACTTCTCTGTCAGGCTCACCTAGACTTCCCTCGTAACTGAATTCTTGACCGCGACAGAGACCTGAAAAAAAAAGTTTACTGTCTTTATAATTCACTCATTACACAAATCTCATAAAAAGAAAACGCATAGCGAATAATGACGAGCGGTGCTAATAAAATAAGGTTTCGATTACGATGATGAGTATAACATGAATGCAATTTTATTTCGATAAACAGGTAAATTTCTGGTAGAATATTCTATGCCCGAAAATTGAAAATTATATAAGAGGAGGATATATATCTTCAACTTTTTGAAGTGCATAGAGATGTGATAACTGATAACTTAGTTGTTATAAGGAATATATTAATATTTTCTGCTCAGACTAGATGTTATCGATGCGCTTTCTAACGGATCGACCATTAAACGCGCCGGAAGATTTTCGCGGAAGTTGAAAGTGCATTTGAAGTTCTCTGTCTCTTGAAAGACAATTGGCGGTTTCCGCGCGCTTATTATGCGCCAGAATGCTTCTTGATTATCTGGCTAACGAGTGTACTCGCGATTCTTTCCTGCCGGTACTTATTCGGTGGGCAAGTCGTCACCTGGTTGCTTTAAGGTCCCCCACATCTGCTCGACACATGCGATGAGAGATGCTTTACTCGAGAATATTGTTTTCGTTTTTTAAGTCCAAACGGTTACGTGGGGACCGTCGACGTGACACCGTCTGGAAATCCTTGGCTGATTTAAAGTGATTATCTTGGGAATGATGAACATCCTCGGCGTCCTTCCATTACGCAAAATCTTTATTGTTGCGTACGATTACGTGAGACACATGCAAGAGGAACATCAGTCTGAGATGCCTAACAATAACGTGAAATTTCGAAAAAGAAACTGCAACGTTATGCAGTGAAAATGAGAATATCTCGCGAAATCGAATAATAATCGCTTCTGTAGTCGAAAAATCGGTAAACAACTTTATATCTTAAAAATATCACCTGCTTACTTTCGAACATATAATAATAAGAATAATAATATGTGCATTAAAATCAAAGCAAGGGAATCAACTGCAAGAAGGCAAATAATAGCCTGTTCTAACAATAGATTGAAATATATCTAATTCTAACAAAGATGAACGTTCGTGTAGACGCCATTACGATTCCATTAATTTTGTATAACAAAATTGTAGTGGTCGATATCGCATGGCTATGCGAATTGTCCCAAAGTTGCTATGTTTGTGACAATTTGACATAACGATACGAACTGTATGTTTGTGCATGCATGAGACCTTCATTTATAATTTATCGTTAGAATTTCTCTTTAAAGTTAAATGCACGGTGTTTTGCTTTACACATTAAACGAATTTACTCGATTACGCTTTATAATTTCAAACTTTCGAAGCATATATGCAACTTTCGAACATCAGCTTTCGCAACATCATCCTGTATTTGATAAAACAAATTCTTTCACTAAATGTTCCATAATATTCCATTTGCCGCGATCCATTAAATATTATCTCTTAGGATGACGTATACATTGCGTATCATATGTGAATTTACATTTTCACGATATAGCAAACAGTCCTCGAAAGCGATATAGCAATGTTTCGTGCTCGCATTACAACACGTGCTCATCAGGAATTATACAATTCTCAAGTTCTAGGTCCTTTCTTTAATTACAGCTGATTACTACGTAAAGACGCGCGCCTTAACGATAGCAGAAACGGCGCACGTAGGCACACACATAAAAACCAATATAAAATGATAATACCGTTTAATTACCTATATGGCAACTTTTATCAGACGACTCACTAAGAAAATATGTGACATTCGTCTAGCTCGAAAGGATTAGTTGACATTCGCTTTACGGCGTGTAATGGATCATGTGAAAAAATTATTGCTTTAGATAAAAATTCAATTCTTTCCGCTTCGAACAACGCAATGATACTGTTAATAGCTGTAATACATAATTCTGTTCAAGAATGTTAAAAATTTGTCTGCATTCAATATGTAAAATTACTCGATCGGATGATGGGATACGTATACAACTACATTTATTTGTGTGGTGACTTAACTTAACATAATGATTCGCCTGACGTGTGTCACGAGAAGAATCCATCATATTACGTTCATCACTTTTGCACAATGATCATTATTTTATCGTTAGTTATAACGATTGTTTCTACCGTTTCACATAACGTTCGTACGACATTGAAATATTTATACATATTGGAAACGGAAAAATCAATACCTGCCAAATCGAATCAAAATAGATACATATATACTTTGTTATTGAGCTTTGTTATGTTTATAGTTATATACATATGTCTGTTGACAAAATTATAATTGACATCTTAATCGCAATTTCTGTATTTCTTTTATGATATATGTTTTGCGGTCATCTTCAGCAATAATTTCAATGTATTAATGCACATCACGGTGTGCACTAAAACATTTATCTTTATTTGGATATTGTAGTTGAAATTTTAAGTCAATTGTCTGATACGTATGTACATCAATCGGCTTAATGAGACAGATAATTTATTTGCCTTATTTCGTTTTACTCGCGTGTAGCTCAATCACATCATTTTATTGCACCCGAAAATAAAAATAGACCTTGTTTTACCGTTTATTATTGCCGTTTATTATTACTGAACAAAAATACGTCTATAGCATGATGATTTTAGTAAGTTACACTATTGCTTGTCATCGAGACACAACATTTCCAGAAACAAACAACATTTTCCATTTTTAATCGCGAGATTCACATGATAAGCTTGCCAGGAAACATCGGATAATTTTATTATTGTCTTGATTTATCACAATCTCTTGCTGAAGCTAATGCCGTGGTTTTAATATTTTCTTTGTTACTAGTAAATAACCGTTGCAACTCATTGTCAGTCAAGCAGATCTATAGATAATATTTTTCTACAATATTTAACGAGAGAACTTGATACCTCTACGTATAAAACAATTCTATATTCAATAGTTTTACGATATATATTAGTTATTCTGTGTAATTATATATTAAAACGACTAAAGTACTGCGAATATCATCTTGTTTCTAAAGTCAAAACGCAAATGCGGTGGTACCTATTGTTTTTATTTTAGTGCCACATGAATATATATATATAACATCACCGGGATAATTAACTGACAAATAAACAATACTTTTATTCTACAATCTGCAAAGAGCAACATGTTTAAGAACAACAGCTTGAAGCATCTTCGAGCGACGTTAGATCTATGCAGAGAAGCTGCTCCAAAGTGATCGTGCTAAGGGTCGAAGCGGAGACTCACCCGATAGGAGGAGGAAGCCAAGATAAACGACCGAAAGCACCATGATCGTTCACCCCGTCAGCGTACACCATGAAATCTCGCGGAACTGGCAACGACTCGCCGATTCGTCGAGGAATCAGCGAGGTAATGCGAAATGCGAATACTTCTGTTACGGACGATGGTAGACTGAGTACTGCCGGCTCGGTCGACCATGTTAAATAAGAGTTCGCCGCTTCTATTTCGCGACGTGCGATTGACTCGTCCGCGTGGTCGCGTCGACAGCGAGGAGGGAAGAACGATTTGTTTCATGACGATCTGCGAAATCAACACGGCGGAGTAATGATTTCAAGATGCGACCTTCAAAACCTATGACAAAAAATGGGCGAATTAAAAACGGCTGGCACAATTCCGCTTTTGATAAACAAATTGGCAAATCGCGGGCTGATTGCTCAAATCCTTTGTGCTCCGTACATACAGTGATTCGCGAGCTAAATTGATCGAATATCTCGAAAATTACAGGCAGCTATTTAAAAGCTTGTTATCTTACACATCTATTACTCCTATTATTCTGATGATATATTCAAGTTTTAAAAGTCTACATCTATATATGTCTGCTCTTCCTCGTTTTCCTTCTTTTTTTCGTCTTAAAGACTCTTCTACAGAATTTTAAAAATATCTGATTAATTTTTTGTGAGTAAATGCGGAATTATTTTATATTTTTCAAGGAAAAGTGAAACGAGTAATTATCTTGATTCCTTCTGGGGCAAAGTATTTTTATAATTATATATTTAACTATTATTTTTTATTGCATTTTTGCGATAATAATTTTTGTGGATTTTTGTCATTCAATATAAATTTGGCACATGCAATTCATCTTTCTCGAAGAAAAAATAAATAAAAATAAAATCGGGGAACGCTTAAAACTTTGGCAGTCAGATGTGAGATGCGAGAGGTCCTTGTTTGAGGAAATCTTACGATTTAATGCTCTGTAGACGTATATGTTTCACGCAATTTTGCACGCGTTTAGTATCAAGCAGCCCGTTAGTGTTTGCTATGTTATTTATAGTATTTAGCAGTCCGTTTGACTAGCACAGGCGGAAATCTCTTGAATATATCCGGCGATATGTGATGAATAACTTACGGTAGTACCTTCCTACCGTCGCGCTTTTCGATATCCCTCGACTTCCGTTTCGCGAAAATTATTCTCTGTGGTTTTCTCCGGCGTAATCCGACCAACGACTCTAATCCCCGGGCAGATTTGTTATACAATTCGCGATCTCATTTCCCAAATTGGCTATTGAAAGATTAATAACATCCTGTTTTTATCAATATGTAATGGGGAGAACGCGACGTTCTTTTATCGTCGAATTCCATCAAGGAGAGACTAATCATTAGTTCTTCGTATTTATAGGCCTCTAATCTTTATTCACGGGAAAATCTTTTAGTACAATGTAGCTTCAGAAAAAGAAACGCAGTACACAGAAATACATAAAAACGGAATACGGAAAGTGCATTAGATAATTATGCGTAAAATAAGGTCGAGTACAAATATTAATGTGTTATACTCGACCTTATTTTACGCATACACGCCAATTTATTTCTAATTTGTATATAATTTCCATGTAGATTAAAAAAATAACTGTTTATATAGGTAAACCGCGTTTAATATTTCGCTTCTTAAAATTTCATCTTTCTTCCGAGAGAATATCAAATCGCGCGAAATATTGTCGACTTGCGCGATAGTGTTAAAGACAATAATTTCATCGAGACTGGCAGGCAACGCGTTCGATTTCGCAAGCGTTTCACCATGATAAACGGTGGTGGATGTATAATAGAAATCTCCGCGAGCGAGGACGGATCGAGCGAGATTGACGCAAAAAAGCACGATCGGAGACGGGGATTTTTTCCAGGTTCTCGCTCTATTGAAATATCTGTACCAAGAACAATACGTTCGCAGCGGGTAACGGTACATTACGTAAGAATAATGATCGATCGCGCGGAATCAAAGGAATGATTCAAGTGTTTTCTCCTCGATCGATTCAGCATTCGCGTCTCGGAGCAATTTGACTTTCTTGGCTGGAGACAAACGGCACGCGTTATGTGACCGAATCGCGCATATTATGCCTGATAAAGGATTAACCGAGATGCGCGTGCAAGGCGAAGTGTCACGCTCGTTAGGATTCATGCGTTATATTAACGTCGGGACGAGATATCGCTGCTAGAATTCTGGAAAATTAACGTAATTGGCCACGCTTAACAATGAATGCAGCGCCGGTGAACGACGGAGGCGTAATGTTGCCGCCGCTTGGCTATTGTTTGTGGATTGCACAACGCTAGAAATTGAGATAACAATCGGGTAAGGTAATGTGTGCGATACAGCTCGCAATTTGTGGTTGCCCGATTGTCGACGTATCCATCAGTCATGGTGCATCGTGTGCGCGATGTAACCTGTTGTTTGTTATACAAATAATGGGAAGGTGATGAAGACAATAATTACAACTGTCATCTCGAGTGTCTAATATATTGTCATATTTATGTATTTTATACGGCATTTAATTTACCGTGAGATACAATCACCTTATTCGCCGAATTAACACGTGATTCGTCTCGCTACTGAATCATTTCTCTCGTCTCGTAACGTAACGCGTTACATAAATATTATATATTACGATTGATTGCCGAGCAAATAAGTTAAATGCATTTTCACGTAGCTTAATTAATTATTTCGTTTATTTAAATTGCGTATCCAGCAAAGATAAGACATTGTCTTTCTTATTGTGACGAAAAATGTAATTCTGCAAAAAACATGTAATCGTCGAAAGTTCATCGACCTATACTCTCCTATACATTACAATAATAAGCTATCAAAACCGCGCGTTGATCCGATGACTGAAATATCATCCGTTTACGTACAGTTTCAATTATCGAATCGTAATATATTGTTATGACTCCTTTAGGGCCAATTTTTCAATAATTAGTTAAACTGAAGTTTAGCTAAACTCACTCTTCATCTTTTTCTAAAAGGGATAGTTAGAAAGAGACTGAAGAGTGAGTCAAGTTAAGATTAAATAAGTTAAGCGACTATTGAAAAAACTGGCCCTTAATGGAACGTTTATGTTAAAAGTTACATAAATTAAGAACGATAATGACTCCTACATTCCAGGCTTTAAGCACGATCTCAAGATATGCTATAGTGCTATACGGACTCATAGTTGAAAAGAATACAATTCAAGATTTAAATTTCGCTTCGAGATTCGAAAAGAAACATGATCGCACGCTAGCGTAACCTCAACGATGTCGCAAACGCAACTGAATCGTTTTGTAAAAACTACAGAGTTCCGAGAGGAGAAGAGAGCATTCTGAAAATTCGGGCGCATCGTCATTCTCCCTCTCGCACGCGCCATGATTCGCGCGTTCCACCCGTCGTTTTCGTTCGCGACAACGTTCACGTCGGACGGCGCGCGCGTCACGACGAGGAAACTGGAAAGTCCCTAGGCTTTCGATCACAGCGCACATGTTCACGTCGCTACGTTCACGCGGCTCGCGGACTGGTTCTCGCGGCCGCGACGACCCGACGACCAATCAGAGGGCGCACGCGTGCGCCCCGTGTGATCGTGTGGCACGTTTGCACGCGGTGTGGCGCGGTGCGGTGCGGCGCGGCGCGGTGCGCGTCGAAGCGGGAGAGCGTGTGTGTCGCGCGACGCGAGCGCGTATTCTCGTCGCGGTTATACGTATGTGCGCATCTCCGTGCCGCCGTTGCCCGCCGTCGACGTCGGCGTTGCCCCCGGTACGCCGCTTTGGAGTGGAGCGTAGCAACGGCCGCGCGTCGCGGAACCCGGACCCGGGTGTGTGCCGCGGGGCCCGCGTGCCATCACCGTCTGCGATATTCGCGTGCGCGCGAGGAGCCAGCAACAGCTCGTCGCGGCCAGTGACAACATTTATTTTCGATACGATCGCGAAGGGACGGAGAGAGATCGTGCGGGGACAGGAGGGTGGAGAGACGGAAGGAGCTCAGCTCGGTGTCTCCGAGCTGCTGCAACGCGAGCTGCGGGGTGCCCGTGGATGCGCGACCAAGACAGCTAGCGAGAGCAGGTAAAATGGACTGGGGAAAAGCTGTTTAGCCGCGGGAGGAGTGGCAATTTTTTCCTCGGTTGTGGGATTACGCGTAACCGCGCCATAATTGCACGGGGCTTTTAACGGGCGAGAGAGAGAGAGAGAGGGAAAGCGAAAGAGTGAGTGAGCAAGTATAAGTGAGTGAGTGAGTAAACGAGCGAACGAACGAGAAGGACGAAAAAAAAGGAGAACGACGAAGAAGGAGCGATTGCGAACGCAAAAGGAGCGAAAGAGTGAGGAAGAGAGTGCGAGTGCGAGGAAGCTCGGCACGGCAGTAAAATGAAGCGAGAACGAACGCGGCAGCGGGGAGTAGCTTGTGGGGGGTAAAGGAGAGGCGGGGAAGTCTCTCCGTCAAAATGTCGTTGAAAACGCCAACGCGGATACAGTGATGTTGCCGCTCGTCTAACTCGAGGCACGTCGTCTCCCTTCGAGCAGTTCGAGCCCTCGAGCCTCGCTCTCTTTCTCTTTCTCTCTCCTCTCTCTCTCTCTTCTCTCTCTCTTCTCTTCCCTCCCCCCTCTCTATCTCCCCGATCTCGTTCTCGGCGAGCCAGGCGGCCACGGCTCTACGGTCTTGTTGCGAGGAGAAAGAGAAGATCGCGGGTGCATCGATTACTCGCGCGCACAGGTCACCCGGTTTGTTTCCCCACATTTGTTTCTCTACGCGCGTCGTCGTTCGCGTCTCGTCTTCGGTGGCGGGACGGGATCTCTCTCCCCCTCTCGTCCCCCTTCCTTCATTCCTCCCTCCCTCCCCGCCGCCGCCGCCGCCGTCGCTGCCGTCCCCCGGCCCTGTTTCCTCGGTTTCCCTTACAAGGGCGACAGGTTCCGGGGGAGACACCTCGATCTCTCTCGCGAGTGAGACCTCGCGGCTCCCGAAGTCGATATCACGCTCCAGGTACTGGCGATCACGGAGAGAACAGAGAATCCCCCCCAGCCTCCTTCGCTTCCGCGCGACGACGGACGCGCGACGCGGGGCAGCGAACCCTACGCGTTCACGGTGAAATCGGCTCGTCTCACTCGACACCTAACTCGACTCCGACCTTTTGTTCGCGCCGCGGCTCGGTGCTCGGTCTCCTTCCCTCCTTCCTTTATGCTGCACCCCCCCCCCCCCTCCTCTCCCCCTGCGCCTGCCCGTTCAGCCCCCCTCGGCACCCCGTGACCGTTAAACGCTCGCCTTCGCACCGATCCGGCCTGGATTAATAGGTTGACCGCGGCTTCAGCCGGACTCCGACACGTTCGGCGTCCACGACCCACGTCGGTTCGTCGGCTCCGATCTGGACATGCACGAGCCAGACGGAGTCATCGTCACCCGAGGGTGAGCCTGATTTCGGCTGACACGATCGGTTCTCTCTTCCTGTCTACGTCAGAGTACTCACGTCTACTCAGAGTGGCCACGTACGATCGACGGAAAATTGAAAGTTCGCTCGAGCACGGCTCCGGGCTCAGCCGACGCGATCCGAGGAAATGGACTCGATTCGATAACCCGAGTAACCATTAACCATCGCTCAGCACCTTGTTTACGCAACGACTCGCACAGTGCCGTTCTCCTTCCACAGTCGCCAGTCTTAACATTAGTCGAGTCTTCTTCCTCCGAGTTCCCTGCCGATCGTGATGTTCTAGACGTCGGATTCCGTTTCTCGATCAGAACGGTCGTGTGACCTCGAAAGACCTCGGATCGAGGAAACCGGTGAGCAGGTGATTCGCGCGATCGTTTTCTCCTCGAGATATCCCGCGATCGTCCTAGGTACGAATAATTCCGCAGCGACTGCGAAAACGCTTCATCAGAATGAATCTCGTAACGTAGAGCGCGTTTCCGCTCACGTAAGAATCGTCGTTCTAACGGCTGTTCCCGAATTTGGAGTGTCATCGATGCTGCTCCGCGCGATCCGTCTGGTCGTGTTTCTTCTGGTCGGGTAACTATGGTTCGATTTGTGTCTGGAGGGCTTGCACAATACACATTCGTGTAATGGTCTTCAGACCCTCGATAGAGCTCGCTGAAGCAAGTTCGTTGACTTGTAACCAGGGTTTGGTATTTAAACAAGTTCTGCGGAAAGGAAGCAACTCGCGCAAACTTCATTGTTTATTGTGGGAAAAATAAAACGCTTTAGTGACACGAATACATTACGGAGACTATACTTAAAATGATTAACCTGGTGTCAGTCTTTATCTTTGGAGTCCGTGAATTGCAACGTACAATAATAATGCGTAAATAATTGTAATCTTCTTCACCAAGCAGAGAAGCGCTAATAAACATATTGCTAATCACAAATATGTATTTCACTGAAGTTTATCAATATTTCTTTCTAGGAATTACAAAAATTATTGTTAAAATATTATTTATCAGAGTGTATTTATATTACACCTTGCTATTGTAAATATGCTATTCTTAAAAATATGTTAAAAGAATTTTTTTTATTTTAGAGCATTGGCTATCTTGCAATTTCTTGAAACTTTTGAAAATAGAATATAAAAGTGTTCAATATTAATTACGCACAGTAGATATATCTGTTTATCTTATTTCAATTGTGTTACATATATTTATGTAACATATCTATATATGTACTCGTATTATTACTGTTTATTGTGAAACCAACCTTGCTTGTTTTGCTTCAGGTTTTGGATAAACTCGCTTATTGAAAAACGAAAAAGATGGTGTCGACACGCCAATCGAGTAACATGGGGAGCAGCAGTGGCAGTGGACCAGTTGGTGAAGTAGAAGTAAACTCGTTGAAAAAGCACCATTCGGTAACAGCTGGCACATCTAACAATGGGAATTCCACCATTGAATCACGCAACCTGAATCTCCTGGATTTACCTGTCGAGGTCCTTGAGAAAATTTTTGGCTACCTAGGCTTTAATATGGTAGCCCATATGCGCCTGGTAAGTATAAGCAAATTCAAAGTGCTTAATTTATTTCTCTTAATTGAATCGCTGTAGCAACCGTTACATTCATCCCATAGGTTTGCCATCAACTGGACCGTATTTGTGGATCAATACTAAACTCTACGTTTCAAAAGCTGCAAGCTCAAATGTTGAGCCGCTTTCAGGCTATCAAAGCGCAAATGCCCAGACGCGAGTCCGCGCGTCGGAATCATCCGTTAGCGTGCGAGTCGGATATTATAGAAACTCTACATATGCGGCTCACCCTGCTGCAAATGAGTTTCGGCAAGCACATTGAACGAAAGCATTGCTGCTTCTTTCCCGGCGAGGTAAGTACGAGAGACATTCATAAAATAAGGGTTAATGTGTTATGTGAACAGACTTGAACTTAATAAAATTAATATAAAGGAAATAGCCATATACGGTCCAAGCTTGGATCTAAGGCAGCTCAATTAAATACACGTATTTTCCAACATATTAAACTGCGCGCCGATTACTTTCGGACTTGAAACACAGCTATTATTGGAATATTAAAAATTCCCTCTCTCTTCCCTAATTAAATCGATATCGATTTAATATTAAAATCACTGTAAAGAACTTATTGTGAAAAATATCCCGAACGGAATGCGGGAGATTCCAGGTTCGAACCCTGGCTGGGGTAATATTTTTCGCAATAAGTTTTTTACAGTGATTTTAATATTAAATCGATATCGATTTAATTAGGGAAGGGAGAGGGAATTTCTAATATTCCAATAATAGCTGTGTTTTAAGTCCGAAAGTAACCGGCGCGCAGTTTAATATGTTGGAAAATACGCGTATTTAATATACATTGAGCTGCCTTAGATCCAAGCTTGGATCTAAGGCAGCGTATATGGCTATTTTCTTTATATTGATTTATATTTTATCGGTCTTAACATATAAGTATTAATGTTAATAAAATTAAATTTGCTTAATTTTTCATATTTTTTATATTCCTTAGATATTCCCATTTTTTTCTATTGCATTGTTTTTTTGCTATATATCCCACTGTGTAGAAAATAAAATAGAGTATATACTAAAATTTGTCGCAGCAATATATCTTCTTGGAATATCTTTTTTTTTACAATCAATCAGCTCTTGCTTTCCTAGCTTCTTATATAATTACGTTTAAACCTATAAGAGTAGAGAAACGAAAGTAAAAATCCTATTGTCGTTTTACAGATTTTAGATGAAGTTTATCGCATTCTTTATTACATAAAAGTTACTCCGAAATTACAAAGACCTTACAAAGTCACAGACGAATTGTTTGATCTGAGTACTATGGCTATGGAATATTTCAAGGAGCACATTGAACCAACATTACCAGAAATTCCTTACTTCGGTGCCGACTTTCTGGATCTTGCAGGAACATTCTCCTGTAAGTGAAATGGTTCAATTCTTTTCTATACTTTCGTAATATAATTTTATTGAAGGCAATTTGTTTTTGTTGCAGCTTCTAGTAGCGTGAGTAAACCATTTATGTGCCTGGATTCCGCGCCCTTGGCCGTCGGAAATGGAAAAACGGGCAATGCTGGTGAAGAAGAAGGTGCTTCGTCGCATTGTTCAGACGATCCTGCTCTTTTGGAGTCCAATGTGTCACCACCACAGTCGAATATGGTTTTGCGAAAACGGATTCGCAAGATCAAACAGGGCATGAGACGATACAACAGTCAGCTAACATTGATGCGCAGGGATTTGAAGAGTTGCAAGGCGAAAATTGCGGATCAACAGAAACAGATCGTGGAATACGCTACTCGATTGGATGATAACGACAAGAAGAATGAAGAGACGTCGCGGAAATTCAGCACACTCCTACAGGTACTTATCCAGATATATTCAAAGGATTGAAATAAAGATGAACATTTAATTTATAATGTGTAAAATTTTATAGCTTAATCTTACAAATTGTAGAATTTTAAACTTGGTTTTTTATTCTTAATTGAATACAGAAATCTATATTCCTTCATCTTATAGATAAATTTTTTTTTTAGGAATTGAACAAGTGCAAAACCGAACTACAATATTGGCGATCCAAGTCACCAGCAATACCAGTGTGCGTAGGTTGTGGCCAGTCAATGCCAGTCCCTACAGAGGATTTACAAGCTTTAGCCAATCAGGGAGTGCTACCGGATGCGTTTGGCGAAGGGCATGACTTCATTCCGATCGCGGATGCCCACAGTCCCACCGAGGTGGTACAGCAATCTGTAGTTACGCAATCTCCGTCGACGCCGACGGTGGACATGGCACCTCCAAAGGCTCCCGTGCCTTCGATATCCTTCAAACGGAGATCTACAGTAGAGGAAACGTCGGGCGATGCTGCGAAAAAATCACGTCGCACTGCCAAGTCTCGTCAGGCTAAGCGCTCAAAGATATAAATTGATAACACTGATCATGGTACAAATATTCAACCAGTTTAATGAGTTTCCCCAAAGGTAGGGAACTTTCTATGATGGTTTACGCGCGTTTCTTTATGTCAGCAAGCCGATATGATCTTAGAAAAGTACAAAATTCCTCACCGAACGTCCTGCATCTCGCGCAACGAACTTTGTTTTGAAAATTTTATCCGCCGCGATTGTTATCGCTAGTTGGTTTTTCAATATTTCACGGATTTATCGTCGCCGGCACATGGCGCACATTGATGAATATTCTAAAGAAGCCTAGCCGATCATTCGCTTTGCTCGTAAAGTAACGTCTAATTATACTTTCTCAAATTCTTGTTAGAATTGATTTGTTTTTTTCATTGTCGCGGTACACTTGAAGATAGAAAGTTAAAATCGTGTCTGTCATATTTGTTTTTGTCATGCATTTAACAGCGGTATCGCACGAGAGAACATACTAAATAATGTCGTGGCGACAAGCACTCGCCTTCCATTTTGCTCTTCGATCAAAAATATGCACTTATTTTTTAAATAATATACCTTTGCTAGAATGTTGATTGGAAATCGCGTCTTCAACATTTTGATCGAATAGAATAATACGGGAATAGAGAAAGCACTTGAAATTTTGAAATTTTATAAAGCAATTTAAATCGAATTGGTACATACCAAGTAATTTTTAGAAAATTGTAAATTAGTTTGAGCATTTTTTTGGATCACATTCTCCATAAATTGAATTGATCTAAACCAAGTATAATTTTCAGAAAGTTGTAAATTTATTCGAGTATTTATCGCATTATGACTTATGACACAACATAGCTTGTGGCACTTCGCATAGGTACAAAGGATTTTGAGATGGAGAGTCTCAGTAAATTTAATTTCGCGATATCGATTAAAAGGTATCTGGGAAAATATCTGGAGGACGACGGTTCGTAAAGGTACTGCAAATACAATAACTAATAATCATATCAATTTGTTTTGATTAGTTATGCTTGCGCGTATTAGAAAATTGATTCTTTTACAATCTTTAAATGTTATCGTCCAGCTCTATCATTTGTGTTCAGTGTTCACATACTTAGATTATATTAATTCGTGCGGCTGGATAAAATCAAAAAAAAATTATGATAAAAGTATCATCCCAGTAAGACGCGAAAGAATCAGAAAATATCCGAAAAGAATTTACATCGTACGAAAGAGCAAAATGTTGATGGATACCTGAAAAGGTGTTAGTTTATTTTTATGAATGCGTCATTTTACCAAAACAATTACGAGATGACGTACACATTGCAATATTAATAGAACTAGATAATTATTTATAGGAATGATTCTATTTAGATAAAAAATTGGGTATCATGCCATTTTTGTATATTATACGGAAAAAATGAAGTTTTGTTATGAATAAAAATTGACAGATATTTGTATTTATTAGAACATGTTCCAAATTTAAAATGGGTGGACGTTTACGTTTATAAATTATAACAGTCAAGGATATTTGCAATCGGCTCCGGAAGTCTGATGGTTTACCTTGCGCGATAAACAATTATTGGTACAGTAGGAGCAATTAATGTCTTATTTGCACAGATTACCCAATTAATCTCAAAGCAGCGTAGTTAGATATTGTGAGTTATTCATGATGATACTTATAAAAGAAAAATGGAAAATACAGATAAATATATAAGTGAATGATACTTTATATATTACAAATATATACATACATGTATCTTCATATATATATATATGTATATGAATGTACGTACGTATACATATATATACATGTATGTATATATATTGAGTGGTACTTGCCAGAGGTGCGCATACCACACGCAGAACACTTTAGTTTAAACTTTAATGGAACAATAAGATATAACGATTAATTAATTAATTGAATGATTAATTAATTAACGATAAAATAATTGAAATATATATGAAAAAATATATATAAATATATATATAATTTTTTATCGATGTCAAAAGGAAATTAGAAAAAAAGAAAAGCAGAGATAACTTAGGGTGTGAATATATTGGGAGAACGTTGCGGTGCGCATACGTGTGAGGTGAATGTGTGATATGTATGAAGATAATATACTAAATTTGAACTTTGATGAGAATTTACGATGTGATGCTTTATCGATTTAACCGCGGGAAAGTGACCTTTATCCGAAAAAATATAAAATACACGTGGGACGTTTCTGGCTGCGAACGAGCATGTAAAACTTCACTTAATGTTTACGTTGAATAGCGCATTGCGGGGGCGGGCATAGCCAAATCGTATGTGTCGGAAATTTCGAAATGCTTGTACGTTCACTTGCAGAACGTCGCTTGCGACCAGCGGCGGCGTGTATCACGGACATCCGTAGGACGAGACACTATCCGGAAATTCGCATCGAGACTATTTCGTCATTCGGGCCCCTAAGAACGAACATATAGATCCAGGATCGACATCTACTGCGGCGGATTGCATCAATGTCTGTCGATGCTAATTCTGGTTGGCTGGTGACCAAACTTGCTTTCTCTGTAATTGTAATCGACATTTTGTTTCTTTTAATTATTCTACAGGTGATCACAATGTTTCATTTGCAGCTTCGCGATATAAAGAGAACCGAACAAGTCCATTAATCAATTAATACGCGCTGTTAGTACAATCCAGCGTAAAAATGAATCGGTCAGTCGACAAGTAAATCCTCTTCCTCGATTTTGCATTCCTCTTTTTAACACTAATAGGAACGGCAAGTTATCAATCCGAATAGTCAATGCGAATCAAAAATTAAATTGAGAAGGCGACATTAACGTATAACGGTCCGGTATTAATTTAATTATTTAGTACTAATTTTAGCTAACTCAAATATCTTTTTTCATAATGAATATGATAATGTGTGTGGATAAAGGGAACAGAGAATCGCCAACCAGACTGAGTTGGTCGACTGAGACCGTCTCGGTGCAGTTCAGTCTAAACATACCTCACATATACACACGTATTATATGTAATATAATACATGATATATTATATATAATATAACACCTTTGACGGCGTCTTCTACACGACATCGTCTCAAACAGTTCGCGCTCCTCTCTCTCTCTCGGCTTTCCGACATAATCCGTCCCCGAAACGATACAAATGTAGAACCGTGTACTACGCATATTATGAATCTAAGTTAGACGTACGATCGAGTATAACAGTGAACATGCGAATTAGGAGTAGAATAATTTTTCTAGACGGTAGAGAAGTGCTGTGCGCGCGCGGGGGAGGGGAAGGGAAACGAATGGGAGAAAAAAAAGGATATATCTCTCTTTCTCGTGGAATTACTTCCCGAAGCCTTGCTATCTGCAAGCGTATTAATGCAAGCAACGGTCCTTGCCTCAGGTACACAATAGACAAATACCCATGATGATACCGAAATCGTGTACACTTCACGGAGACAAAAAAAAAAAAACGACGATGTAGGAACACAATTTGCCAGCGTTACGGCGAGGTGCGCGGTATAACGCCGAGGAATAATATATTATCTTAAATGGTTTTACGTGTATTAAAGCGATTGTAAATATATATATTAGATACACCTTATAATAAACATAATTTAACATATCTAACGTTCTAACTTCAGTCTATCATGCGCGCATTACTTGGACAGCTAAAAGTTTATTTCTAGCATAATTATTTTTTTTTATTGCCACTCGCAACAAAATGGATCTTATTGATTTGCGTGATCCGATACATGCCGAATATTCCTCGAAGTTTACTTATATACTTTTTATTTATGTCGACGCATTGTAGTCCCTTGAAAATTTTAAATTCTCGCTTATTTTTTATTTAATTTACTGTTAACACAACAAGCCACATAAGTTTGATAACACGACATCTTTTTGCACAGTTCAATTAGTATAGTGTTATAATTAATTGAGATTATTAATCATCTTTTATTAATGTAATTAATTCTATCGTATTGTATTTTAATACTTTTAATGAATAATCAGATTATATTTTAGGTATGTTTTAATCATGAAGTGATTTCAAAGCTATATGACTGTTTTATATAAAGCAATATATATCTATAATATATAATTTTACATATATAATTAATATATGAAACAATAGTCAAAAAACTAAGAAATTATAGTTGAAGTCTTCGGATAGGGAATGAATGTTCTTTCTTGCTCTTTCTGTTGTTAGTTATTTTATTTATTTTATTAATATGTGTAGAATTCGAGCAAATCAAACGATCGTTATGACAGAAGATTTTTCTTTCAAATTTGCACTAATGGGATATGAAGTCTATTATCATTTTTTTAAATACACAGTCAAAGCGCTTTTTATTTTTAACATGAAATAATTAAGCCCATTTTAACTCTAGAGGAAGAAAGAAGAAAAACTCGGGGGAGATGCGAGTAATGCTCATTTTTACCAATGCAGATTAACTTTTAATCTCAGTGTAATTTACTTTTAATTTTTGTTTAGTTCTAAGAATTAGAAGAAGATAAAAAGTAGGTTAAATTAAGATTAAAGTTAATCTACATTGATAGAAATGGACATAAGACGAGCAGATACATCGGTATTCTCTACTTTCTTCCTTTTGCGCTACTTTTCTCTTTCACCCCTTCTCAATTTCAATTGACCGTGCACTCGTTCCGTCTTGAGCGCAGAATGTGCAGTGTAGCACGGAAAGGAACTAGCGTTATTCCCTAGTGTTTTCATTTCCATTTCCGTCCAAGATGGTAGAGACCACGCAAAGATATCGTTACGAGACAAACGCGTTGAGATCGTTCGCGGTGTCGTGATCGGGATAATCTCGTGCGGTTCAATGTGCCTTGACCCTTCCAAATTTTTCTCCCCACGCACGTAAATCCGACGTTGTCTCGAGTCGATCTATCTACGATCGTCCCTCGATTATAACCGTTTCATGTGCGCGTCTTGATTCTCTGTCCCTTTCAGCGAGAAATAGTCGGTGTCGCGCCAAACTAATCATGGCAGAATCGGCGCACAAGGACGGATATGAGAACTGTGAGTAAATAGAAGAGAAAAAAAAAGGAAACAAAGCTCTCCTCAGTCTCCTCCCTGTTGTCCTCGTCCCGTCGTGCGATCTTCCGAACGCTTGCTCCTGCACTTCCTACACTCGGAATTAACGCCAACAATGGTCGCGCTCGGTTCGGAGCGTGAAAAACAACTCCGAGCGGGGAGCGACCGACGATTCCACTCGGCGATTACGGTGCGTTCGGGTGAAGGTTCAAGGTTCAACCCAACGACGGTTTAACTTCATGTTCCTTTCACTCATCCTGACATTCATTCTTGATGCAGTTGCATAACCGTTTCGAGCGCAGTTTTGCTCCTTTTGATGGTACTGGGAGGAGGGGGAGCACGTGATTGCTTTGGCAGCTTCGTGTTTACATGCACCGTTTACAAACGCTACCTTCTGACGATCTGATTTATTTTTAGCTGCATGTTTAGATATATTTTTTTATTTCAAAACGAGACGAGAATATATAAGAAATGTAAATAAAACAATAATAGAAAAATAATTTTTTAATTGCGGAAGAATGTAAAAATTTTTATATTAAGAATGTAAAATGTAAAAAAAAGGCATAAAATGAGATAGCAGGTGTAAAAAAAAATGGAAAAAAAGTGCCAAACAAAATGCAAGGAAAGAGAGGTAGCTTAAGTTCTAATAGTATATATTGTCGCATTCGAAGAGATCCGACTCTGTGATCACTACATTGTTATATAAAGTTATATAACGCACTTATCATAAAATTCTGATAAGCCTCACTACTAATAAGACTGCGCATTAACTTAGACGGATGAAACAGTAAAACGCAAGTAATGCACGTAAGTAATGCAAATCACTCTTGTATTTGTTGTCTCAGGAAAATAAAATGTTTATAATAACGCAAGCTTTTTAAATTGAAAGTATGTTTTTTTCCATGTAAATAGAGAAAACAGATATTTACGATGTAGAGGAGGCATATGACGATAAGAAACATATGTTACATTTGCATATACTTAGTTTCCTATGTACAGTCTAACATGTTTTATTCATTTAATCTTATCCATTTGGGTCTACTTGATACATCTTCATTTTTATGATACAATAACTGTGTAATTATTAATTTCAACATCTTTAAATTCTATAATTTTTCCCATCTTATATCTTTGAAATATAAGAAATGAATTTCTGATTAAAATCATATTGTATAAAGATGTAATTATATACTTGAACTCTCAAATGTATTGTGCATTTGTTGTTTTTGGAAAGCAGCTAGCTTGACGATGCGTGCAAGCAGTGGTAATATAGGATCGGACAGTGACATGAAGCTGGAGCCATCCAGTCCTACGGAGAAGTACCCTTTTTCCCGTTGTAGTAGCACAGGATCAGTTAACACGCCGTCTTCATCCGCTCATAATACAGGTAAGCACACGTTTTCTATGTACTAATAGATATACTTGCTTTATAACATGAAAGAATAATCAATGAATGATATGATGTCCAGAGGATGAAGATAGCGATAGCAAAAATTCCACCATAAGCTACAAGGAGCGTAGGAGAGAAGCTCACACGCAGGCTGAGCAGAAGAGGCGGGACGCTATCAAGAAGGGTTACGATTCCCTTCAGGATTTAGTACCGACTTGTCAGCATACGGACTCCTCGGGTTATAAGATTTCCAAGGCTACAGTGCTTCAAAAATCCATCGATTACATACAGTTTCTGTTGCAACAGAAGAAGAAGCAAGAGGACGAGCGTAATGCACTAAGAAAGGAAGTTGTCGCGTTACGCATTATGCAGGCAAATTACGAGCAGATTGTCAAAGCGCATCAGACGCAGCCAGGACACACGGAAATGCGTGTCTCGGATGAGATGAAGTTTCGAGTGGTAAGGAAAATAGTTTTTCTTTTTAAAATTACCGAAATTGTGATCACTTATATGATTCATATTGTGTTGCAGTTCGAGGCAATAATGGATCGCCTTTTCGAAACGTTTAATATTTCTGTAGCTAACTTTACGGAATTATCTGGTTGCGTGTTCAGTTGGCTGGAGGAACATTGTAAACCTCAGGTAAACAAGTATATCTTTTGTACGTTCTCCATTCTATTTTCTGAATTGCATGAAAGTTGATAAATGGCATTATTATTAATTTCCTAGACTCTACGCCAAGTAGTACTTTCGGTACTACGAGACCTCACAATCCCTAACAATCAAATCAGCTAGTCAAGTGCATCTTTGAGAAAGGTATTCGTTGCACAATGTCTTTCAGAAGAATTCGTTAAATCCTTATATCTATAAGGAAAATTGACATGACGTACTATATAATATCTAAATATAAAACCAAGTTTATAAAATAAAGAGTATATATATCTCTTCGTTTTTTCATTTGGTTGACGATAGAGCAGGTTCTCGATAACAAAAAATAAAGAAATTAAAACAAGTTCGGATTAAAATGAGAAACATGATTTTCTCATTGCATTTTCATTAGTGCAATGTTTAGTTTATACGTACAGTCTTGAGAAAATCTACGTATTATTTTTATGTATATTTTTTTATGTTTTGCGTGAGTTATCTCTAACATGGGTATCCTCCAGTTAGTGTATAATTAGCATCTTGTTGTGGTTTGTGAAGATAATTCTGAGATAATATCTTCTATAAGTTGAGATCTTTAGACGTTTATATAATATATATATATATATATATATATATAATAATAAGTTACCAGGAGAAATGTACGTTGCATGCATCACAGAATAATGCATGGAAAATATGAATAAAAGTTTATTTTATATACATCTGATAAATACGATATAGGGTTATTATCAACAACTGATGTCGAATATTTCTACCAAATCTTTTATTGCAACACTGCGATAAACGAATGGCATATAGTGTATATATGTATATGCATGTACATCTGATTATACATATAACAGATTTATAACATATATTTAAATATGAATATATACACGATCGCGCAAATTTCTGTGCGTATATTGTTTCTTCCCTTTCCCCTATGTTGTAATTAATATTCCGTTTATTACATTTTATTCCACATTCAATTTTTATAATTGTAATTGGTCCAAAGAGCACCCTTTAAATATTTATGCATTTAAATTTTTTGCTTTAAATATTTTCGGATTCCGAGAACATATTTTTAAACATATAACATTTAAATATATTTTTAAACATATTTTCCCTTTGTGTGATATCGTACGTCCAATGGTAAATCTGACTCTGCCTCGCGAACTTAAATGCTGCAACAGAAATTCATTTGACGCGTTTTAATTTTTTTCAACAAATCTGACTGACTAAACGTTGTAAAAAAACATTGATTTTTTCCTCGACCGTAATCCATAATTTGAAACGTTGAAATTTCGATGCTACCCAAAGGTGGCCTTCAATGAGGATTATCGAAAAACAATAGTACATTTTCTATATAATAACTGCGTAAAAATTGAAGGCTTATTAAACTTGTGTAATGTGCCAAATCATAATTTATTATAGAAACAGACTGTATATGAATAATTCAGCCCCTGTATACCGAACTGTCAGTTCGATCGTACACGAAGAACTTTTTACGTCTTCCGGTCGTCGCTGAAAGCGAACATGACCGAGAGATAGGATGGCTAGCGGTGAAAATCGAGCAAAAAGGGAAAAAGTAATTTCACCCGCTGTCGTCATCGTTGCAGACTTTATCTTTTTTCACATTCGACGTGATCGCATTTCCTTCCTCTTTTTTTTCTTTTTTTCGATATGTACGGGATACTTTCGCTCGATCAAGTAATTATCTGTTTATCTACTCGAGTCTTACCCAGCCCGGATGTATTCTCTTCGATGGAGGTGTCGGACGCTGGTATCTGAGTTCGAAGCTTTACAATCCTTCACGATGTAAAGGGATGTTGCTGTGTAAAAATGAATACGTTCCCCGCTACGCGAACTATGTGCGAAATTTATGAATTGCAAGACCAGACGTTTCTTAATGTAGCGCGAAGATGTTCGGAATTAATTGAGGCAGCTCCAAGAGAGAGAGATAGCAAAAACGGCACAGTACATTTTAATAAAAACGAACTACTTCCATTTGTGCTGATAAAAAGTATTTCTTATTTCCTACACAGTAAAAAAACTATTAATCTTTATTACAGCTATTGAGATCTTGTTACGCTTTCTGACACATACCGTGCAAAGGATTAAAAAATTAATATGAAGATGTGAATAGAGACATCTCTTTGAGATAAACTATCAATGAAATATCTTTCAAGCTGGACTAAGAGCCTCTTTCAGAATATTGCTGAATTCTATCAATTCTTTTCTCAGCTTTTGTACGTCCGTTTCTTCTTTTTTCTTTTCGCGTTGACGGAGGTAACGTTGCACCAGTTGCGTCATGACTAATGCGAATTGAATGTCCTTTTTTTCTTCTAGATCCTCCTGCAACGGAATATAGATTAAATAAATAAATCGAAGCGTATGTCTCTGTTTTAATTTATTGATTATAAATCGATCGTGAAGACATTGATGTTTATAAATAAATACTTTAAAATACAAATAAAATGTCATGAAAAGAAACGGACGTTTACTCGATGCAAAGTGTACTGCTTCGTGAAATTCAATAATTTATGTTTGGTTTAACAACGTGTTAAATCAACATTGAGATTTAGTAGTAGGTATACTGACTATGTAGCAACAATTTGTGAAGTCCCATCGTGCCCGTTTGCCAGGTGGTGGTTTAATTAGTATTTTCATATACTCGAGCACTGGTCGCATCCCCGTGAAAATCGAGAAAATGCAGAATGGAGGTGGAAGCGTAGTTGTAAGCATGACATCGATATAAGCCTGAAAAAGTGGAGCGGTCATATGCTATTGACATTTACGATTTGTCCACGATTTTTTATTTCAAACCTCACATTCGCCTCTCTCATTTATTGCATTTTTTAACATTGAATACGCAGCTTGAAAAATTTGTTTTAAAGCATTAAAAACGTGAATGTTATACTTATAAGAATTCACTAACTTCAGTTCGACCGAAAATCCATTCCACATTGACGTTATCGGTCACTTTGGTGAAGGTATTCGCCATGCACGCAATTAGCATATTCAAAACGATTACCACGGAAATAAATTGGAAACCTGAAAAATAGAAAGTAGGTTATTAAAACGGTTTATCGATAAAACGGTTCTGCAAATTGTCAGTACTGAAATGAAATAGTAAGTGTTACTTACTGGCAAAAGCAAGATATCCGATAAATTCGGTGAAGCTATGTTGATTGATTATTGTCTCTGACTCCCTTTCCCCTGGAAGGTTTTCGATGATCACGTCGGCGCTTTCTACGGGACTCATGCAGAAAACAGCCCAGAAGAGAGTCTTTAGTGTGGACTTGAAGTCGACGAACGAAGTTTCTTGCTCTGTCTTTAGTTTCGATTCGTCATCGGTCTGCACCATTCCATTATAATATTGATAAAGATGGCACAATCCTAAAAAAAGTCTCAAGTTCATAAAACATTGGGCTATAGAAAAAAGTAATTGAATTGTGTAAAAAGTCTTTTTGAACTGTTTTTCTTTTGCAAATACAAATTCTTCTAACTTAGAAAGTTCTGGGATAATGTTATGCTAAAATATTACGCATATTTTGCTAAATTACAATTATTCCACTGATTCAAAGAGACTTTTTACACCATTTAATATATAATGTATTCCATGTATCTTACCAACTGTGAATGCCATAACGATGATACCGAATATTGCGACAAAATGGCCAACGTCTCTGATCATTTTAACTAAGGAAAGTTGCAAAGGTCCTAGATCATAGTCTAGCTGGCAGATAAATAATAATTTAAAAAAAGCCATGATAGTAGCGATACAAAATATCCCTTCCGCTATCAAAGTCGGATCATATTTGTGCCAGTATTTTCTTTCCAAATCACGTTGACCATTTATTCTAACGTCTACTGCGGCAACTATCCAGAAGAGAAACGTCAGAATGAACAATACGATCATAACAAGCTCATACCTGTATTGTACGGGAAAAATATTGATATAAAAAATGATCCATTAATTAAATTACAAAATTTGCAATTTTTTTAAGATTCAATGTTAATTGCGATTCATTATCAATTAATTGTCGTCTTACCAATTCGTACGTGTTCTGAAGCATCTAGCCGGACCGTCCACGATGCAGAGTCGAGCAAATGCAAATGCGTACGATATCACGTAAATAGCGAGAATCCATTCGTATCCTGAAGGGACAAATTCACTTAAAAAGAGATATTTGACCACACAAGATCTAATTTTAATCGGAGGTAATTAGGCGTGCACCAGTATTGGGTGGTCCGCGAAGCTGTTCGGTTTTGTCGCTACGCGATTGCAAAAACACGAATGTGAGAAATATCAGGTAATTCGCCACGGAGGAGAGAAATTTGTTAATCGGGATTTCATAGAACTGGGCTCGTTTCGAGTTCGGTGCGAGCAACACGACGAGTGCTATGATTGGTAGCATGCCGATCTGTGGAATTACCGTCAAGCACTTCAGCCATGTATTTCTGACCTTCCACTCGTGCCACGTGCCAATCCACTTGCTCTCGACAAGCTGAAAGAAAATCAAATATAACTTCTTCATGAAATTTCTTAATTTACGAAAACTTGCGTCATGATGCTTGCAAGTTACTTTTATAAATTAATTCTGCCTGAAGAGCGGAATTAATTTTCAGCAAGTACTATAAAGTTAAGCTTTGCTCTCAGCATGAATTCTAATCCTATTTAAAAAATCACTAAAATTAAGAGATTTATAGAAGAAAAAATAATTTTGATTTTTTATTTTAGGTAAATATTTTTTATCATTTAATATTAACTACAGCAATGTTTCCCGGCGTAGGACATGATACTTGAATATCAATTGTTATGATAATTGTTACCTGTTGCACATTCGGATGGGCCACAAAAGTTTTTTGCTCATAATCCAAGGCTAGTAAGAGTCGGGGATATACGAAACTAGAGGTACGACCGAAACCAGCGATTTGTCTCAATACACATTCGACTTCTTCGGCGGTACGAGCGTATCCGATTAAGTCTGTGGCGAATTGGGACACCTCCTTTATCATATACATATATAAAACTAGGTGCATTATTATTATTCATGAGCAACAGATAATATCTTGTCACGCGCGTCGCATATATCATCAAAATAAATTAATAGAGAATTTATTGTCTTCTCTGTCTTCTACAGATCTGTCTTCCTTATGTAATGAAATGAACAATTTTGTGCTGATAATTATTAATATCCAATAAATTTAAATAAGAAATAAGATTTAACTAACATGGGACAGTGCTATGTAATCGGGATAGAATTCTTTATCAAATGAAGCTTCTTTACTAAGTTCGGCCGATAATTGAAAAGCTTTTAAGATCGGGTCTTCTTCAGTTTGACAAATGTATACTGGATTCGATATCGCCTTATACATAAACAATCTCATTTTTTCTAAGGTCAGGATATCACTTCTTTCCCTTTCCGGTCTGTAATAATGAAAGAAAATAGAGGTAAATATAAAAATGGAATAAGTATAAGTTATTTAATTATACGATCTTTTCAAGTCGTTCGTCGCGACTTGGATGAAAAAAAATCGCAAACTAAACTTCGTACTTGCAAATCTCGTCGCAGTTGCAACTAGGCGGATGTGGTTTCAGTAGAATGTGACGTCGGAATCTGAGCATATCAATCATCTCGAAATGCCCGTATTGTGCCGCTACCGCGAGCGGCGTTGTATCGTCCGGGAAATCTGGACTGTGAGTGACACCGGCGTATTCGAGACCCGGCGTCAATTCATTCAGCTTATTCAATATCAGCATGGTGATCCTTACTTGATTATCTCTGATTGCGTGCAGATGCGTGTCGCCAGGATCGATATCTGGATGAGACAACAGATACTCTACCATCGCTGTGTTTCTCTCGTTAACAGCAATATGCAGCGCACTAACACCCTGAAAGTGGAACATTCAATTAATATTATCGACTGACAGGGAAAGTTTGCTTCTTCATAAATTAGAAAGGAAAAAAGAGCGAGAAGAAAAATGAAGCGTAACACAATAGATGAATTTCAGAAGGCATTTTTTTCTTCCACTTTCTATTGCCCCGCTAGTCCGGCTACCTGTAATTGTCAATAATCGATTGCGGAAATGACGATCTGCCTAAGAAAACGCAAAGCGGTACGCCACAAATGGTTGCGAACGACCGAAATTGTGAACTTTCCCGGAATTCCTTCCCGCCGTGAGTCCACGGTCCTCTTCCTGCAGTGAGATCGACTTTTAGAAGGCTATCGACTCCACTCTTTTTCTCGGTCGTGTCCCTTTTTGTAGGAAGAATGGCTCGACGACGTTTCTCGCCCATCTGCGGTGCGTTTACAGAGGCGGGCCCCAACAATGGGCCAGCACCATTGTTGTCGCCGACACCAGTCACAATATTCACTGATATTTTGGCTTTTCGACAGGCCCCTGGGAGTATCCATGTACATCCACGCCTAACGACAATAACACTCCGTGATATATGTTCGGCAAAAAGCCCTTGTTAGCTGTTCCTTGACAATAGACAGCTGCCGCCCTTAATGCCGTGACTCGACCAGATTTTACGCCCGGCTAAATATTTGTTTATCATTTGTTTTTGCCATTTTTTTTTTCTGTGAAGGATGAATCATGAACGGTAAGCCGAAACACTCGGCAGAATGACCGAGGCGCGTGGTCTCTTCTTTAATATGAGATAATCCACTTACGAGAAGACAGTTTATATTTTTCATATCTCAAATTCCTATTTTACAGAGAAGGGATAGTTTAAAGGGACTCTCAAAAGTCCCGTCAGAAAATAACGGGTCGAATTGGCGCATCGAGAGGTTGATGCATTTATAGATCGCGCCAAGGCACGCGAGTAGATCGTGGAAGCGGGCTCCCGATGTCGAGGGAATTCCCATATGGAATTTACAGCGGGTCGGGCCATTTGAATAATTTTTATCAGGTCGGTTGAAACCATTGTCTTGTAAAAAGACGGCCTGAAATATGGCTAGAGATACAGCCGGAGAACACGCGCAGCTTCCTTCTCTCTTTTTCTCATCAAGTTCCCTCTTCTGTCTCCCTTCCTCCATCTCTTCTCCTCTCCTTCCATTCGCGTGCCGTCTCTCTTCGCGCCGCTTCGGCATCTCGGTTTCAAAGTCAAACGAGAGTTTGGTCGCTTTTCTGGAACCCTCTCAAAGAGAGAAAGAGAGAGAAAGAATAGCATTAACTAAGGTGGTTACCAATGCCGACCGAATGGAGGATGAAGGAAACATTCCACGGGGGGTACGTGTTCCTTTATAGGGTAAAGATCTGAGATAACTGGACTTCGTATCGCTTTCATCCTCTTCGTTTTGTCTCCCTTCTTCCTGTATTGGTTCCGCCGTTTCTTGCACGGGGTAAACCACACATGAGTTTGTCAAAGACTTTAAAACGGTTGGATTCGCTTTAAGATATAACTAAATGTTTATATAAATTATACAAAAACGTTTACCAAAAAAATTTTATAAAAATATTACCCATTAATATTTCTTAATAGCGTAAATTACTATTAGAGCAAACGATATCGATCACTTCGTTAGTTGTGCCTACTTCGATCTATCTTTCTTGAATCTCTTTCTGCTGGGCATCAAAGAACAAGTATAAATTCAAAACGGTAGAGCATCTTAAATTACTAACACCAGGCGGTCTTAAAGAAAAGATTGACAGAGTTGACCTGAACACCGAAAATGCGAAAAGCGTATCTCCTTTTGACGCTTCGTCGTTTCGGTGAATCCAAACCATGAGTGGCGGTATCGTTTGAATCATGGAAAGCCGGTGACGAGAAAGATAAATCCGGAAATCTTTATGAGCTGTTTAAGAGTTTGGTTTGAAACCGTTTGCACAGCTTCGTGGGTAGTCCAACGAATCAGATAGAAAAGAGAGTGAAGTGATTTATAGAAAGCTCATCCTATCATGATGTAATTTAGCATTCCAGATCTTTAACGGTATTTGTAAGTAATATTTACAACTATCGTTGATCATTCTTGTGATTAATCGATATTTAATTGTAAATCAGGAAATAAACTCATGTACTTCCGATGCTGCGTGAAAGAGCTTCCTCAACTTGCTCGAGTATAACAGTGACCCGCATACTTTTCCTTTCACATCAATATTTCATGTTCTTTTAGAATCACGTGGGAAATTACAAATTTTTTATGTACTTACTTGAAAATCTATGACGTTTATATTGAAGTCGGGATGTGTCTCCAGGAATAACCGTACTTCGGTGACACTTCCGTCAGCGACAACTTCGAAAAACCTTTTTTCGAGTTCTTGCAAATGCGGATATACCACACCGGCATGCTGCAATAAAATAACCTTGAAATATACCTGAGCTGTATCATATTAGATTTTTATTTTTTTTATTAAAAAGAGTACGCAGAGAGAGAGAGAGAGAGAAGGAGTGCTAGAAAAGAAATACTAGTCTATCAATATCTTTTTTAATCTTACATTTTCAAGTTCGTCCTCTGTTCCAGCTATTGTCTCATTATCCGTCATCACGAGTGATCGTTAGATTACAATCGTTTCTTACAATTACATAAAATAAAATTTATTTTTGAAATATAAAACAAACCGCCCGAAAAATTCAAGCATTAAATACAAAATATTTTAGAACAAAGAAATGTCAGATATTTTTCATGTTAATTATATTTTGTTTCGATTTATTGGTGCAGTTTAGAAATGAAGTTGCTGCCATAGAACTTTAAATTTTAGAAAGAAGAGAGAGAAAAAGAGATAGAGTAAGGGAGAGAAGGAGAAATAATTATTTTTTTAAGCATAATTAAAAGAAGAATTGATATACTTAAATACTTAATATTTTTCTATAATAAATTAATTTTTCTTCAGCATGAGGTAGTGATTTTTCTTTGCTTAAATTGTCTTAATTAATAGCACTCGCTGTACGGGAATAACAAGACACGACGATTTCCTTTCGTTAATAATGTAATTCAATTTTTTGGAAGGGATATATATACATAATTTATAATTTGTTTGTGTGCAATATACAAATAATAATAATATAATTAAAATAATAATTATTATAATATATAATATATAATATACATAAAATAATATGTATAGGTATGTATAATAATATATAATATTTTGATGATAATTTAAGTTATGTTTCTTAATGAAAAATAGTCCTTATATTATTAAAATAATTAATTAACTTTTTTTAACATGTTGATTATAATTGACTATTGTCAAAAATATATGACACGGCGAGAACAACGCGATTTAACATTATTATACAACGGTAATCGATAGTTATTGCCACAATCGATAGTGACAATAAATATCTATAAGGTTTGTTGCTTTTTTAGTCGCACTTTCTTTACATTTTGCTTCTTTCATGTCTCTCTTTCAAAAGTCCAAATCTATAATAAAATCGGTATAGATCTTATACCGATTTTATTTAAAAAAAAAGAAAGTGCAGCTTAAACCGAATAGATCTATAATTACAATTTCGGATATATATAACATTAAATTATGTATAGGATGCAAGCAATGTTAATAGAATGAAAAAAAGAAATAGGCTACACCCCCTTCTCATTGCGTTAGAGGAAAGAGGAAAGTCCAGTCAAATTTGCAAAAATAGAAAAAATAATCGATAAAAAGCTATAAATTGGTGGAGACCTTTATCTTGGCATGCTATTGAACATACTGAAAGTCCGGACCTGTATCTGCAGGGCTCGATCCGCCATCTTGGAAAAAAGGTGCTTCAATACAGTTTTTCCCTCATATCTCGGTAATCGTTGATCCTATCGCAATGAAGGTTATTATAAAAAATAAAGCTAATTAAATTCTCTATAAAAAAGGTCCAATACATTTTTTTCATATCTTTAATAGTTTTTCTGTAATACACTGTTGAATATATGGATATTTGTATTTTATGTCTCAGGCTGTCGTAAAAATCACAGTCTCGGTGTAGAATCTGTAAGAAAAAATATAAATAGACAAAAAATATCAAATGTGTGCGTGATATTTCTCGCACATATGAAAATTTGGCAACTCTTACTATTTAAAATTGTAGTAGGTACACGACTAGTACTGGGGGTAGCGTCATCTATAAGATTCTTCTGAGCAGTTTCCTAAGTCTTTCCCTCAAAAGGAGTCATACATTTAATCCCGCCCATACGATGAAATGTGTTCAATCCGTCGATGGTGCAAATGTTGAAATCTGCATTATCAAACACAATTTGGCAAAATACTCCCAACGACATTTCAGCGTCGGGTTGTAGACTTGCTGAAGCTTCCAATAATTGTGCCTCATTATATGATGCGCGGAAGCCCAAGCTAGACAGTAGCGTCACTAGATTTTTAGAGCTAAATTTCCGGTATAAAAAAAACAGCAACGCTGATTAAAAGTAGTGACAAGAAAGATCTTGGCCTGGTCGCCAACATAATAGCGTGCGCTATTGAAATGCATTTTTGTTCGAGCTGCTGCGATTGGCATTTCCTTCCTTTAGCTATAACGTTTTCCAGAAAAATATCAAGGGATTCCAGTATGCAGTCTTTTACATCTGTCAAAAAAATCATCGTTAGAAGGATATATATATACCGGAATCCCTCGATATTTTTCTGGAAAACGTTATAGCTAAAGGAAGGAAATGCCAATCGCAGCAGCTCGAACAAAAATGCATTTCAATAGCGCACGCTATTATGTTGGCGACCAGGCCAAGATCTTTCTTGTCACTACTTTTAATCAGCGTTGCTGTTTTTTTTATACCGGAAATTTAGCTCTAAAAATCTAGTGACGCTACTGTCTAGCTTGGGCTTCCGCGCATCATATAATGAGGCACAATTATTGGAAGCTTCAGCAAGTCTACAACCCGACGCTGAAATGTCGTTGGGAGTATTTTGCCAAATTGTGTTTGATAATGCAGATTTCAACATTTGCACCATCGACGGATTGAACACATTTCATCGTATGGGCGGGATTAAATGTATGACTCCTTTTGAGGGAAAGACTTAGGAAACTGCTCAGAAGAATCTTATAGATGACGCTACCTCCAGTACTAGTCGTGTACCTACTACAATTTTAAATAGTAAGAGTTGCCAAATTTTCATATGTGCGAGAAATATCACGCACACATTTCATATTTTTTGTCTATTTATATTTTTTCTTACAGATTCTACACCGAGACTGTGATTTTTACGACAGCCTGAGACATAAAATACAAATATCCATATATTCAACAGTGTATTACAGAAAAACTATTAAAGATATGAAAAAAATGTATTGAATCTTTTTTATAGAGAATTTAATTAGCTTCATTTTTTATAATAACCTTCATTGCGATAGGATCAACGATTACCGAGATATGAGAAAAAAACTGTATTAAAGCACCTTTTTTCCAAGATGGCGAATCGAGCCCTGCAGATAGAGGTCCGGACTTTCAGTATGTTCAATAGCATGCCAAGATAAAGGTCTCTACCAATTTGTAGCTTTTTACCGGTTATTTTTTCTATTCGTTATATTTTGATCTAATTTGACTGGACTAAAACAAAAAAGCGGGGTATATACAATAATCTTTTTTTATTTCATAAAGACGCTTTGTAGATCCTACTTGAAGTAATGATACTTCTTCATTCCTTTAATTAAATTATGATTTCAACAATGTGTATTTAATTATAGACGCTTTCTTGCTGCTCGCACTACATCCAGAAGATCGTTTGGAATAATATTACAAATTGACAGTTATCTTACACACTTTTTCCGCGACACAAAGGCAATTCCCTTCGACATCTCAGAAACAAGTAATACCGGACGAGACGCACACGATTCACGAACACTAAAAAAATAGAGAAGTAATACTTGTATACTTATCAGTATATTGTCTACATTGCATATATTTAAAACGTGAAGAGAAAAGTCCCGATTCTCCCTGAAGCTCTGTTTTCCATTTTTTTTAAATTTTTCTATTGTCCTAGGATCTAATATACCACACGTCATTCGGTGAACACTGGTAGGTCACTGGCCAACTTTATGTCTTTCGCCTACAACGACGTCTTTTGTTCCACGTATTATAAATACACGCATTTCTCACAACAGGGTAATACATTAACTGTTCTCAACGACACGCGTGTAACCGGTATCCACGACAACGATTAATAAAAAAGAAAGTCTTGAGAGACAAGGCGACGTCCCGATGATTAATCAACACTAAGTTTCGTGGCTCCGAGAAGTCTTTCGAACCTTACGCTGAACACTCGAGCTTATCCTCGATGATTCACTCGACGCTTCGCTCGGAGCACGAAATCTATTGTTCTTATCGAAGATCTCAGTTGTAGAGCATCTTCGACGGCAGCACGTAGGAGGAGAGCGAGTAGAGCATCGATGCGTACCAGTGGACGCCCTCTTGCTCTCCTCCTGTCGTCGGCTCCGTTCTGGACGTTTCATTGCTATGTCTCGCCTCGAGGTGTTGCGGGTCGTCCAGCCTTTGCCGGAAAAAGGATGTTATGCTGTGCCAAATCCTCAGCGGCAGGAAGGAGTAATGCGCCACCGACTGACTGTTGACGACGGCGTAACAGGACGCGACGACGTCGTCTACGAGGAGGGTGCCCTCCACAGTAAGCGGGGCGTAGACCCCCTCCTCGAGGACCAGCTTCGTCTCAACGACGCTGTCCCATCGCAGACGACTGTCCACCTCGTTCGCCGCGCTTGCTGCATCGGTGTCACTCACGAGGATCCTGTCGCCGGGTTTCACGCTGGAGGCAAACACCGACGACCGACCCTCCACCGGTACCAGATGTGCTGGCGTTAACGTGAGCACTCGGCCGGACTCGGTCGTCAACCGGATGAACTGTCTCCTCTCGGATGGAGAACGGTCTAGGAAGGCGATCACCTCGCTGTACACAATATCGCCATGGGAGTCCAGAGCGGCGATACGCTCGCCGAGATGCACCTCGTCCAGCCTCTTCGTGCTGCCGTCCTCCGTTCGGACCACACTCCTTCCGGGAAAGCACCCACCAGACTTGCCCGCTGAAGACGATTCTAAAAGCGAAAGATTTATATAAGACATAGAGAGATAAGACAGTGAAACAAGTGAGAGAAAAGAAAGCAAAAATATATCATGATAAAAAGTATTATTTATAATAATAAAAGAATGATTGGCTAAGGCGAAGGATTTTTCACACAAAAATTCACGCGAATAATATTATAATTATAGGCTACCAAGATTCAATCTTGACCGAAAATGGAGTTTCCTCTAAAGAGCCAAGCAAAGCGTTATTAAAATCATATTCCAAGGAAGACTGTGATAAAAATACGCGCGAGGATGTAGAAAAATTATAAATATAATAAAATTTTTTAAAACTAAAATATACTTTAATGTAATTTTTCTGGAATGCACAAAAACGAAAATGTCAAGATTACGGTACAAAGAGGATGTAAGTGCCGTCATTCGTTAAGCGTGCTCGCAATCGCCTGTCAATTAATTAACGTGATTGCAGTGAAAATTGGCGGAGCGTTAAACGCGCGTGGATCGCGTTCGCACTTTTTGTTGCACACTTCGGTTCCCCTCCACCTCATTGTTTCCCCTTTTCGTTCCCCTCGACATCGACTCGTATCGGTTTCGCGCCAATTTCTATACTCGGTTTTAATTCGGACCGACAGGCACGCCTTGATTTATCGGCATTTATTTTGAAATTCGAGACCCAGCCGCGGTCTGGAACGAACGCACGAATCGCTGATTGCTCTCGCGCAGATAAATATTGCTGGATCGAAAGAGAAAGAGTAGAAGTGCGACAATTAAGAATCACTTCACTCTAAGGGATCGTTCTCGTTTCTCAAAATACAAAGAAAATCATGATTTTGAAAGTGTTAAATTAGGGGTGCTATATAAATATATAGTATATATAGGAGCTATCTTTTGGCGTATTCAGGAATTTCCTCCTTGTCTCTATTTAGCGTGCATGATAGAGCATGTTATAAATTATTTACATAATTTGCTTGAAATTTGTAATTTTTTGCGAATCGTTTTTCATTAACAGAGAGTACTTATGATTAGTGATGTTGATGCTGTCTGCATGCACAGAAAAAAACGAAATCAACACTGATATATTTGTATATACACAAGAATATATAATCTTCTAAGAATTTCAACTTTTATTTTAACTTGGTTTTCTTGGTTAAACTAACTATATAAAACTTCGACCTTCGTTTAACTAATATGATGAATGACTTCATTCAAGCAAGGTTTCTTCGTTTAACGCAATATAATCTCATTTCAAGATTATATATTCTTGCGTATATACAAGTATATCACTATATCAGTGTTGATTTGATACTTCTTCTTTTTCTGTGTGTTATTTGGGATATTTTCGAGAAAATTTGGATATCTGGTATTCAGTTCGGATCGTAATTGAATCGAATTTGATTCGTATTTGAATAAAAGTCACGTGACGAATTACTTTTAAAAACCTTAATAAAATTTCTGAGATGTAAAAGTTATACCCGAGATTGGACAAATTGAAAAAAGGGAAATTTGGACACAGAAATATTCGAATTATTTAATTAATCTAATTCTTAATGAGCAAGGGGAGGAGGACTTGGTAAAATAGGCATCTTTAAGAATAACGTACAAGGTAGTGGCGCCAATTTTCACAAGAGAAGTAAAAAACACGGTATTTATTTAATTATTCATTTAACTGATCTTTGTTCGAAAAATTAATCTGCTTCATGCATTTTCAAGTTTAATGATCCTAGTCAGATTACAACAATATCAATAATGTTAGATGATTTTATATCGCCATATATCTATATGATACATGCACTCAAGGCGTCAAGTCACTTTGTAACTGGCGATTTAAGAACAGCGCGACTTTAGTATCCTTGTTCCATTAAACGACGTTATTACACAACTGCACCGACTCCAGCATCTTTATTGCATTAAACGGCATCATTACAACTACCGTCCAGTAGTTTATACGCTCATCTTTATTGACGCGGCGTTTACGCGGGTATTAACGCAAAATGACCGTAATTAAAATCCACACGCGCTCCGCGGATCGACCGCTTTTAATGCTCTCGCTCCCTTCGGCGCGATTCAAGACAATTCGATCGCGATTCGTGTATCCCTTCGAATTTATTTGCTACTGCGTCCTGAGCGCGATGACGGAAACTACTAACCAGACTTGACGGAGCAGTGTATGTGCGACCTGGACTCGTAGTAGACCCAGTCGAAGCCAGCCTCAACCGCGAGTCTCGCCAGCATCCCGTACTTGGAGTTATCGCGATCGCTCGTCGTCACATCGACGGCCCGTCCCTCGTAGTGCAGGGACTCTCCCATGTGCATCTTGTCCTCATCCCAGGCCTCGGTCACCCGTAGTTTCACTCCAGGCCATTGGTTCATCACCGAGATCGCCAAAGTGTTGAGTTTCTCCTTGCATCTCTGTAATATTGCAGGAGTTAAAATTGATAACAGATCGGCAGGCTGCGCTTAATTGTAGCTCTAACCGGCAAACCGAGGGAAAACTAAAATTACGATCTTTCCAGATGCAAGTATATATGCTCGCAACACTAAGCTGATCTTGAAAATTTAACACTCGAACTCGCAATATATTTTGATTGTCTACCTAGGTAGTAAAAAGGATGGTGAGCGTCAAAGAACTTTTATATTATCTATAAGTTTGTTTTTAGAAGGTATAGGCTCACACCATCTGACATGTTGAAATGTATTTTTAAGGATTTAAAATATTGACCTAGAGACCCGTATTTACATATTTCTCCTAGCTTACTTTCAGAAAATTATTTTTGGCTTTATTTAGAATTCGGATTAGTATACATTCGGAAATTTAAGATTAGAGCCGGCTCTCGCTTCTCTCAGCGAGACTCTTCATCGCAACCCACTTTTCCGGTTAGTTCCGCTTAATACGATTTCCGTCACATTTGAAAACGTCGCGCGGGACGTCCAACTCGGTCCAAGCCCGGGGAATTCAGTCGATTTCATGGTGCGCGCGGAAAAAGGGGACCTTAGTCGTGACCAGTGGCGTCAGGTACAGAGCGATCGCGTGAATCGCCGGTTAGGAAAACGAATGCGTATTTTGACCGGTTATGAGGTCGGTCCTAGATCTTTAAGAGACTTTAACGGGCTCAGATCCGTGGCGAATCAGCGGGCAAACAGGAATATAAATACGGCCGATGTCGAGGATCATTCGGTCACGCCGAGCCGCTTCCTCTCTTCTCTCGCCTGGAATCACTTCTCTCGCTCTTTCCTTCTCATTGTCTACCTCTACGTCGACGACGACGGCAACCAAGCGGTGCTCCAGTGAGTCAATAGGGTACGCGTTCTCGTAACGAAGCATGGATAGCCCCGACTCAGTGAGACAGGGGCCCCAAATAGCGCAGGACCCGTGTAAACCCGGGCTTAATCCGGAACGCGGCGTATCGAGGGCGCGAGAAGCCAAACGCAAGGGAGTCGCCATTGACCGGAGCCGCGGCATTGTCGAAGGGCATTCGAGGCGTCCGAGGCCCGTGTTCAAATCGATTCTCGGAGGGCAATCGCCCACGCAGGACTGTATCATGCGGATGACTGATCAGAACACAGACAGGCCCGCTTGTGCGTGAACGCGCTCGGTGTAAATCGAGCGGGTCCTCTCTCCCCCGAGTTGCCCAAGGGGCTCCTTTTGCATTTTTTTTCTTCCCAGCCGAGTGCGCGGAAGAAGGTAATTTTCGCCGGGAGGGCACAATCGACTTTGGCAACTTTGGAGTGGGGAAAGAAGGCAAAGGGAGCAGAAGCCGCGTCGTGAAGAATCCGTCGTGAGATGCCTGTCGATCGCGAGAACGCGCTGCGGCCGCGACGAATTTTACACACTCCGGCGGCCTGCATCTCACCCCTTTTCATTCTCGTGGTATTTCAATGGCGGCGCGCAACCCGACGGTGTGCGCGTCGGACACGAAGCAGCTCGCGATTCGCGCGGCCACAATGAGGCCCGTTCGACACTACCCGAGAATGGAATGGAGCTAACAATGTCCACGAATTTGCAGCTTTCCTTGCGGCAATTAGCCCCTATTGAGTGCAGACGACGGCCTCTCGTCGGGGGACCGGTCCCACCTTTCCCTCTCCTCCTCATCCTCCTCTTCTCGCCACCTTTTTATTTCCTCGCGCTCACGAGCTCGGATCCTCTCGCCGGCCGGTGGAAACCTTCACGCCACGTGCACGCGATTGCTGCGAGTGAATTGCACGCCCGTCGGCTGTCAGATGAATTTCCATTAAAGTCCCCGAGGTTCAGATGAACCTCTGTGAACGGAACATACCCGAATTCGCTCAATAGACGACCCTTAATTCCCCTGTGTGTGATATATTTCGCGAAATTTATAAGGCTGTTGGTTCAGCAGCTATATCACAACATGGCTATAACTTTCGATCGACTTGTCATATTACTTCCGGCGCATGAAAGCGGAGGTTTATCGTCATGCCTCCCTTGGAAAAATCGATTTAAAATAAATCGATCATTTTATAGTGATTGAAATAAGATATTTTGATTTCCTAGGGGCTGTGCTTCTCGACGTAAAGATATTGTCGAACAGATTATAAAGATAGAGGACGCGTATGCAGGAATACGCATTCCGATTTCACCTGTCACTAAAATATCGAATACATATTCTTGGTACAAAGATTATGATCAAAAATCGATCCTCGAAAATTTTCTCATGCGCCTTTGGCTTTCGTGTGTAGCTGTAGACCTCGCGTTGCACACGATACACGATGAGAACCGAGGTAATAGAGCATGAGAATGACGACGGAGTCAAGAAGAACAAGAAGAAGAAGAAGATGATGAAGAAAAAGAAGGAGAAGATGAAGAAGGAGGAGGAGGGGGAGGTATAAAAGGCTGCGAAGGAGTCTCATATAAAGAGAGGGAAGAATGGTGAAGGGCCCGAGAGATATATCGGCCGTAGTGCGCTATGGGGAGCCTTGTTCGCACAGCAGGGTACCCCCTGGGCCCCTCCCAGACTTTACATCTATTTACAAATATTTTGGCGGAGTTGAAGAGATACAGGATATGATGGAGTGAGAAGGAGTGCGCGCGGTTGGCCAAAGCCGAGAATGTCGGGTCTTATGAAAATCCATTTCGAGTAAAAAATGACCCGGCCCGTAATACATTAGGGATAAGGAGCGTTACGCGAAGATGGTGGAGGAAACGAGGGGAGGGGAGGGGGGGGGGGGAGAAAAGAATTGCGGCGGAAATCGAAAAAAGTTCAGCCGAGTGCTTGTACGCGCGCCGAACGTCCCGAAAACGACTGTTCGTGTGAAACGCAAAAGGGAAGCCGCGGCTTTAGTTCACAGAAAGGACCTTAATGGAATTGGGCCAATCCCAATTTCTGTGAGAGGTATGAGGATGAAAGTTTCCTGGAAATCGTTTGAAGGAGCATCGTCATTCGGAATATCGCTCGGCCACTTACTATAATGATTCTCGATTTAATCGAAAAAAGAGAGCAACGGTACTAACAATGTAGCAAATTCTGCTTTTATACATACATACTATAAAATAAGTGGTAGGCTGCACAATAAAACATATGAATATTTGAATATGCCTATTATTTGCAAAAGTTTAGCGATATCTTCAGTTTTTACGGAGGTAAATTAAGTCCAATTAATTTTTACAGGCACGAATAAAAGGTTTTTACCACGCATACACGCACACATACGCACACACGTGATATTACGAATAGCGGGCTGCCAGTAGCTGAGAAACCAGTCAGGTTGATGGGAGATGATGAGTCGCGGTTGTGTGAAGGATGCTCTCTCGGCGTTCTGCCCCGATGTTATTTTATCTCTCCTTCATCACTCGGCCCCGATGGCCACTAATTACGAAGCGCATGTCGCTTACACCTCGTTTACATATTTCGTATCTTATCGCTTAAACGTGCGAGTAAACCCGTGTTAACTCTCGCGCGTTCGCAACTTGGCTCGCGTGCGTGTATCCTGCGGTATATAATCAACGTAGCGACATTAAAGCGATATTAATTTCCCTGTTTGGCATGGTACTAATTGCCCTCGGTGCATGTTACGGCTCGTTAAATCGCAGATAACGTCCGCGAAATTGTCGAGGCATCGCCGAGAACAAAGGAGTGGGACGTTGAGACAAACGACGTCGGAGTGTTGCCGAACAGTTGGAGACGCTGGCCGAGGGTGTGGAGGTCAAGGAGCAGAAGGAAGATGAGAAGCAAGAGGAGAAGGATAGAGAAAGATGAAAAGGAGAAGCACGTTAAAATAGAAGAAACGACGGGAGCAAAGGAACCCGAAGATGGGCCACGTACTGCTGTCTCGAAAGGGGGTTGGGTCCGAGATGAAGGAAGATGGTGTGCGAAGCAGGACTGGGCTCCATACCAGCATCCGCAGACGGAGCCCCGCCCCCACCGGTTTCTTCTCCGTTTCTTCTCCACCTCCGGGCCCGCTCTGGCTTTACCTTCCCGCGGCCAGGCCAACCTTTTATTCCAATCTTCTTGTTTTAACGTGCTCGTTGCTTTACCCCCTCCTCTCGCGCGATCCACCACCCTCCGCCTCCTTCCCGGCGTTCCTGCCGTCCGCATACCGGCCGCATTCGAGGGCCCCGGGAGTGGGTCCCCAATGTTCCATTCACCGCGCAACAAAACGAACCGCCCAGGCGTCAGCTGATCTTCCAGGAAGCCACTTCCGCCTCGACGGTAACCCCCGTGACACCCACACGCTCGACGTCGTGTTCGTACTTTTATCAATTCCGCTGATCGCCAAGGATTTAAATTCTCAGACAGTGAGAGGAGTCCGTGGCGCGCGCGGGCACTTTGAGATCCTTTTATGGACTTTTAAGATTGCCATACATCGAGGCTACCATTTCTTGCTTACAGCAGATTTTTGTCGAAACTCTCACAGCCCACCTTCTCTTATTCCTCTTCATATACGATCAGCGCTCGTCTTGATTAATCGACGGCTAAAGGGAGAGACTATCGAAATGAGACGAAATGATCGGTGCACGAAGGACAATGGCCCGGGACCAAAGAGATGACACGGCAACAATGATAGTCGTGCTTTCATAAAGAATCGTGCATCGAGTGTTTGTCGAGCTCTCTAGATGGTCCCAGCAGTATAACGACTGAAGAGCAATCCCTAAGCCGGGACGACCTATCTCACGCTTCTCTTCGTCTCTCCTTCCTTCATCTTTATTCTGATTTCTTTCGTCTCGTAGCTGTTCATTTGTAATATTTGTATGCCGTACGAATCTACGTTCTTTATTTTAGCAGTTCGTCAAACAACCGAATATCTCGAGTCTAAACTTGATGAAGACGGATTGTGAATTGAAAATTCAATTCATAGTGGTTAATTTTTTTTTCAGGCTACTGGTCAAAGCAAATCTTATTAGGCGCTCGTTTATATGGAAAACAATAAGAGTTAAAGTGCATAGTTAAATCTTTAAATTATCTTATTCACTATATAAATTTTATAATATTACTTTCTTTATAAAACCTGAATTAATTTCCTTGTAACAAACGTGTCATCTTGCCAACATGCAATTTCCGGGAAGCCGATCGACGTGACGATCAATCTCGCTAAGGAATTTTCAACCTGTCGTGGTTTCGATCCTTGTGTTTCTGCGCTCTTAGCAGATCAGGTTACATCCTTATTGCTTACCTGCACAGTGACACTCTAAGACGAGAGCGACAACAAGGCGAAGGAGAACTTAAAAGGTTCAGGCGGGTATTAACTGCGGGCTTTAAAAAGTAGCTCTTTAATGTTTTCAGAGCAGGGTGAAGTGTTGATGTATAGAGTGTTCGTAAAATATTAATTAGCCAAACTTTATCAGCGTACTGTACTAATCATACGTATAATACTTTGTCATTAGTCCTGATGATGAAATAAACGTCTTAGACGCGGATTTAGCCAAACGTCATAGAAATATCCAATGTTCTAATCTTATTTCTCAATGTTCACCACGCTTGTAACAAGCTCGTTGATCGTTGCGTTCTGCTATTCGCGTCACGTCGCAAATAGTCGATGAACAGAACATTCGAACGAACATTTCTCATCGAGTTATCAAGGATTCTCCTGTTTTTCTCTCGACAGCTGTGACCGGTCGCGCGATTTCCTGGAAAGCCCGATCGATCCTCCCGCGGGATCGCGCGCGATCAAGGAGGCTCGAACCTGTCGCGGGACCGATCGAGGTCTCGCCGTGTCCCGGGGGGAGCTCATGTTACATCCTTATTACATACCTGAGCGGAAGACAAGACCGCGAGGAGGGACAATCGAGGCGGTGGAGAAAGATCGAAGTCGACGGACCGCGAGGCCCTTTTGTCTGTGGGAACGGATTACCCACGGAGAGAGAAGGTGAAGGAGGATCAGATGGAGTGATGGCGACGAGAGAGCGGGGAGAGCCCGAGGAGGACCCGCAGAACGAGCGAGAACGTGGCGGGACGGGAGGAGAGAACGACACCAGGGGCGTGTTATTTTGGCCCCGAGGCACGTCACGCCCGTCGTCGACAGGCTCCTCGGATACTCCACGAAGACGACCACGGGTGATGATGCCTCGTCCACCGCAATCAAAGCACGCCTCGTCGCTTCCACTGTTCGCTCCGCTGCTCGATCGCTTTCGCGCGGCTTCCTCCTTCTGTCCCGCGAAGCGACCGGCTATCCGTATCGATATCCCTTCGCCGCGGTCACGAACGTGCGAGATTACGTCAAAGGAATTGTATCGAGCCAAGAAACTGGAAGACCTGACGGAGAACGCGTGAGAACAGGTCGAAAGAGAATATCAAGTACGATGAAGAATAAAGGAAGATGGAAAGAGTACTTTGTTATTGATATGTTGTGAAATCATACCAATGAAGTCGCAGGGCGACACGTATGTTATATGGGAGAACCTGATACACACGTACAATAGAATTATAGAGTAAAGGCGAGTAATATAAAATGCGATAAAGAATGTTCTATTCAGTTGTAGATATTTTTATCAAACTGCACTCGAGAAAAGAGTGGTGTAAGAACGAGAAATTATTCATAAAGGGGTGAAAGTTGGGAGACACTCGACGCCCTGAACTTAAGAGCTTGTTGCGCCGACCGCGCCGATGGAGGAGGAGGAGGAGGAGGAGGAGAAAGAAGTGAGAGGCAAGAGGGGAAAAGAAAAAGCAAGAGAAGGTGGAGGAGAGAGGGCAAGGTATATGTATACGAGAGAGGACGGATATCGTGTTCCAAATCGGGATCCGAGGGATCGGGTTATTAGGATCGAAATGAATGTAAATCCCCTTAACACGATCCCCGGCCAAAACACGGCTACCCGCGGCTCCAAAAGTGGCCAGATTAGATACCGCGGCTGCAGGACCGGCCCTGCCCGGGCCCGCTGCGATCCCGCAGGATGTAGCAGCCTGATCCTATCTCTCTCTTCTCGTTCCTCTTCGCCGCCGCCATCGCCGCCGCCGCTACGTCGAGCACCCCGGGATCTATCCTATAGATGGACCTTAAATCTCGCGTGCGGACCGCAGGAATGCTTGGTGCGCGTTTGACCTAACGAGGTTTTAATCGCCGTCACAACATTCACGTGTAACACGTGACAAAGGTGTCACGTGTTTTGTGCGTACCCTTAAATCAGAAAATTACACGTCTCTCCCACGCTCCGCTTAAGATCGCGTTTGTCGATAATGCTAGCGTTTGTAAGTGGCAATATCCACGAACGTTTTATCGTAATTTCCCAGAGATGCGCTTTATCAGCAGAAAGAACTGTTTCTCTGGAAAATGATTGTATAAAAGGAGATTAATAAATTTCCTCTACTAAACGAGACAGTAATTCTTTCATGCATTGTTTTGAATGAAATGCTTATCAATCACCATAATGAAAGGGATGAGTGTCCTTTGAGTGGTCAATGATTGCTCTTACGATTTACCTTATCTCTTAGAATACTCAACAAATCTTATTTGACGAATCGACTTTCCATGTGGATCAGATACACGAATGTCAATTTGTCACGTCGCTCGATTAGCCCGAACAAAAATGGAGGCGGAAACCCTCCGTCGAGTTGCGTTCCTTTGAATGGAATAATCTCGACGGCGATATCTAGGCGATAAGGACATTCACGTAGTGGATGTTTCATGGCGATTCGCATCGTGTATCTGGCACGTTCTATTTCCTATCGACGATAAAGATCGTTATCATTGACAACGTGCTGGCACGTCTGAAGAAAGTTTGCACACGCGACGCGTACGTCTCAAGTCGAGGGATGTCACATCGCCTCGCGCCTCCGGAAAAATTCACCGACGTTGTCGGGGAGGCGAGGGGGTTTATGAAACTTTACATAGCGACACTCCTCGTAAATGCCATTGTAAATCACGGGTTATAAGGCGAATTCGTCGAGCGCGCCGTAAGGAGACCGAGGCAGACCGCACGGAGGAGTACGTCGAGGCGGAATCGTGACTAGTTTCCTTCTTCCCTCCCTTTCTTTCCCTATCTCTGCCTTCTTGCCTGTGATTTCTACCGCGCGTGATAAGTCACCTTGATTTGTGGTCGGGATGAAGTCATAACAAAAAGTCTCGCACCGTTAAACCGGCGTGCTTTCACAGTCGCGCAGTCGCAAAACTTAAGCTGCATAACTTTTTAGAAGAATTTAGTTAATACAATAACTCAGAATTAAAATATAGTTGCGAGTAGTAGTAATGTACGATAGTTTGATTTAAACAATCTAATTATTATTAATCTTATAAAGCTACAGCGATTCCTCCGCCATTTTCTTTTTCGTCGAAAAGAAACTTAATAAACCAAATGTGAGAATGCAAGAAATCGAAACTCTGATCACATAGAAAATTATAAGGACCATTCCAGATAAAATAAAAAGTATGATTTGTAAGTGCCATTATAATAAAAACTGACTCTTCATGTCTAGACAGAAAATAAAAAAGTTTTTCGTATACAATCATATCATAAATATAGCATGGATTACGTAATACGGTGTCGGATGTGTATGCGTAATACGGTGTCGGATATATAACGTTAGGTCACGTTAAGGGATCTGTAGCAGAACCAAAAAAAGAACAGGGTATTTCTTGCGTCGAAAATATCGCCGCTATGAATGACGGCGAGTAAAAACGATCTCTGCTTATTATTGTATGATTCTCGATATATTAGTTAAAGATTCCGGCATTCTAAGTTTGTCGGTTGAAAAAGCAAATTTCGCAGAAACGCTTCGCTGATGGTGCAAATGAAACGCGAAAATACAGTTTCGCGAAGTAGACTTTCCGCGAATTCGTTGAATGAAGCCTCGGCTTTGCGTAAGAGGAACATTCGTATCCTGCATTGATCAAATCGCGAATTAAAAATACAGCGTGTTTGACTGGACGATGCTATTCATAAAATTTCGGTTTGTGTGCTCTAGCGATCTCCAAAACAGAGCTTACCGGTTTAATAATAGTTTCCAACATGTTATTCGAACCTTCGCAAATTTATCTAGAAATATTTGCTATCGCTTCATCGTGCATCTGGATTGCGTCAGTTTTTTATCTTCTTCTTTTTTCATATTTTTTGATAAGAAATGTAACGTGCTGTCAATGAATTTATAGCTACAGAATTTGTGGTATAAAAGATTAATGACTTTCGTCCCGGTTATTCTTCGCACATACGCACACGACACCATTTTGTCAGGATGCAATTTGTGTTGAAGAAAATTGCCGAGCGTGCAGTATAATGTTTGCATGAAGCTAAGATTCGCGATTCGTTTGCACAAATGTATGTAAAGTGCAAATATATGTATACCTTAAAACATATATGAATATTTTCGTCAAGCGGGATTCCGCACATCACACGCGCTTTACACGCAACGCGCTTTAAAAGCCAACACAATATCTGCAACGTGGGCGGATGATTATTTATCTTGTCATTCGCGTGATTACTCTGTGCCGTCGGCACGAACTTCTAAAGCACCTGTCTGTGAATCACCCATGGCAATCTCAGTGCGCTTTCTCGTCCGACATCGACAAGCGTGGGACAAGCAGTTCCGAAGGAAGGAACTAAAAGTTGAAAACATTTTTCTCAACCTGGAGAAAGGCAGTCGGATTGGACAAATTTAAATAACAGATAAATTTTTTAAATTCTCACAGATAGATAAATAGATAAAATAAGAAATTTTTTTTCAAAAGCGAGCTTTTTTGTAAGGAATGTATCATGAATTGTTTACCAATTTTCAAGGTAACTTGAAATATATCAATATATGTCGATAAGGACACATTATAAAAATACATACGTATTTTAGTTACAATATAATCTTTTTAAATTAAAACCATATTAAAAATTGATTAATTGATAGATTAACTTGAGCATATAAATTAATAAAAAACGAAAGTTTATCGATATTTGCAAATGGTTAAAAAAAAATTTTGTTTTCTTGACTTGAATTATTTCATCTCAAGAAATGCAAAGTATACCTCGAGAAAAAGAAGTCGGACGCAAGGCCTAACAAAAGAAGCACGGAGAGATTGCAAGAGTCGAAGAAATGTTCACGGCACGTCCACTAAATCAATCAGTCGTAGCAGCCGCGCTAATTAGTGCTAATTGACCTTTGGACCGTGTTGATCTTTAGTCCCGGCGTGTTATTTTCGCCGGATCCGCTTACTATATACGTATCTGCATACAATTAGTATGAGAGACAAGAGCAAATCGAGTTTATTACGTTATTGATTTATAAATATCCCATCAGTTAAACACTATTCTGACAACCATGCCATGTATGTACATACATACATACATCGCGGCTACATGCAAAGTGGCGCTTGAAGAAAAATTTTCGTATTCGCAATTAGGCATCCGCGTGTAAATACGTGCGGGCAGCAGCGAGCCGTTTCGCTCTAATCATACGTGTGATCTACATTCTAAACAGTGATAACTATAAATCACTCACTTATTGCAATCGTCGCTTGGCCACATGCAAATTGCTCTTATGAATATTTATTCATTGCAGAATTTTTCATTAATTTTAAATTCAATTTTTAATTAATTTCTATTAATAGAACTTTCATTCTTACAATTAGTTTGAACCGGCAAGATTATAATTTATCTCTTTTTTTTTTTTCATTGACATCCTAATTTTTTTATTCTCCCATGTGTGTATTTTCTCAAAATTTTTCAGTTTTGGAAATCGATCTATTTAAAAAATGAAATCTCAGTACAACAAAATGCAAAATCTTGTTACACGATCAAGATATTTTTAATACTTTAAATCGAGTATATTTTATAGTGCGCGATAGATTGTATACTCGTATATCAAAAAGTACCTGCACAGCAGGTTTACATCGTTGACGTTTATTGACAGACGGCGCTATCGAGCGCAGATAACGATTGGCCTGAATAATCGGCCTGTTATTTTGCATTCCATCACGTATCGGTTATCTCACTCTGCGATTTATCGATTAGATCTAAGCGCGCAGTTGGCGCCGTTCTCCAAATTCCCGACCAGATATAATAATTTATATATTCGCCATTTTGCAGTGATTTCCGAAATGCTTATCCTGAGACATGTATGTATATACCTGACCAAAAAATACTGCCCTATTATCATAGTAATTAAAAGAAATCAAGAGGAAATTATGATAACTAGATTACGATTTTACATAGTTCTGTTCGATTTATCATTAGCGCGCAGTTGTGCAATAAACAGCGTAACTCGATGGGAAGCTATCGATATTCTATCTCAGTGCAAGATAATGGAGTTTAATAACTTCTAGTTAAACAATTGCGTGTGTAATTGCGCTACTTGTGAACGATAATCCGATATCCGTGCCCCGCGGGACGTGAATCGCGCCCGACAAGTAAGGGGATCGTTAAATCCATTGTGAACGCATTACCGCAGGACGCACCAACCTAACCGGGAGCCTCGAAGGTCGACGGAAGGAAAAGAATTCGAGGGGTCGAGTGGCCCACGGATAGTAGATTTGTATACGCGATTCTCTCCCGAGTCATGAATAAAACTGAATAGCCGAACCGGTAACCTAAACCCGAAGTCACTCACCACCTGTTGCCTTTGTGTTTGTACACGTCGGCCCTTTCACAAGTAAAACGCTTCTTAGATCGATGATTACTTTTTTGTCACCCTTCAGATCTAAAGATCCGCGGATCTCGGATTTATTGTTACGTATCTCATTTTATTATTAATGTTATTTTATTAGATCGAAACATCGAAAAAACGCAGTAAAACAGATATAAATTCGCACATCCTCACAATGTATCTTTAAAAAAAAAAACAAGTCTAAGAAGGCTCAAATGATTAAAAATCAATGATTAAAATAAAGGCCACAGAGCCGTAACTTGGTGTTAGTGTTACAATATTTAATTGGTCAAAATTTGACAAAAATTAACAAACGTTTCGGCCTAAATCAGGTCATCCTCAGTAAAATTAATTACAAAAATAAAGATTGCAACCGCATATTGCGGTTTGCGACACGATGTAAAAAATAGGCGTGCAATTGCAATTTTTATTTTTGTAATTAATTTCACTGAGGATGGCCTGATTCAGGCCGAAACGTTTGTTAATTTTTGTCAAATTTCGACCAATTAAATATTGTAACACTAACACCCAGTTACGGCTCTGTGCTCTTTATTTAACCATTGATTTAAAAAAACAAGTTTATTACGTTTATAGCTGAACTTATTAGATCAGATTCTTGTCAACAAAAATTTCACAAACGTAATTGCAAAGCGTTTAACGGCGATAACTGAGATATCTTGTTCACCAGTATAAGATGATGATATTTTTAATATCATTTAGATTGCTTCATAGTAAAATCTTAATTCGAATTAGAAATATAGGTATATTTAATATCAAAGGGTAAACATTTGCCAATTACTACAAGTACCTATACAATGTATCGAAAATGCGGTGCATTATCTGTACACTATTACACAGAGAAAAAAACTAATGTAGATTGAAACGAATTATATCACCGATTGATATCTCGATAAAAATCTCGCGTCGATATTAACGGTGTATAAATGCGCGTTAATATTGTCAAGCGGCTTTAGATATATCGCCTGTTGGCTGCCAAACGTGTCTCGGAATTATGTAGCGAGATATGTCCCGTCGTTAAACACGGCATTGCAAATTATGCCGGTTGCGCCGATTAAACGCGTAATCGATAAGATCAATCTAAGTAACTCCTCGGCTGCGGCGTTGCTGATGGCGAGATTACTCGGAAGCGCTACTTCGTTATGATTCCACGGCGTGTATACGAGCGGTATTAATTCAATCTTTCACGCGTGCACGAGCGGGAGCAGGTAGCGGCGCGTCTTGTCACGGGAAATTAAGATTAACATTCAGAGGTGGCGTGTACGCGAGGTCGTTAGCGATATTTACAAGTACGTACGACGGAGCAATAAACTCGTTGCTGCGTCTTATCTCGGCGTACCGTAAAGCAATAATCGAGCCGTTATCCCGTGCTGTAGGCGAGAACGGAGCTCATCGACGATACCGGGGGGACACTTCACAGCGATCGCGTTGGCGTACAAGTACCGTTCATCTTTTTAAAAAAAGAAAACTAGTTTCGGAGAAACAGCTTTGCAATACGTGCTCTTAATTCCTTAAGAATTGCAGTTCAAAGATGACCTGAAAAGGCAAACGTAATTTCTTTAAAGCGTTGCCAGTTTCTCCTGTAAAAAATAAATCGAAGTTGGATCCTTCTGCTGCGGAGTTACGTAAACGCGACACGCGGTTGCGCAGATTTTTCGCGAGAAGCGACGCTCCGATTGTAAGCTCCCGTCGTTCGCTGCCCCTGGTTAAATGTTCGGCAGCGTTATCGGTGTCGAGTGGTAGCTCGTTCTCGTTGAGGCAGAAGGGGAGGCGGGAGAGCAGGTTGCAACAGGAGAGAAGAAGCATTGGCCTGGCAAAGTGTTTAAGAGCGTTATCTTCTCGGCTATTAGTCTTTCTTGGTGTGTGGCCTCCGGTCTCACCGGTCGTCCTGCTCTTGGAGAGCACGAGCTCGTGCAAGGGTTAAGTTTAAGTAGCCCCCTTATCTCGGCTCACCATCTACATCCCAGGAGATTCATGGAGAGGATCAAGGAGAGTCGGAACAGGGAGGGTGGAGGGGTGGGAAGGGGAGAGAACGAGACGGGGATGAGGCGCGAAGATCGACGCGAATTCCGTCGCTTCCGAATGTCGAGGGGAAGCCCATTCATGCGATATGCGATAAGCATTCGCGGATCGCGATTCAACGACGACACTTGACCGAGAAAACAACAACGATCTCTCCGTATCACGGGGACATCGATGTGAGAATGAGAGAACATTCGAGGAATGATTCTGTACCCGCTGATTTTTGATCGCGACACCTGGTACGCTACGATCGGAAAGAAGTCGAACGCGTTTGGTTGGTGGAAGAGTAAATTCTAGCTACTGACACATATTCTCTCCCATAACTCTCACATGCGCATACGGACCCTCCATTTTGAAAAATCGAAATTCAATTCCGGTTGCAATGATCTTTGTCACGCGGATATCTCTTTCTCGTTTCGGGTATCAGGTCGACGCCATAATTATCATAGGTGAATCTATGATAATCGATGACGATCGATCAAGTCCGATCGAGGAAGGGGAGCGCCGCGGCAGACGTCCGACAGTTTAAATAACAAGTGGATGTGTCCTTTGTTAAATACGTTGGTTTATTAATAGGGCCCGCTGTAGGACGCTGAGTCCCGTACTAGCCCGGTGTGGGCCCATTGTGGTAGGGAACGTGCGGTGCACGTAATTCCCGCCAGATTGATGGCCGACTATTACCAGAATTTATCACGCCTGCCAGGCGACTATTGTGACGTATGTGTAAATAAAAGAAAAACGATCCTGGCGAACAGGATATCTCCTTGTCCGCGACACAGAATGTCGTCGTCGGTCACCTTCGGAACGATGATGTTCGAATTTCGCGAATGCTCTCTATAAAACTTTATGAGGCAAAAGAGTTCGGTTTTTTGAATAGTGTACATTTGATTGATTACACACATTAATAATCACAATAATTTATTTGATGGAAATGTGAAACATGCGCCATGTCCTCACGAAGCAGGTTCTGATTAACTGAACGAAATTTACAGAGACCGGAGATCACGAAGCCCCTCGAGGGAGGAGGGGGGGGGGGGGGGAGGGGATTTCGCTAGGATGTCCAAGCAACAATAAAAGACCGGATTTGTTATGACTGTTATAAAATCTTATGACGATCATAACGCGATCGCGATGTGCGTTAACAGTGCCGATCGCTCCGATCCTTCTGGCCAGGTCTTTTTGGGGACTACAGTCTCTCGCAGATCCGACAACATTAATCGAGCCATAATCGCGACAATTAATCCGGCTCGATTAATCACCAAAGAGCGCGAAGATGTCGTTTTTGGTGACCAGATCAAATTCAGATTTGAGAAAGCCGATAATTCTCGTTGAACGCTCCGCCAAGTCGTAAACATCCGCTTAACTTACCCCGCTGGCATCAACCGAATCAAAAACACCGTAAATTAAACAGGCATTATCTACAGATTATGGGTACTTTTTGTTCGACATGCCACGCAATAATCTCGTTATTTATTGGACCGCGACTGACGCTTCCGTAAACACGAGTAGGATGTGTGTGATTCGCGAAGAGTCGTTAATGTAACGAGCCGTTGGACGACTGTAAGCTGTATTTTACGCCGCTAATATCCTCTGTCAAGGATGGTGTTTGGCTGTTCTTAAACGGAACTCAAACGAACGTTGTGAAATGGATAAAGATATAACACAGAGTAAAAAAAGTATATATATCTAGCGGGCGAGACATTTCGCGACGGCAACAATGAAAAGACTCTCAGGAAAAAGATGAAACTAGTTGAAATCCATAGATTTCGGATGGAAAGCGAATATCAAAGAAGAATTTATTGAAAAGTTTTTATTTTTGTCCACGGGGAGTCTGTGCAAAGCTATGTCGCAATCTAATTCGCGATTTTCCATGGTACAAAAACTAACTGGAGGATATAAAGGGGACTAACTACCGTGCGACAGGAACTAACACAACAAGAGGAACCCTTCCCTCGTCACGTCGCCCTAAATATTTGTACAGCCAGATTAGTCGCGCAGTGAAGTTTGAACTTGACTGCTTTGAGAATGGATGAAATTCTACGTTTCTACATTGTTAGAAAAGAAAAATAGTCTCTCTTCTCCTTTTTTCCGGAGAGACTTGAGAACAACCGAAGAACACCTGGAGAAAGTGAGCATGACGGCTGGTCGCGTCAAAAGATTTTCCACCTCTTCACAGCGAACATTGTTTAACGATTCGTTATGTTTTCGACGAGATTCCCGACAAGCAAAATAGGGGATTATGTTTGTCCAGAGACACGACATTTCTGTTTGAATAGCAGAACGTCTCAAAACTGGACGTTTGCGTGGAATTCTATATTTCGCACTCGTTCGCTTCACGTTTCTCGACGTTGGAGACCACCAACATGATTTTTCTCAAGAATAAAGATTCTATCTATCAAAAAGAAAGCTGTACAGTCTCTTTCTTATATTTCATATTTTTGCTCAAGAATAAAAAAAAATTAATGTGTAACATCGGTAATTCGTTTCGCCAACTTCCTTAGTTGTCGAAGGGAGGGAAAAATTAGTTATTGCGTAGCGTGCACGTTACCAAAGTAAAGAGTCGTCCTTCTCCGGATAGCACGAGAACATCACGAAGAAGAGCAAGAGGAAGAAGAAGAAGAAGACGACGAAGAAGAAGAAGAAGAGCGAAGAGGCAAGTGAACGCGAAAGGGCTCGTGCTTCCGGCCGATCGCCTCGTTAGCATCGCCGTGTTTCCAGTTGGTGAACGATAACCGCTCGTTAACGGCGATTAAACGGCGAGCTAAACATCGTGGTGCCGCGAGACGAAACAATCTCGCAGGCACGTTGAGGCCCGATTAAAATAAACAAGGTGCTGCTCGCCGCCTCCTGCAATTGCTCGCTCGCTCGTTCGCTCGCTCGCCTCCGCTCCCGTTTTGTTGCTCTCTTCGCCGCTGTTTCCGCACGATATCCAATCGAGCGAGTTCGTATTTCGAATACACGCCGCGCAATCAGGCGCTACTCGCGCTACCAAAGCAATTAGTACTTTTAAAATAACAACGTAGAAACAAGAGGAAGGCGCGTTCGTACAAGACTTGACTTGCCCTCGTTAATAAATTATCATTGCCTTGCCACTCGCACTGTACGATATTATTATATGCAAGGCAATAGAGGAATAAAACTTAGCAATTTCCATGAGAATAAAAAGAACGAATATTTTCACAAATAAAAATTTATCAAATCCATGACTTATAATAAACTTTATGACAGTTTATCCGTTAATAAATAAAAAATTGCATCGTCTAGTTGCGATTTTTTTGCTGTCAAAATCTCCTTCGAGTTCCTTCTTCATTTACTCTCCGCATTGGAGATTTGGATAATCTAGCGTAAGATATATTTCTGTTTCGATATAGGCGCGCAATGTCGGCGAGCGCGTAAGCTCAAAGACTCGTAGAGAGGAAGAAACATCGTGGATAAGAGCACAGAGAGAGAGAAGGGGGAGAAGGAATATGCTGAAAAGAGGGCGAAAGAATGAAAGGAAGAGGAAGAAAGAGAGAATCGTGAGAGAGTCCGGTTGTTGTGTGCCGGCAGGGTCGGGGGTCTTAATAAGATGGAAAGAGGTGCTTTGTGTTGGTGGTTGCACGAAGAGGCGGCCGATAGAGGCAGCCGAAGGGCGGCAGAGTTTACACCTCACCTTGAAAAGGCGTCTTCGTGCCTTACCCGGCTCCTCTCCCTTTCTCCTACCTCTCGGCTTTCTCTCCCTCTCCCTTCCCGCTTCGTTCCGTCCGGCACCTCTTCCATCTTCTCCTCCTAGTCTTCTTCTTCGTGTTTGCCCGCCTCGTTAACGCCTCGCGGCGGCCAGAACGGACGCTGCACACGCAGCTATTTACCAACCGCCTCTTTGGTCCATCTCTCCCTCCGTGAAAACGAAGGCCTCTTTTCTCTCCCCTCGCCACGAAATGCCGATATTTTTAACCCTCTTAGAGCTGGCTTTACCAAAATAATATACGTACTATCTCTTTCCTTGCATTGCCGTTCAATATCGATAATCACGGTGATATATTCCGAGACCTTGCCCCTTCTCAAAATTTTTATTAAGAGTATTATGTTCAGTAAAAGAGAAAATAAAATTTACAATTAATCATTAATTAATTATCAACAATATTCATTTATAAAAGATCAAGAAACGATAAGATCTTTAAATCATTAAAATTTTTATAGAATTTTTACACGTGAGAAAAACATAGATTACTTATTAATTAATTATAAATGCATGAAATGCGTGAAATTTCAAGTTGAAATCTCCTGAACTCTCCATTGGTAGATATCGCGACATTCGGTACTGGCATTCAAAGGCGAGACGACTTAGAGAGTTTCACGCAGGATACAAGAAAACCATTAGCGGCCACTATCGCCGTGACAAGAAGTTAAATTAATTACTGGGACTTAAAACAGGACACGGTGGGGTAAAGAGCGAGACGAAAAAGCAAAGAAGGAGAAGTAGGAACAAGAGAGATGAGGAAAAAGGGGAACGTCGCATGCCATCGGGCATTCCAGAGGCCCCGATGACGCGCTTCGAATTAGGACGATACGAATAATGGACCTGCGGACATCAAGGAAAAACTGTCCCGTAATTCCTCATCGCAAAATTCCAGACTGGCCAAACCTTCCGTAGAATCCGTACCACGAAAAATATTGCCGGTTTTTAGAAGAAGTGACTCTCGAGACCTCAGCAAAGAACGTCGAATCGGTGATGGCGTTTTTCAGTTCGAATGCGGTAATGAAAAATAATTGCATAAAGTGTCAAGTATATATGTGAAGATATCTTGGTTCAATATTTATCTCGAAACTGGCTTACGAGTTCAATCAAGGTTGCTCGTTATGACTTTCGTACATGTTCGGCGATTTTAAAAATGTTTTCAACGAGGTATGCCAATTCTGTCGATGCGATCTTATCCCGTCTTGCAGCAGATTTTTACGCGGTCCCGTCTCGCGCGCGAGCAAAGCCGTCATCTTCTACTCTATCCTCTCTATCAACATCTCGTTTTGTCGTTGTGTTACCGATAAAATGGCCGATCGATCGTGTGCATACGCTCGGCGGCAAGGTCTCCGCTTAATCGCCGGCGATGATCCCGATCGTCGCGTCGACGGGGAGTGATCGGCAACGTGACCGGCCGTATCTCGCGCGCGTAAATTTTTGCGCACGAGCCTACGGCGCGCCGATCTCGATCTTCGTGGAAAGCGAGCCGCGCTGACCGGATATGGAACACCGCGCCGCGCTCGTGATTCGATCGATTATTTTTATTATTAATCTCAACTGCTTTCGTCTGCGTTAACACACGATGAATCCGGTCGGTATCAGATCCAGCGGCGATAAGGAATTTGATAACGGCCGGCGCGGTCGTGATGCCGGTCGCACGACATATTACCGGCCATCAGAATTACTCAGGCGTTATCGTTGATCTAGACGTGCCCGATCGTACCGGATGGAGGCATTTTCGGGACGGGGAAATGCGTTCTCCGTGTACCTTCGAGAATGAAAATCTCTCGCGGCGAGATGGACCTTTAACGGCCGTCGCGCGGATGTTTTGACACGACCCGACACGGAGGGGACAGATATTTTCCTCGAAACCGAGGGAAGCCCTATCTCTCGGATGCACTAACCCAGAAATACGCGTGGCCACGAGAAATCGATGACAGATGAAATTCGAGAAGCGGCGGATCCGAGCGCACAAAAACCAAAATGATATCTCGACAATATCGGATTACGATTTCTACCAGTGCAATTTTTTTTCTGTTCAATGGAAAACCGACAGGGGAAAGATATATGTTATCTTCCTGCGAAAAATTTCACATCTGCATAATGCAATTTGGTGATGTTAACCGAAACATATGGCATATCTGTTGACAGCCGACATAAATCGCGCGTGTAACGATAATCCGGCCACGTGGTTAATTGTATCCGACGAAATCATAATTTCGACGCATAATTTTACGTTCCTGCCTCGTAATTCGCACGCAAGACAGATTTATGTCGAATAATCTGCGTCGACGATCAGAACGATGTCGATATAATGCCCCCGCGCTGCATCGGTGATCGATGGCTCATCGTGCGCTCGCGACTGATACCGAGGGGGTGCGTAACCGGTTCGCGGGACACGGCACGGCTATTCCGAAAAATCGGTAAAGATCCGCAAGGGCGAACGATAAATCAACAATAAGGATAAAGAAATCGCGGCAGATTAAATATTAGCGAAGGCAATCGCCGAAACGTCAGCAGAAACTCCAAAAAGATATGATTGCGGGCTACATTTCCACGCTTTCGCTGACGAAATTTATATATTCGTAATAAGAAAACCTGTTGAAAGACGTTGGAGAGAAGGGCGATAATGAGATTTAAGAACGATGTAAGTTACATATGTTGATAAAGAAACTAGCTCACGTCTTGTCATCTGCATCTGACAGTTCGCGAATCGCCCGTTCCTCTCTAGAGAAAATTTTATTACGTAACAAAACTTTGTTATTTAATTACATAAAATTAAGAAATTTAAAAAATAGTCAAACATTTTTTCTGTTCAATTCTATTATACACTCCGTGATATCGAGCGACGAGGTCGGTTGTCAATAGTGATGCTCGATACAAAAATAAGTGCTGTAAGCACGAGGGGATAACGTACGCGTACGCGTGCGACGTAAAGATGAAAGGAAAGATCGAGAAACACTGTAGATTTAATACTTCCGTTCGATATCCTCTATCACGATCGATACTCGGTATCTTTCGTGAAGTTTATTATGGCAACGTGGATGATGGCCGCAAAACCGGTCGTAGCGCGATGAAGAAGAAGATAGAAACGGAGAAGGGATTGAAGATCGGAGGCTGATACACGGTGTAAAGTATATGAAGTAAAGGCGCCGGTAAAAACGGCAGATTCGACACGTGCTTCGTACTCCCATTCGTATCTCCGATCGTGATTGGCACTTCGATCTTCTTGCAAAATTTATTATTGCTTCGGGAGCGGAGAACCGGTCTACCGTAAGCGAAATCGACGTGGGAAGAAGATGGGAGGTGAAAACGGACAAGGAAAAGATGAAGAAAGCTGCAAGAGAAGTTTGCAAATCAGACGTGTGCTCCATGTTGTCGACTTCAAGCAAGTCAATTGCATCAATCTAATTCTCTAGAGATAGAAATAAATTTTAAAACAAATTTAACATAAAAATGCAACAATTAATACAATTTAAATTTTTATAAAAATTTAAATTGTATCAATTGTATTTTTATGTTGTATTTTTATGTATTGTTATTTTTAAGTCAGCTTAGATCGCTTGAGTGTTACTATTAATAATCTACTATTAATTAGTGTTACTATTAATGATCTACTTAAACTACAGTTCTCTCTACTTATAGAATAACAGAACTTCAAAAATAAATAAATAAGAAACATACAGTTATCATGGAAAAACTAAAAAGCCAAGAAATTGATCTTTATTGTTATCACAGAAGATATTTTGGTTCGCAATCTAATATAATAATTATATAATTTTGACCGTGTCTTGATTTTGCGTAGTGCCACGGAACCAATCTCCTAAACGAGTCAAACGAGAAAGATCCCGAAGATTGAAAATGGTGGAAAATCTTGGCGTGCCGCCAAGGGAAAAGGCAAACCGTGAAAAAAAATGGTAGAAAGAGAAAACATGTATAAGGTAAGGGAAGTGGTCGGTTGCCGCCCCATTAATTAACTGCCCCTCTTCACAGCCCTCCGCCCCCGACCGTTCCACCAAGGGCGCAGCCATTCACAGCTTGCTGCACTGATCTCTCTCCTTTCTTCTCCTCCTTCTTCTCGTTTCGTTCTATCGTATCGCTTTTTTTTTTCTCGGACAGTTTCTCGAACGTGCGGCTAATTATACCGAGATGCAAAAAGAGACGTAATTACAAATTAACGATTATTATGCGGCATATCATCTTAAGCATGAAAGTTGACTCCAGCTTGAACGAAACAGTATATTACACACGATGGAAATTCAAAATAGTGTCACAAAATTTATAAGCGTATTCCCTGTCTTTTTCATTTCAAATTTAGATATCACAAAGCATAGTAAAAGATATACAGAATAAAAGAATGAAAGAGTTGGCGAGTTATGTCTTTAAATTGTGTATACATCTAAAGTTGTAAAAAAGATGGCGATTATTTGAGCTTCCGGCAAGCAAAAATCATTCCAAATTGATTCTCGTCAAAGAATCAACAATTGAAAAGAAGTGAGCGATCGCAAGTCGACTTGTAAATTCAGGCCGACAAGCGCGTTGCAGTTCCATGTATAATGGAGTGTTCTGCGAGCACTTACATTCTTTATAGATTACATTGTGTTGAAAATATTAATTAAGGTGATCAAACAAAGTTGCCTATTCACCATGGCAATTGCATCAGAACCAGTTAGACGGTTAACAGGGGAAACAGGCCTGTCAGAAGAACGAAACTTTGTTGTATACGTGAGGTAAGGATTGTATCCTACCTTCGCCTCCATATATCAATACGCGACTGTAAGATAATTGATATCATTTTGTGGCCTTAAAACAGTTAGAAATAAGAGCAGCACACTTAAACGTAAAATATCTTACTATTTTTATCATGGTATTATCTGTAACCGCTGTAATTTATTAACGAGCCGTTCTTTACGTTCAATTCTCAATTCTAGCTTTAAGGGATCGACGTTATTCATCGCTCATTTTCCATTCACGATTATGCAAGATTTTGCAGGAAATTGCGCAACAAGACTCGTTCCACGCTTATTAACTCGGAAAGGAGAAACAAGTTGCGAGCACGAGATAAATAAGACGCAGTAGAAGATTTAATGCCGTTATATATTTAAGGGATCCCGTCGTTGCGAGCGATCTCACAAAACGCGAATGCAGGCATGCACTGGCGGGGACCATATCGGCAGGGACGATTACACGCCGTGGAAGCCATTGTTGTCGTCCTATGGAAATTAATTGAATGTATTTGAATAAGCGCGTTGTTCGCCGCTTGTTCCTACTTGCCCACCTACGCCGAACACGCGCGAGCCATAAACCGTGGTCGCGATCAAACTGCTACAGGGCGCTCCAAAGGGCGAACGACACTGTACAGCGCGTTTGCTCGACCTAGAGGAACAAATGTGTCCTGCTGCATAATAAGTAACGAAGTCATATAGCGAAGTCTAATATAGAATTAAACGTTTTAACGTACTTTAGTACATGCAACCAGATAAAGTATTTTTACCGGAGATCGTGGGAATAAGTTTCATACTTTGTACATTGTGGAGTCTCGCGATGCGTCGCGACCGGAAGGACGATGCGAGTCGTGACGCGCGTTCTGGGGAGCACAGGAGTCGCGATTATGGCCTTCGATAAATGTACGACATCGTCGTAAAGCTGGCGGCAGTAAAACGCCCGCAAAGAAAATAAGTCGCGCACAGTCGGCCGCGATTAATTACCCAAACCGCAGAGACGTCATTAAATCCTCCTGGGCCGTGGCCGACTGTCGTGAGCCCAGTAAAATAAGAATATTAAAGCCGGATTCGTGGAAACATCAAGAAAAATGTCATGTCTCAATGCGTTAACGTACTATACGCGACGGAGGCATGGTTTTTTTTCTTTTCGCTTATTACAATCCAAATTTCTATCCGCGGCATTCAAATGATTGTGTCTGGAGTTCAAAGTAAAAAGCAACAGACATAAAACTGTCTAGAGACCACAGGCAATGAATTTGAGATATAATCATTTTACAAACACAAATTTTTCAATAATTCATGATTGAGAGAATTTTTAAAATAATAATTTTTAAAATAATAATAATACTGATATTTCAGTAATAAAATAATACGATTTTATGGATAAAACGTAAATAAGTGACATATGACGTACACAGTTAAATTCGCCGAATATATTCTCAAGATGGAATGGATTTAGCAAGTGTTTTCCATACGATTGCTCAGCAAATTTACATAAGATCGAATTAAATTAAAAAAACATTATGCAATTTTGATAAATATAACTAACTGATATATGTATAATATATATTTCGAACTTCCATTTGATGAAATTTACAACCTTAGAATGGCTGCTATTCCGAATATATGGACCATAGAAATGCGTTCCTGCGCGTGCCTGTACTCCTGTAGAGTCGTTGGATGCACGCATTGGTATCCCTGTATCAATACACACGGCGACAGATACGAGATAGTAAGAGTCACTGGGAGAGCTGTGCATCTTCTTATACAATGCACAATGGTTGCATCCCGTGCATTACATAGTTATTTGTTTATTTATTAACTGCGCGCTCGTCTTTCGTGCTACTAATAAGGCTTGCGGATTAAGTTCCTTTGACTACTGGTAGCGCGACTAGAGACAAAGCGGCGCGCAATCCTCCTTCCGAGGATTACGCAGAACTAAATTTGAAAACTTATATAGATATATCTGAATAAAAGTCGAAAAGTATCTTCAGATTATTTTCCATCATTTGACTATAGCCAATAATCCCGCAAATCTATAAGCTTTTAGCTCAATACTTTTGAGTTGTTCATCCTCCGTATCTTTAATTATAGAAATTTTTTTCTCTTTCTCTCACTTTTTTCAGATTCTCCTTTTTTTATCTATTTTTAATGGTTTTTCAGAGTCGAAAATATATCTTGTGCTCCATCCCTTTATATTATCAAGATACAGTATTATAAAACAGTAATTTTAGCCTTTTGTCGCGGACGTTAAAGAAGGCAATAAGTTGATAAGTTATACGGAGTTGACGTGCGCGACGAAGAAACGCGGAGGAGAGGAAAAAAGGAGAAGCAGGAGAACCGAGGCCCGGGGGAAGACCAGGCGATGACGATCCTTTCCCACGTCGGTCATCGTCGACCTCAAACTGGTCATCGGATCTTTACTCGTAGCGAATGAAGGAAGTGGTCGACAAGATCACTTTACAGCGCTGATGCATCCCGTATTTCGTAAAACTCTCTTCTTCACGCAAAGAATTCCTCTGACAATTGTAATCGATTGATTTGACGAACATGATAATTCTTAGACTGCACATAAGGCAAGAATGAAGACACGTTTATCGTGTAATAGTTAGAAACTCCAGCTATCGATTAAGCCTATTGAATGTTTCGGTCCAGACATTATTGAGACGCGATATAATCCAAGGTACTCTTAACTAGACGGCTCGCGTATAGGTAGGCACACGGTCCATCTGGTTGCTTGCTCGACGTGAGAGATGCGAATGCGATCATCGGCCATTTTTACGATTGGTGTGCTTCGACGTAATCGAGCGATGAAGTCGTCCTCGCGGTCAGTACCGTCAGGATGCCACATGACGTTATACATGACGGTATTGCGGGGCACTCGGCGCGCGGAGTAAGTCCGCCATAAGGACGAGCAACGCCATGACGTTCTTTTGACCCGTTTGACCCCATGCACACTTCTCACGATGCATTATGGCGGCCGCTTGGAAGGCCCTCGGCCCTTCCTTCATCCTTTCCCCGTTCAAACTCGGTGGACCAACCAGATTACGTCTTTCTCTCTCTTCCTTGCTCATTGCTTTTCTCCTCTCCTCACCCTTTTCCCTCTTTCTATCTCTCTCTTTCTCTCACCCGCTCTATCTTTCTCTCTTTCTTCGGCTGTTCTCTCTCCGCTGCTTCGCCGTCACTCTTACTCTATCTCTCTCTAGTCTCTCTTTTCCTCCCTCCCTCTCCTTGTCTTTCTTCTTGTTGCCGCATTATCCCACACATAATCGAACGCCGCGCGCGAGAAAGAAAGACGCTACGGCTTTCGCTCCTTACTGTTCCTTTGCTCCGTGCACGCGGTCCCAGTCTGCGGTTTGCAGATTCTTAAGTATCGTTCACAGATGAGAAATTTGCAAAAAATCCTACTAAAACCAGTCTCATCGACACATTCATCATCATTAAAGCTCGCTAAAGCGCAAGAGGAGGGATTCAGTCGGCGACGTCGCGTCGTAGTCAAAATTCTAATTATCTTAAGATTTTTTAATCCTCTCGTTAATGTCTGTGCCAGTGCAGCTATTCAACCGAATTAAATTGTATAATGCAATCTATAGTAGTATATCTATGTTCTCTCTCGCAAGTAGCGCGCGGAAGGATATTCTGAAGCGTAGGCGAAGCCTGATGACACATTCTGTTAACGGGTTCCGCCCTGTACGCTGTATGCATCGTGACGGATGAATCCCGATGAGCTCCATTAGAATAGCAAGGTGATAATAATGATGATGATAATGATGATGATGATAGCCGAGTGGAATAGAAACACCGGAATACGCTGTAACATCCAAAGCTATTTCCTCTAAGAGGTCGCACCTCAGCAGATGGGTCCGTATAATTCATTCTGTATGCGATATAAAATTGTTCCAATATTATAATGGGGCCTTAATTAGAACTCGTCGGCTTCAAAGTGACAATGGGATAACTCATACTCTTGATATTCTTTGCAAATCGCATATTTATATCAATTTCAATTAATGAAAAAGCAATGTCACGCGTATCCTACATATTATTAAAAAAATGCGGACAAAGAAATAGAAGAAATAATCCGACGAAAAGAATTAACGGCTGATCGTAAAGATTTTGGAAAATATGATCATTTGTTTCAAAACGTCTTGGTCGTTTCGCGTCGTTGACTGGATCAAGAAGACGAGAAGAGGAACATAAGGAAATCGAGAGGAGGGAGAGCGATTTGTCGCTGTAAAGGCATGAACGATCGCATCGGGGTTAACGGAGGTAACCCCGACGTCTGGACGCGCGGGAAACAAATGCTCGTGGATTTACGAGGTTGTGCCTGTGCGAAGATAACGGCGCGCGAGAGGCCGGGTAGCCCTCTCGAAAGGAACGTTAAGGCAGCGCTAATCCTGCGCTCACATTAGTAAAACCCGCCACGGACAGCCGGCAATAAGTAACATCGGACACGCAGAGGATATACCACGGTTGCGTATCGCGGTTGCGAAAGTTTGAACATATTTATGTTTATCGATCACGGATTTTTTCATCTCGAAAAGATCTGAGAGAGAGAGAGAGAGAGAGAGAGAGAGAGAGAGAGAGAGAGAGAGAGAGAGAGAGAGAGAGAGAGAGAGAAGAGGAAGAGAAAGATCGGAGATGTGATGTTCCAGTTATTGCCGCTTATTTAAGACATTTAATAAAATTTTAGAATACATTTTAAGGAGTTACATATTGTACAACATATACATGTACTTATTGAAAAGTTGCGTTGCCAATAACTCGAAACATATTGCGACAACGAAGCCAGCTGCGCGTAAATCGTTGCTATTGTCCGCCAGCAAATAGACGCCTATTCGTTGGCTCGGCCAATAAATAAATTCTCAGGACGTGGCGATCATTTGTAGTGAACGCGTGTCGTAAATTTTTGCGGGGGCCGCGGGATATTTAACCGGTATCAGCATGATGAATGCTTAATTTTCCCGGGCGCCATTTTTTCGTTGCTGGCGAGTGAATTATTATTCGAACTTGCGCGCGTGTGGGTTGATCTCCGCGCGAGAGCTCTGTAATCAGCGCTCTTTTTTTTTCCTCGACCGACACGTTCGTAGGATAATGTCGTACGGGAAAGCGAAGCGGTCTGTTTATCGCTTTCCAACAACGCCGATTATCGCGTTAGCCAATTGATTACTGCGACACGCAATTGATTTTCAAATTTCAACTAAAAGGGAAGAAAAAGATATGCGAACGAATCCCGTAGTAGTCTCATCTATTGTTGATGCGTCTTTCAAACAGACCTGCCCGAGAATGCATTGTGGTGCTTCTAGTCATTACCTCTTCCAAAACCAAGTTCTTAGAAAATGCCGGGTTAAACCATCGTTAGTGGTTTAATTATTTGTAGGTGTATGTGCTATAGATTTTTATCGTTTTGCATTACTCGCAATTTAAATGCGGTAAGATCAGGGTATAAATCTCTCGCAGAATCGGTAAACGCGGTGAATGATCGAGGTAAGTTGCGATCGCGCAGCTCGCGAATCCGATCCTGCGAGCTTCGCGAGCATTCGGTGCGTATCACGTGCCGCCACGTGCGCTTATCGGATTACCCGGTTGATCATCGACCGTCATTGGACACCGGTTGCAAGTCACTGCAAGCGGTTCAGGACTCGTACTCTATATGCGCTACGGCACTTATTGCGATCGTCTCGATCTCATCGTGATAGTCGTTCGCGACTATATTCTGAATCGGAGATTATACGGGAGTCGCAAACGCGCACAATTTAGCATTTGACCTTATCGCGTGTTAGTTTCCTACGCGACTTCCATGAAACGACAACTCGCGAGAACAACAATCGTTTTTGACGAGTTTGATATCGCTTATCAAAGTTCGCTCGTCTCTAATTTCTTCGCTCTGCAATTGATAAATCCTTGTCTCGTCTACGATTTGTTAATAAGCATGATGAACATTACAAAACGGTTCAGAGGGAAAAAGATCGAAGAGAGAAAAAGAGGCAGGAAGGAAAAAGGAGGTCGATCGGGGGGAGACTCGTGTGGGATAGAACGATGGTCAGGCGGGAAGCGAGAAGGACAGAGGGATGAGGAACGAGAAGGCTATTAGGTTTATTTGCCGTAATTGGGGGAGCTTTAACGCGCTAAACCAAACACCGGTTATGGCCGCCATAAAACTACCCACAATCACTTAGAGCCGGCGCGCGGTACGCGCTTTTTCTCCCTATTTATTCCGCGCGACCGGCCGCTGCTAGTCGCCGCGCGCGATCACGAGGATGAGCAGCGGCAGGACGAAGCGGATGGACAGACGGACGGACCGGAGGACGAGTTACCGGCGATTTGTTATTCGCCGGCTCGAGTTTGACCGCCCTCGGCTTCTTGCGCGCACCTTTTACTACCGCTTAGCGCAATTTTCAATCCTCCTGTAATCCGCCACTCTTAAAACGGCGCTGATTTCAGATCATCAGGATATGGACCGAATTTGTTAAATTTTTTTTCAAGTATTGACTCGTCTACTTTATCCAAGGATATTCAGACTTTCTACTTGCAATAACGTCGGTTACAACTTTCACAAATAAAAGCTAAAAATACCGCGGTTATACCTAGTTTTAAACATAGAACACAAATTTATTATTGTCTTTTACGTTAATTAATCGAGTGTAATTATCGCAATTATGCGACGTGTATAACATTTTAAAAAAAGGTTAGAGCAATGGTTCTAATCAGAGCATTTGTCGCTGTTAATACCATTATAAATTTATGATAAAGTCTACAGAAATCTCACGTCTTGCTGCTTATAATGTAAATATAAATGCTAAAAATTAATTTAGCCGCGATGGTAAAGAGCAAGAAAATCTCTGATTATACGTACCCATTAATCATCTTAGCAAATAATTGCGCTACGCTTTGCAAAAGCAAATATCTTATTTCATTTATGCTTTAAGCGTTTTAACATATGATCGTCATTATTTACGAACAAGCAAAAAGTGTCGAGAATTCATCGTCTCTTCCAACATCGTTAGACTGTCATCCTTTTACATTCATTGCGGAAAAGCGTGTTTTTACATTTCGATATGCATATATGTAAAATGTGACGTTAACGGGCACGTGAGCTGCCGACGGGTCGCGGCTCGGTTTGAGAGACATCGATGCCCGGATAAGTCCGAAAACGTAACATTGTCAGATGAGATGTTGGATAAGTATAATCGTTACATCAGCATTGGCTACGTAAGGTTCATCGAACTTCTTCATAAAAAATTTATCTCTCTTTTGCAATAAAGTTTAAAAAAAGTATTTTACACCAAATATAGAAAGTGCTACCAATATTCGTGAACCTTTATAGAAGAATAGATCGTTCCATTGGACCAACTTCTTATATCCAACAGTTTTTATTTGTGACTTTCGAACTTTTGAGTATCTAACAATAAGAACAGGATTTTCGGTCAATTCCCATTAACTTTTCAAAAACCGATTTTCAGCTTTTTAAGAAATATTGGCACAAAGGATCGCCTTTTCGGACAAAGATCGGCGCCCTGAGATATTATTGTAACCTGTAGTGTGCTTCAAAGGCACAGCATGTATCACCTGGCAGAAAAAGAAACTAACGGCAGTGGCAGCAGTTATTTTGTGGTAATGTTTGAACGAGTAAAAATACCGCGACATTGATAGATTCGATGTCGGTCCTTGTGTTCTTTCAGCGGCGTGCCGGTAAAAGGCGGTCTTTCTTTGCAAAATTCGGGTAAATACGAGGCCAGGAAAGTCTACTCTACGTATTTCCACCTCGGCTGTTAGTTTACACAGAGCAACAACCGGTCCGGCGCTGCGCGGCGCGCAGTGGTGCCTAAAAATGGACCCCAGGACCAAGCTAAAGAGTACGAACGAACATTCACGACAAAAATGAACAAACATAATGAGCCCTTTTCCTTTAATATAATGACAAATGGTGAAATGTAAAATGTATTCGTAGATAAATCTTGTTTTGACATGCGGCGCCAAAGCAAGTTTGTACGTATTCTTTGCTTGGTCAAAATTCAGTCTATAAAGTGAAATTTTATGATTTTTTAATGGTTTCAATTATTTTCAATCAAATATATACGGAATGTTTTACTCGATACGTTCTTCTTGTTTATAATTTCCGTCGTAGAGACATTTTTTTTAAATTTTATATACTTTTCTTGCATCATTGATTCATACGAATCGGTCACATTGGATTACAAATGTTACAGTAAAACACAGGAATGTAACTAATAGGCATAATTACGAATGGTATAAGAATATTCAAAAATGCTTTAAAAAATTATTAATATGTTCGAATAAAATGTCTTTCGACGCACGAAAGATACTTTGTTGCATTTGACAATTGCTTTCCAGAAAATCTGTTATCTGTCACGTCCTCATCGTGATTCCCCTCATCAGCTAACAATTTAAGATTATATCTGCCTATATATTAAGATTATATCGGTATTTGGACATTTTCTGGATAAGCTTTTAAGAATTCAGGTTTTGTCCGCTTAAGCACCACTGTCCGCGGCGCCGAGGCTGCCTTTTGTGTGACGCGGCGATGTCGACTTACAAATTGGAATACAACGGAGCGGGAGTTAGGAGAATCGTTTCACGCTTCGCGGGGGCGCCAAGTGGAAGGCAAACACCGATAAAAAATGCATGAATAAAGCACTAATGGAGCCTCCATGGAAGAGAAATAAACCTCGAATAGTCTTCGCTTCTTAAAGGTGATGACGGGCAAGCGATCGGACGGTCCTTTTCTCGCATTCGGTTCCCACAGCATCGCGGATGATTTTTAAGTCTCAAGTGTCAAATTTACATGAGAAAGATCGTTTCACAAAGATCATCTAATTAATCGTCATTAATCCGATGTTCCACTATTTTGCTTTCGTCCCTATTATATAAATTCCTTAGGAAAACGAGCCCCGATACCTCTGAGGAAATATCATTACTTCGAAATTGACAGTGAGAAAGAATCGTGCAATGTAATAGTATCGTACATACATAAACTATCGATCTTATCCACATGAAGCGAGTATGATCAAATATGATCGAGCCGCTTATCATGCCAGCTAGCATTTCGCGTGAATCACCTGCCGACGTTTTAACGACGTGCAGTAGCCAGTTTGTCATACGGACCACAGTACGGTGACACGCATTAAAGTAATAACACACGTTACTGTGCGCGCCGTTCAAGAGACAGTCGATCGATATATATTGGAAATTATCATTATCGAGGTACTTCGCAAACGCATTTACTGTTACACAGACTATTTACGAGATTACCGAAACTATATGCCTTTAAGAGGTGTTAAATCACATGTAAAAATAATCGATATTTTTCTTTCTCATTCTTGAAAAAATGATGCAAACTCTTGGGAAAATTTGTACAAGCGCTGCTATTAGCGATGTAAAGTAATCTCTGACTGAATTTTTCCTAGGATTTTTGATTATCATGCTTCACCATCTTGCACCCAGGCAAGCCGACGAGGAAGCGAGAAACCCGACGATCTCGATAATGTCACGTCCGATTGTCGCTTTAATTAATATGAGACCGAACGCGGCCATGATCGACCGATCGATTGGTCGTGTGATATCCCCCGTAAATACGGTGTCATTTCGTAAGATGATTCACCGGCGCGTCGACTGTTTCAAGGACGGCTGTCTTTATCACAACTTGAACAGCAGAGCTGCTAGTTTTATCATCGGCGACATTATCGCCACAATTTAAAAATGTCCTCTAATAAATAATAAATTAGCCTCAGAATCGAATTACCAAGTCGCTTAAAGAAGTGCAGTCTGAAACACGTTTTTATTGTAAGAATGTGTGATGGTTTAGTGGCTGTGTGGAGTTGTCGCTTCGTGTAACCGATTCTAAGGAAACGCTTTAGCGCTATACCTTATATACCTATTATTTGTATAACATCACGTTTTTGAGCAAGAAACTCTCTCAGTCAGCACGATCGTCGCTTGAGACAGTTGTTTTCCCAAAAGTCTGACCGTTTGCCTAACGAAATAAAGTAATCCTTAACAATAATGTGTTTTCTTTCAAGAAAAATGTAACGGCCCTCCCTTATATAAATGTATTATTAATATTATCTTTATAAGTTAGAATTACCAACGCAAATCTTCATGATGGTAGTTCGGCTTCATTTACAGTTATAATACTTGGAAATTTTGGAATTTTTTAATAATAATTTCCTAAAGATACCTGTCCCATATTAAAGAATAAGTAGGTACTTAAAGATGCAAGTAAATGAAGACGATACATTTATTTTAATGATCATTATGTAACTTAATTTCATTCACGACTTATCTTAATTCACATCAGTTCATCCACAAATTTATCTCACATAAATCACATCGCTAAAAACCGTGTTACAGTTTTAAATTAATATAATTTTTTATACAATCGGAAAGAATAATTTACATATGATTTAGAGGAATAAAACAATAGAAATTTGTCATATTTATTATTTTTATCGAAAACTGATACTTCATTCTTCATTTATTCGCACCTTTGTTTATCTCTAAAAAGAAGAGCGCGCGCGTTCACCTGTGTCATTAGACGATCGGCGCCGGTGCCTTCCTCGTCCTTAAAAATGATGTCCGTGTTGTAATTGGGCACCAGATCTCGAAACTTGGGGCTATTCCTATCCACCTTTCCCTCCATGAGCCCGCTTGCCGGTAAGGAGTGCTCGCTAACATTTGGCACATGCTGTTTGAAGACCAGAGGGGTAAGTTTTCTCAGATTCGGCCGTCGGCCGGCGCCTCTGCCGGGTCCACACGCCAGGGCAAGACCACGGTTATCGAGTACGGGCAGCCAGAGGCCAAGGATCAACAGGAGAACCTGGAAGAGCGAGGTGCATGTGCCTACGCGACTCCCAATGGCACAGTGGTGGGTTGCCTGGAGGCCGCGGCGACGATGATGATGGTGCACCATAATCGCGTGCCTCTGCCTCGAGGTCGACCTTGCGCGGTCACTGCTCTCGTCGTCTCCAGAACGGCTGGCAGAACGACGACGACGACGATGTCGAGGGTGACAATCCGCTTGACGTTCTGCTACCGATTCTTCTCCTCCGCCTCTTGCCACTGACCTCACTCACGGTTAACCATAACCAGGGCATCACACACCTCCCCGTGCACGCACTCTTACCACCGATGTGATCCCCGTAGTTGCGTTGATAAACTCCGCGCGCGACCGACCAAAGCCGATGATGGTTCACTGATAGGAACACGAGCGATCGGCCGATCGACGAATTGACGCGAGGCTACAATCTTTCAAGGGATCGGGAAAAGATTCTTTTTTCTCTTTTGTGAATACCGAAAGAAGCCAACATACGATCACCACGTCGGAATATTATCAAGTCGTGACACCAAGTCGGAGGATCTACGAAAACGAATCTTTCTACATTGTAGACGTCGTCGGATTCGATCGGATATTTATTCTAAGCCGGGTTTCCTCGACTGATCGACGTTTTCCCTATCAGTACCGGGCCTTTTAAATTCTCGTCGGCACGCGCCAACACTCCCGCCTTTCCGGAGCGGAACCTTCTGCGATCGTTTTCGTTGGAGAGGAGGTACGTGCGAGTCGACTCACTTGACTGAACTCGGACGAACGACGTCCGGAAGCTAGCGCACGTTTTCCGGACGAGCCGGTGGTGGGAAATGCAGGATGGGTTTCGGTGGGTACTCCTGCGTTGTTTCTTTGGCCTGACCAGGTCCAGGAGTACCCCTCTTCCTGCCCCCACCTCGCGGCAAACGACCGGCGAGACCACCGCCGCTGGCTGCTGCTATAGCTGCTGGTCCCCGTGAGGCTTTCGTGGGCTTCGGTGGCCTCCAAAGGTGGTGGTGGATGATCTCGCCCCTCCACCTAGGGCCTCCCGGTACGCGTGGCTGACGTCACGAGGCCCGCTGTACCTCTATTGGCCGGGGCGGGGCGTTCACCAGGTAAACGAAGACAGGTGCACATGACGGGAGGGAGAAAGAAAGAGAGAGAGAAAGAGAGAAAGAGTTAGAGAGTGCGAGAAAGGAGGAGAGAAAAAAAAGATAGAATAAGAGAAAGGAACAGAAAAAGAAGATAATCTTCTAGCTTTCTTCTTCTTCAGCTAGACGCGATCAGTCTCTCATTCTTTTCTATTCTTCTCTCTCTCTCTCTCTCTCTCTCTCTCTCTCTCTCTCTCTCTCTCGCCACTTTTTCGCGAACTATTTCTTCGTTATTCATCATCCGCCCGTCCCTTCTTCTTCGACTATCTTTCTCTCTTCGACGTTTCTCGTTCACCCCACTATTGCCGATTGGATTACACTTCTTCTTCGTCGTGCCGTCTTACCTCGTTACTCCGTTCTTCTCTTCATTGGAGTGCGTCGCTTTCTTTCCGCCTTTCTTTGCGCTCTCTCTTTTAGCTCAGCTTAGACCTTCCACTATGTAAGGCCTTCCAACATTATGCTACATATAAGACTCGTTAAGAAGTTCTCAATGATTTTCTACCCTCGAGGGACGCATCAGAAACTCCTGTGATAAAAGTAACGCGTGAGGTGTAGGAGGCTTGCGAGAATGACCTTGACGGATACTTGGAGCGCCGTAGGATTCCGTTCTTCGTTCTCTTCGTCTTTTACTTCTTCAATTTCTTCCTCTTTCACACTCGATTCTTCTCGTTTCTTTTTCTACCATTAGTACTCGTGGCTCACTTCGACGTAATTTCGCAATTTCTTCCCGCATCTTGTGAGATTTTCACGAAAAAACTTCAAAACTGGCATTTAAACAGCGTGAGTTTCGACGACAGTTGTATTACGCATAGATTGATATGGACATATGCGAATGATAATTAGCAATTATTATTTACCGTAGTGTTTTCTTTTTAACGTTATTGTTAATTGATAAATGCTCGTGTAAATTGACACAAGCCGCTCGTTATCACTTCGAGTACTTTTACGCTTCACGAGATATCGTGAAAAAAATCCGTACGCGAATCGTTCCGATTACAGATGTGCGCGCGTTTCACGATCATTGATCATCGTCATCATTCGATCCGTTTGCGAGGAACGCAATATGGTATTTGCAGGTCGGAGGACCGATTATGCGAGCCAAATACCGTTGATCGGCATTATAAGCGGCGAAGTGTATCGCGCGAGTAAAATATACGAGACCGAGCACGGCTACACGGCAACTGATATGAAAGTCTAAGTCTACCTCACGGAGGGTGGAGAACAAGCAGAGAAGGGGGATATGGCAAAGAGTTCAGTTTACTGATAATAAACATCTTTCCCGAATACACAGACGATGCGGACTGGCCCGTCCGCATTTACACAACGTCGTGCCGAAACGTACCCGCGGCGTTTCTGGCGATAACTACAACCGCCTTGGAAAGCAAAGCTCTTCGTCCGGCCGGGAAATAATATTTCCTAATTCTTGACACTAATCGTATAAACGTTTTGCTCATTCACTCGTAAGATTTCACGGAATGAAATAAAACGAGAAAGTAAATTGATGATATATTATAAGTTTCATTTAGATTTAATATGTATAATGACGCTGAATTGAATTCATAAAATCATAAAATTGTTTTTTAAATAAAAATATTGATTACTCTAACCGTGGTCTAATAATTGTATAAATTGTAACTCGATTACTTTGATTAAATACTTGTTAGCACTTGTTAATGCAGTTTTAATACACTTATTATTAACGTTTAAGCCAAACGCATCATAATCACTTGTAACGCGATAATTAGTATCGACGAATAAGACTTTCGCGAAATAAAAACTAATGTCAAATTTATCATGAAATATATAAACAGATAAAAATGGTAAGATCTTTTTTCCGGATGTGTCGAGGGAAATTCATGAAACAGGAGTTCGCAACATCCATTACTTGCAAAAGGCCTAGATAAAATTGAAAATATTTTTAGAAGCAAGAAAGTAATGATTAGCAAAGACGTGATACGACTATGATGTTCGCTGGAGACTGTTCTGGCGATCGAATGGAGTCCAAATTTCCACGGGTTATAACATTGTGATGCCGCGAACTCGATTTTCCGTGAATTTTCCTCATCCCGGTGCATCCGGAAACACAATAGCCGAATTACGAGCCGTATGCATCGCCCTACGCGGAAAGGGGGAGAATTACGGCCCAATGAAAGTATAAAATGTCGCTCGTTAACGGAGCCAATGCCAGAAATCGCTGAAACTTGCCGGCAATAAAAGGTAACGAGTATTCGCGGGCTGTAAACATCCGTGGAACGCTACTCCGGAACATTTCATAATCCTGTTACGAGGCACTTTGACTTTCGTGGCCAGCCGCGGCGTGTGTGCGCGTGTATGTGTGGTGCGCGCGCGGGGATTGAAAATAAAATTCTGCTATCGAGGTGCAAGTAACGGCGCGACGTTGCCGTGCCGTGTAAGATTGTTGCATCGTGAGAAAATATTATAAAGGAGGAGAGAGAATATTGTCGGTGGTCCTGTGCACATGGAGCACAATTAAGATTCCTTCTGTCGCGTTAGACGGTCTTTTCGTGACACTCGACTCCGGCTGAATTATGAGGTCGACGAAAATAGCGTGCTATCGATTGGTTTTATCGCATCAAAATGGTATCTACCTGCTATATCTAACAGCCTCGATTGCGTACGATTCTTATCGGATTTTTACGGGTACTGATACTCAATGCAACGTTTTTAATATCTGTGATATAACATATCACAGTATATATCCCCTATCGTGAAAAGTATATTTCGCATTCACATTCCTAATCAAATTCATAATCGCAATGACGAACAATGATCTTCCTCGACGTCGCAACTAAAAAAGATTTATTCTGAATTGATTAAAGAATGCCTAAATATAAAGTTTGTTAAACATACGATATAATATATATCAAACATGTATCAAACAAAAGTAGTAATTAACTTTTCGCTCCTTCCTTTTTTCCCGTTGAGCCGGAAAATACAGGCTGAAAACTTTTTTTTATCCTGCAAAAATTTCTGTCGGCAAGACGAGCGGTCCACGATGCGTCGCGTCGCGTATGAGCTCAGCTGTCTCTTTTTCGAGGTAACACGATATCCTGGAGGAACCTAATGTCGAGCAAGCGGAGGTAACACCGGCCGAACGACGGTCCGAGTGGGCCTTTCGTGTAATGGACGGCTCAAATATTTATCATCGGCCGCGTAATTTAAGGTGCGTTTAGCAAACGGAAGACGACGCGAGGAAAAACAAACAGGACAGGGGCGGCGTGGTATAGCCGGCGAGAAGGAGAGAACGGAGCAGCGGCGAACGAGGAGGAGGAAAGAGGTGGATGGTGGGAGAGGAGAAGGAAGAGGACGATGAGCGAGGATGCTGAGGGGGGTCAACAACGATAAGCAGGAGCGAGAGGCTGCCGAGGGCGAGAGAGGCGGAAAGAGTAGCTCAAAGGGGCCGCCGCGGGGTCCAGAGGGCCTTGTGAGAAGGCGCAAACCCCAATAATAGCACCAGAATTTATATACCTGTACGAACTCGGTGGAGAACGGTCCCGCGGCTGGAAGGGTCCGCCGACCCAGGGACGGCTCATTGGACAATGCTCTGGCGCTCCTGGACAATACTTTCGACGATGTTTCGCGAGTCCATTTGGATCTCGGCATTCGGTAACTTCGAATGTCAAGCTATATGTGTAACCACCGGACGATATGTATACAAATTTAATAATCGGAGGATTTATGACTCTTCGAAAAGAAAAGAGATCGCTTGAAAAGAACATATACTTTCGATGAAAGTCCTGATCCGCGCGATTTACGCGCTTCGCGTAAGGCAGTCCTGCGGGAACGCGCAACTTTGATTTCAGGTGTGCGCGTTTCTCAAAGCCGAGCGGCCCTGGGTTTCGCCATCGTCTAGCATCCTCTAGATAGAAGAGGAAGCCGAGGAACGGAATGAAGGAGAGAGTAGAGGCAGCAGTTCGTGGCAGCTTGGAGAGCGAACCATCCATCACGGATGGCTCAAAGCCGTATCTTCTAGTGACCGGTACCCACCAGTACTGGATGCCGCGATGCCGCACCGTGGCCAAATATTGTGAAAGGTCCAGAAAAGGCAGGAACGTGAAATAAATTTGCTGCGCCGATGTGAGAGGGAGAACGGGAGGGTGGAGGGCGGAGGGAAGAAGAAAGAAAGAGAGAGAAAGGGAGAGAAGAGAAGCAGTAGAAAAAAGCGAGAACATTGGTCTCCCTCCCTTCTGGTCAGCTCGAAACGTTGCGTCTTGTACTTGTGCGTGTCGAGATGGAGAGAGAAAGAAGGCTCTTTAACCACTGTCGGCTCTTTGAACCCTGCCGATCTCTCTCGCGCGTTCTCTCTCTCTCTCTCTTTCTCTCTCCCTTCCTTCTCTCTCATCTTTTCGTGCCGCCTCTGCTTAGCGCGCTATCATTTTCCTTTTCTTTTCATCTCTTTGTCTCTTTTTGTCTTCAATATCTGCTTCGCGTTCATATACAAGTCAAATTTTCATAAATGGCGAGGTATCATTTACATTTCGCACGTGAAAATATATCGTTTATTATTATAGCCAATTATTGTCCTGTTCTCATCAGCTCGATTTGTATCAAGCACCTCCCTCGTTTTCTTCTTCACTGAGAAACCCGCGTCAGGTTTTTGCATAAACCGTCTGTCTGGCATACATTCGCCGACGAAGGGAATCTGTACCCTCCGATCGATGAAGGTAATCTGTATCCTCCGCGGGTGTTAGCTCTCGTCCAATAATTGAATCTTCACAGTGCATTATAACGTGAAGCGGCGCAGCGCTTTTTACACCACGTTTTTTCGGACACGGGGCTCTAACACGATAGCTATAGCCTTACAATTTGTTCCTTCGTCGTAACTTTACAGTTTACGTCATGAGATGCCGAGACAGGCCATTTTGCCGCAAGAAATCGCAAAATCATGGAGGGACAGGTTGATCGCGCGGAGAATTCGTGAGGAGCAAACTGTCACCGAATATCAGCTTTGACATCCGGTATCGCCGGTGATTCCAAAGCCTGATTCTTGAAGGAAACACGATCTTGCATCCTCGAAGCCGCTATTCTCTCTCGACGTTCCGTGCTGACGCTTGTTAACGCAGCAGCACCTTGACCGTGCTCTTAGCCCATAATTTTCTCCACGAACGTCACGGATCCTCTCTCGTTGGTGGATTAATAATCTAGAGTAGTCTCCCCCCCTCCCCTCTTCTCTCTCTCTCTCTCTCTCTCTCTCTCTCTCTCTCTCTCTCTCTCTCTCTCTCTCTCTCTCTTTCTCTCTCGCGGAGAGCGAAAAAACGATACGACGTGAGGGCAGCGCTAGAACGAGGGACCGATAGGAGGACGAGCGGGAGAAAGAGGTGAAGGAAGAGAAAGAAAGCTGGTGGAACGGAGGACAGAGAGAGAAGAAAACGTGGAAGGGTACACACAGCGATCGTAGCTCGTAAGTTAGCACGTGGTCGAGTCAAGCCGTGCGAAGGAAACCGAGAAGCGGGAAAGGAGAGGTGGAACGAGTCAAGCGGGCTCACTACCTCATCTCGCTTCTTCAACCACTGACGTAGATGGAATTCTAAGTAGCCCTCGTGTCGACGCGATCTCAGGAAGCCTTGCCGTAGACATTATCGGCTGATTGCGATAATTCACGATAAGTAACCGGATAGAAGACGGAATAACATGAGATCTCTAGATCTAAAGATCTATCTTTCCGTTGCTCGTATTTATTTCAAATTACGATTTAAATACCATTAGCTTTATATATCTATAGTCTTATAAACCTCTGTCGTTGATCTTTTAGCTCCTGATGAAACATACCGCATCACGTTCCTTTGTAAATTTATGTCTATCAAGTTACATTCATCATAATCTGTTATAGAAGACGTTGCGTACTCAATGCATATGCGTGTATGTCTACTGATCATAATAGATTTCGTGGTAGTGTCGAAGTGATGTGTATTGCGTCCCTCAATACTCGCGCCACTGTCAGCGTCTCTCGCTCTTCTCTTCTTCGGAACCACCTCATCTTCGCAGCCCGGGCCGAGCTAAGAGACGGCACGGACGGTGAAGGCAATGGGCTGAATAGAGAAGAGACAAAGAGGAAGCGAGAGAAAGAAAGAGAGAAAGAGAGTGGCGCGCACGTAGCCGACTCAGGGAGCGAGCATCAAGAAGAGTAGTGAACAGAAGGGACGAGCGGAATGGAGTAAGGGGTAGAGACGGGAAGAGAGCAAGGGCCCAGAGGACCACACAGGACGCGGCACGCGCGCGCTCTACCGGGTGGGCCAGCACACGTCGGCTTCGGGCATCTTCGCACTACCTGGACCGAGCTCGTGCGTCCTCGGTTGGGCCCCGTGGTCGGATTGCGTCGAGGCCACACAGATCGCGCACGCGCGAACGCTTCCTGGGTGGCATTCGCCTGCCGGCCGGCAGGCCGAGCATAAGGTACTTCTCTTCGTTTCACCGTGGGCCGTACAACCTGTTAGTATCGTGCCGTCCACGCATTATGCCTCTCATTCTCCTCGTCTTTCACAGCCGCGTCCACCGCCGGGCCCTCTCCTACTCTCTGTTTCTTCTCACCTTCCTTTTCTCGCAGCCCGTCGCGTCGGCGCAGCCCATGAGCCCCTCCCGTCTCAGTTCTACCGGCATCACGAGCTTCTAATAAGATTCCAATTTGTCAATTAGGGGGAGGACGGGCCCCTGACGCGCATCTCCCGCTACCTTGACGGGCATTCCTCTCCTGTTCTTCTCTCTCCCTTTCCACGTTGGCACCTACCTGCATTAGCAATGCGCAATCACGACGCTTTACACAGCTGTCGCGTTAAGGTGCGCTTCATCTTTTTATCTTTACACACGATCACGCATATCACTAGCTTCATAGGTGGAAGAAAACTCGCTTCTTTAGTGATATTGGAGTTTACTAAATATATATATATATATACCTACGAATCTCGTGACGCGAGAATGACCGAAAGTTAAACAGTCAAATATATCGCGATTTACGGTAATACTCGCGCAAGCGGTCATTACAACGTGCATCACGCATTCTTATGCACTCGTTGGACGTAATGAGATGTAACGAGCTTTGACGCTCCGGGAAGTCTGAAGATTCTCACGACGTAAGCCACCCGCTGTGACTCGTTGTCTCGTCAATATCGTGCTGTAGCTTCTCCAGCATCGATTCCTTAACACGTCGAGCATCAGACTGTCTTACACAGCATATTTCATACATTGAGTTTCATACATGTTCATACATTAAATTATAAATAATTCTACATCTTAAATTTAAATTTTAAGACAAATTAATGAGACTACGACAATGTCTAAAAACAAAATTCGCGTCTATACATTCCCATTAAACAATACATAAGTTAAAAAACCCTTTTGACGAATAATGTTGTCGGACAGCAATAAAAGTATTTAGCATCAAACCAATTACATTAGCTAATAAACTTTTGATATTATTTGTTTCAAACGCCCCTCAGTAATATTTTGACGCAAACAATCTTATGATGCATCTCAAAAGTTCATCAGCGTTTTCGTTTTTCTTTTCTTCCTAGACGGTGCCGAACTAGGAACGTAGCCGATGCCCACGTGGGTCAAACCTCGCGTACGTGGGCCCTGGCGACGTGGGGCCCCTCCTGGCCTGCGGGCGGACTATAAAGTTTCATTTCTGCCGGGCGAATGTCTTCGAATTAGCAATAAAGCAGCGATTCTCTCCCCCTTCGCAACGGACAACGAGGCCGCGCCGCGGCGTTGGCCCCTTCTCGTTTTTTGTTTACTCACCAACGAACTGGTTTTGCGGTATACACCGTCCGTTCTTCTCTTCGTCTTCGTCGCCCTCCTGCACACCATTCTCTCCCGCCGCGGCCGTCTCAGGGAAGCCCAGAGCTATTTCGGGGTACGCAAATACACCCGGCCCGGCCCGTATATGCGAGGGGTGCCAACGAGCAGCCGTGGCGGCCAGCACGTGTAATATCATCGACAAAAGTCAGCGTGGTGCAAAATTCCGAGTTTATCCGTCAATTGATAATTCGCGAAAAAAATTTATCAAGTTTTGCGCCTAGGGCCAACAATTTTTGTGCATTATTAAAAGACTCGCGGCTGTACTACTTCGCTATACGATTCTGTAAGCGACCGACTCTCTCTTTCCGTCGGAGATTCCGCAAGATCCATATCGTACATATTATACAGTACGCGAAGAAGAGGCCGCGCGCTCGGCTTCTCAACTCCTCAAATGATAATTGTACCCGTGGGTATAACGTGTGCGAGGCAAATCGAATTAACGCGGACGTAACTCATACCGAGTATATCATCCGAGACAAGAACCTCCTCGGGATGGCCGGAGGGAATATCGCGGCAGGACCCTTTGAAAGCGCACGTGCACCGTTCATCCGTGCACGTTGTTTCACGTGTGCGTCGTCGATGCGGCTCAGGTGTGTGCACGCATATCACGCGTTCGTATGCTTGCCTCTGCGCATTATATGCTATATATGATCTAGATCCGTGCGCGCAGAGACAAAGGAATGCTTCCTTCTCCCTCTCTCTCTCTCTCACTCTCTTCTCTCTCTTTCTTTTTCTCTCTTTCTCTCTCTCTCCGGAACCTCCGGCGTCCTTCCACCGATCCTCCTTAGTACCCTGACCGAAGAGGGTACAAGGAGCTGCGAAGGACGGCGCGAGGAGCGGGGTGCCGCGGGGGAGGGCCGAGATGGTGGCAAGGGAGGAGAGGCGCGTAGGGGAAGAAAGAAGAATAAGAGAAGCGAGAACCAAAGGAGGAATAGGCCATTCTACTTATACGCTGCTCGGATTCAATTAACTTTCCACCTTCTTCTCTCCTTTTTCTTCTCATCTCGCGGCCGGCATGCCTGATGGCTGCTCCCTCTCTTCCCCTCCTCCTCCTGTCTTATATAGGGTGTTCCTCGGGACGTCTGTACGTCATCACTTAGCGTCTCGATCAGAGACTTTGATTTCAGGGATAAGTGGTATTCGCAAGCCCTATGGGTTATTCGCGGACCGCGGCGAAAGCCATCGCTCCGCGTTTCTTTCAGGGTAAAATCTGTTCGAGCCGAAGCGAGCGCGCGTCCGCGACGATTCGGGGTTCCGCTAATTGTGACGGTGTTGAATTTCCTGTCGGTTACGGTATATATTCTCGCGACCGGGAGAGATCAGGTGTTTGCGTGTCGTCGCCGCGCCGGCGATAACGTCGCGGGCGATTATCGCCGCCGTAATTGCCGCGCGCGGTTGACGCGCCGACTCCTTACGACACTGGTAATAATAATGAGGCGCTTTACTGCCCGTCGTATACGGCCGAGGACCTGTCGCGCGTTAAGTGGCCGCGACGAGATAAGAACATTGTTACCAGAAATTGAAAACGTATCCGCGTTCGCGCGAACGGCCGCGCTCTCACACTCGTTCGCTCACGCATATAGAAAGCAAATACAGATACGGAAGTATTTCTTGAAATTTCTCGCGATCGACGACTCACGCGGAGACGGACTCATATCCGAACTCGCTCTGACTCGATACGATGATTAGTTGACAATATTTCACGTTAACGAAACGATTTCTCGATGAAATCGAGAAATTATCAACGATATTAAAAGGGTTGAAGAAAGCTGAGATTGGAGAGTCGTAAAACGACATCCTCCCATAAGAGTCAAACGGGATTTGTTAGGATATCGTGCTTTTCATTAACTCGTACATTTTTACATAAAAAATCCGCGCGAATGGGAGAACTCTTCTCTCGCGCCGTGTCCTGACTGCAGGACAACCCTTTTATCGCAAACGATGCGACGCAAATAGAGTTTGATTGTTGGTAATGATTCGACGCCTCGTGAACGTGCCATTATCTCCTCTTGACTCGTTCGTTCTTGACTGGGAAGCAGTTGCCCGAGACCTTGTGCGGATTCGCTCTAAGGGCCGATTCACAGGGCCCGCGGCAGGTTCCTCGTCCCGGTATCCCTATGCTAAATCGCGTCGTACCGTGAATAAAAGTTTTGTAATGTGACAATGATCGTAAAATATATCACTGATCTAATAATATCCAGCAAACAAAATGAAATCGAGCCTGGTCGAGCCTCGTCGTACTTTGTTGTGCCACGTCGCGAGAAATCTTCCGTCATTGGATTACAGTCGAGATCATTGTTACCCGATTTGCCTTCGCTAAGCGTTTCTTCAAGGGGCGGTTTTCTTTATCGCGACTTTGTCGCGCGAGTTATCGATATTGGCAGCGCGGTAATCGGATTACGCTGAGTTGCATTATTGCGATGATAACCGTGGCATATGATGCAGCGATTGTTCGCGTGAAACTAAACAAAAGACTAAAGACAAGTGTGAAAGCGCGTCATCGCTTATTATTGCTGTATAATAAATAGACCTAGTTTAACATCATTGTCTTCTAATTTTGTCTTCTAACTGGATTAGACTGGTAAATACGTTTAATGTTAAACATTGTAGCCATATTTACTTATTTCGCCCATTATTATTAATATACTTACTTAGTATTATTAAATATCTGATGCTTTCAAATTTTCCTCGCAGTTTTAATTTTTTTAAATCGTTGACAATTGATTCAATTTACGGAATTATTCGGATAATTTTTTATAAAATAAAAAAACTATATTCGAAATTATTACACATTTGGAATCGCATGTGACTACATTTATTGCGATAAACGTATATTTTCATTTAAATCACTACTTTGACTATCAATAGTACGTATACATACATATTCCGTGCACTATTATATCATATTCTTTGAGATAAATCTCAAAAAATATACTTTAGAGAAACATAATTTTAATAAAAATTAAAACTTTCAAAAAGTATATCTTAATAAAATTTGCTTAAGTTTTACTGATATTTAACTTATGTTTTAAAAGGAACTAAAAATGTTCCTAAAATCTTTTTAACGATTTAAATTTCGGATTTTTATTTAAAGTTGAACTAAATTGTGTTACGTTAAATACCGTAGAAACAAATATATCATCCAATCTAAACTGCCTCGTGAAAATAATCCAGGAGTGATTAATAGACAGAAGGAAGTGTATAAGTTAATGCACCGGAAATGTACGAAAGTGGTGACGCGCCTTGATGATTGGAACTTGTATATTATTTCTCAATAAATATTTATATGCTATCCCAAGTTTCTCCGATATTTCTTTTACATAGATGATAAAACTACGAAAAATGGTACATAATTAAAGATATCATTTTTAGAAAGAAAAAGAGCATTAAAAACATTTTTGCTTTATATAAAGTTTGGAAGCAATTAGTAGTTTATTATATTAATTGTCAATGGAGTTTTGACATGAATTGATCCTCTTCAAAAGAGAATTTTTTTAATGATGAAAGTTCCGTTTTCAGAAATATATATGCTATAAGAATTACGTTATAAGGATAATGTATAGTTGATCGAGAAGCTGAAAAGATGTGGGATGCGTCGAGTCATTTCTCGGTAGTACGTATCTATACAGCTTTCGTAAATCTATACATAATTAAAAACGTTCTAGGTATTTGACACGCGCATAAAGATCGGCTGCGCTCTCGATTTTCTATTTTACATAAATTTAGTATTAAATTGTACCTAATTATTCGAATTTAAGCTCGTTCCGAGCGGTGTGTGAAAGCAGATTTTAATTAATTTGAACGTCGACCTCTCGACGCTACTCACAAGCGCGCGAATCGAGGGGCACCGTTTAGCTTGGGGATAATATGAGAATAGTATACGAGAAATCGCACTCGCGTCTCTCCAAACGGATTTATAAATTCAGTGACTCGTGGCAGCGCGCCTCGGCAGAAGCCTCTACGATCTTGTCACACGTTGGGGAGATGAGAACGGTGCCTTAAGGCCCGCAACCTCTCCTCGAGACGAGATCTTTCTCCTCTCTCTCTCTTTGGTTTCCCACGAGAACCACCACCGCCGCCGCCTTCTGGAATGTCGCTCTCCCCCCCTTCTCTTGCGGCTCTCCTCCACACCATCCTCCTTCTCCTCCTTCTCCTCCTTCTCCACTACCGTCTCTCGGCTACAACCACCGGTCTCCCCCTTTGCTCCACCGATCCCTTGTGCAACAGAGTGTCTTCTCTCGCTCTATCACACCGGCGCAACCCCGCCGCCAGCTTTCCCCTCTCGCCCCCTCTTGCCATCCACCCACCTCCTCGTCTCCTTCGCTTGCTTTTCGGATTCAATGGGGTGAATCTCGCGCGGCGCATGCTGCACCTCTCGATGCCGATTCACGACGGGGATCGGATGCGATGGTTAAAGATTGTTAGAAATAGAATCGCGTTGCGGTGTTGACAGAGCGCGAATGGTTCCCGATGTTTAAACGATGTTCCTCCGCTTTCTACAAAGCTTCCTCTCCCTCTTCATCGTCCCTTCGACGGAGGTATATCGCGTACATTACGTATCTTAATGACGATTCTCGAGAAGAGCGAAGATAGGAGCTTTGTTCCATAACCGAGGGCGCGCTCGCCAGCTTCCTCCTCTACTTTCTCCGTGCACTTAGCGAGAGAGACTTGGCGCGTCGTCGACGCGTTCGGCGCTACCCGATAGTAGATCGTAGAAACGGAAATATAATAGGTTACGGATTTTATGCCACTTTAAATGCCACGACCGCGATTATGCGTTTCCCATTTCTGCGGTTTAAACGACGTGCGAAAAGGGGATTCTGTTCGGCGCGCACATGCGACGCGATGATTTACGAGTCGGTCTTTCTGCCGCGCTACTTTTACACCCGCAAACGTGGCAAACGTGTCAACTTTTTATGCTTGTATATATTCGCAATCCTCGATCGGCATTAAATAACGGCGACCGCAAATCATTGCGAAATGCGCGATTTTTCAAAGCGCAAACGAGCCGACGCAGACGATCTAGCGTAACGTGCAGATATACGCGAAGTCGAAAGAGTTTCTCGAAATGTCGGATTCTAGTGTCGTCTTAGCTTTCCATTTCCTTATCTCGCCCATCTCATCAATTGTGGGATTTATCGACAGATTTATCGATCCATAAACGCGTACAATGAAATATTCCGTGGCAGCCTGAGAACTCGAACGCTCGACGCTTCGCTAATCAGATTGTTTCATAATACGGCAAACCGCTTATCCTCTTGCACAACACGATTCATCTGTTTTGTTCGATGGAGCACGAGGCTTTGCCGTTGCGTACAACTGCGAGAACGTTCTGCCGCAATCGCCAACAGGTCGCGATATAATTGCTGCTTAATGGGGCGAAAAAATACGAGCCCGGTTACTCGCCGGGCTATTGTGTTACCGTTCTTTGGTAAACTCCGATCCAGCCTCCTATTACATGTCTGGCTAAAAATAATAATGGTTTACACTTTGCTACCTATGTTTGCACCACATATCCATAATTGCCCGTACGTGATTCCGTCAAAGTGTGCGCCAATCTCGTGCACAACGGGTGGCTCGGTTTGCCGAGCAGTCCAGCTTTCGTAGATTATTTGTTTTATCGAGACGTGTATCAAAAAAACTGGTAGCAAGAAAAGTAATTAATCGCTTAAGAGATAATCTTTTATCCGTTGTTCAACAAGCACGATAATTTATATCACTATTAAGTTGAAGGTTCGATTAAAAGTGCAACTGGTACCGATTCAACAAAACATGATTCAACGTGGCAATAGATTTCTATCAAAACTGGGCAAGACAGGGTGAATAAAATATAAAGAAGCATGCATGCAATTTGTATTCTATATTCTCCACTTGCAGAATTATTTCCCAATTTTTATTTTACATCTAAAATTTCCCGCATTTATATTTTTAATAATCCTGCAGATGCATGATATATTATAATTATAGCAAGCATATTATATTAGTAATGTAAATAATGGACATAAAATAAATAAATATTGTCACATTCGATTACCGGGCAGAATTTTATGCTCAATAATAATTTTTGTAAGTCCTATATAGATTTCGCCTTAATGCACTTTCAAACCATGCCTTATTACTATTCAGCTTACTAAGTACAAACCTAGTTTTATCGAAGTTAGATATGTAATTTCATAATTTATTGCAAAAAATATCTAACCGGATTTCGAGATCTTAAACTTTCCCAACTATTCGAGACGAGTATTTTACCAATCACTGAGGCTCGATATTTATTGCAACAATAAATGCAAAGAAGGGCATCATCTTTTTAGTCGATATATGATTAAAACTAAATGATAAAAATGGCCGTAAATGCCACGGCAAAGTGTGCGCCCAGCGCATAAAACTGCATAAAACCGCATGTAAAAAGGAAGGGCGACTGGGAATTGTGTCACCCGATGTGCACCGTGTTGTCGCTCCGGCCAGGCCAGACGTAACACGAGACTGACCATGCGAGGCGGCCACTTGCTTAGTGTACATACCATCTCTACCAACACCGATTTAAGAGCACCATAACACCGTGGTCACCATGATCATCAGCTCGAGCCGCACGAAACACGAGGGACGCGCAAGCGAGAGAGAATAGACGCGCTCGGCAGGAGTATGCTCCTCTTTCTCTCCCTTTTTCTTTTGCCATCTCTGCCTCTTCCCTTCGTGCCCATCCTTCACGAGCTGTGTGACCAACGGTGTGACTGACACATTGCCGGTGCTTATCGATGACCGTGACACTAATGACGGTGCCACCTAGACCACCGAAGAATTCGCGCGCAGAGTGAAGACTGACAATGCATTTTTCAAAAATACCTTATATATATTAATAACATTTAATATATTCTGCGAATATGTTAAATACGATCTTAAATGAGACGGAACAAATTCTCAGACAACATGCATGTCTAAAAGACGTCGTAAAGACATTTTTTAAGACATGCGTGCTGCCCGAAAAACTACGAGCGCCAAATAAAATAATATAATTAATTATGTCGCAAAATTCTAGTCATTTTATTTAAATACATTCCTGCATGGCTTTGAAGCATTAGAAAAAACTTCTATCTTTTTAATGAATCTTTGTACATTCAGCGTATATTGTTTAAACTTTAAAAAGCCAGTTAGCCATTTTGAATATCGCTGATATATCTAATATTGTATATTATAATAATATAAGAATATTTATAAAACTTCTAAATTTTGAGAAATATGTGTGAAATATTTAATGATCAAATTAAATATTGTGTATAGATTTACTTATTACATGTGACAAATATTACAGCAAAATTATTTATCACAAAAATATAATTAATTTTAGGAATTTTTATTTTGTCGTATAACGATAAGTTATAAGTTAATTGCAAATAAGACGAGAAAATACTTTTAGCGCGATCTTTTGGGAGTTATAGCAATCTACCTGATCCTCTTCTCAGCAATATCGATATAGAAGAATTACAAGCTGTATATAATTATTTTAAAATATAATTTTCTATTTCGCGTATTCCAATTAATAACAAATTATGATAATTTCAAATCACGAATTTCGTAATTATTTTAAAAAATATAGCTTATCCATTTTTAAGTAACGGATTTATGAGGTTTTATATTCATTTTTAATATAATTATAATAATATCGATACATAAGTATATTTGATACAGTTTTCATAAATCCGTTATTTTATATTAATAAAGTTTTTTGTCACTCACCGATCGATGTGCAACAGGTGGAGTTATCATGTAGCTACGATAATTCTGTAACATACAAACATAATATCCAAATTAAAGTAATGTTCAAAATCAATGATTCTAAAGATAATTCCAACACGCATAGAATTTGTTAATTGTCTCTTAATTAAATATCTATTAAAATAATTATAGATACATTTTTCAAGAAAGATCTTCATAGGGATTGATAAAGTTTTAGATTAATTATTTTTCTCTAATTGCTTATGTTTATCGTTATTTTTAAATCGTTTTATTTCGATGAAATAAAAAGATCCGAATAAACGGGAAAAGCGACTAATTTTATCCAAGTATATATATAAGCAATAGTACTTACCGTAAAGTTCCACCGACGCCTGATGTCTCTCCTAAACCTCCTTCTCTCGGGTCTTCACGTTTCTTCCTCTATTTTCTCCCATGTTGTCAGAATTTTTTTTTAAGTTGCACTTGCATTTTATGATGCGCAAAACCAGTTATATAACACCGATCTGTAACACATAAAAAAATATATCCAACTAAAAATAACTGAAATAAATATATAGAAGGATAATTTTTGCACGCAAGTACTATTTTATTCGTAATGCCAACAAACATAAAAGAATAATGTCTTAATAAAAATGCTTTCTCAGATATCAACATGTATAAAATTTAATAAGAAAAAATACACACACACTTTTAAAGGTTACGATTAATTACTATAATACAAGGATCGCGCGGCTTTGTCATACTTTGTACGATATTAATTGCACGCGACGTGTACTTAATCATATGTTACAATAGTAGAGAAACAGGAGTGAACGAAATTATGGCACACTCGATATCCGCGATATTTCAAAAATAAAAATAATGAAATGTATCTAAGATAGTGGTAAAAAAAAAAGGTTTTCTTGTTGGATTAACTTCGCGTGCCAAGACTGCCAAGAGCGACGCGTCGCTAGATTTATTCGTGCGATGGATCTTCGGCCAAACAATAAGTCTTACAAAATACGCGTTTGAATTACCAATATACGAGCGCCGAATTTATTCTTCTCGCGATAGGTACTGCAAATATTAAATGCAAAAGTAATACATGTTATACTTACCAATTAAATAATTTATTGCAACGGCCACTCGTTCCGGAGCCCGATCCGTCTCGTGTCTGTCCGCCGCGTTCTGGAAATAAAAGGAGAATATATATGTAATCAACACATGGTGGAGGCGCTTCGTCTTCCGCAATCCGCGCACGGTCTACTTAATTGTCGCGCCGAATGCGACGCCGCGTTGCGTCGCTACTCTGCGTCCCGCTCTTCGCGCTTATAAATTTTCCGAACTTCAATTAGGAAATATTATATGCTCGCCTTTAATTAACAATTGTTATTCTAGAGAATAGAGGCGTATTAATATTTTTAGAAAATATCCGCGCGACAGTCGAAAATAAGATCACTTTCGCGATTGTCCCCACGACGCGCCTTCGGCCGAACAAGTATCGCAAAATACGTATTTTTACAAATCATTAATACCCGAGCTACGCGATAAATGCTGCTGTGATCACTGAAATACATACATACTGGAACGGGCACTCTTATGTGCTATACTGCTATAAGCGGAAAACGAGGGAAGGATATACAGACTCTGCCCAGGGCTGCGTTCCAAAACATTACCCGAGTGCCCTCGAGTATCATTTTATCCTTGTTGTTCACCGAATGTTAAACAAGGATAAAATGATACTCGGAGGCACTCGGGTAATGTTTTGGAACGCAGCCCAGGGGGCTGTCTTTTTCTAACCTATAACTTATACGCTTGGCTCGGCGTGTACGACAAGGATAGGTAGCCCCCTGGGTCTATCGCCTTCCCTCGCGTTTCAACCGTCTGCAGTATGAGCGTCCAGTATATGTATATATTTACAGTGAATGCAGTGATAGATAATGCATGCAAGGTTAATATGTGTTATTCTTACCAATTAAATAAGTCGCGACGCCGCACAGGCCGCACTCGTTCCGCAGCCGATCCGTCTTCCGCCTGTCGCCCGTCGCGCTCTGGAAATGAAAAACTTGATCAACACATGGCGGAAACGCTTCGTCTCTCGCGCGGTCAACTTCTCGCGCCCGCCGCGGCGATACTACACCTGTTGCTCCCAACTGCACTTTCACGGTTTCACGCACTTTTTACATTTCTCATAAGAAATAGCGTTCGCTCGATGTTTTACAACAATTAGAGTCGCGTGTTACAATGGTTACAATTAAAGCAGATGGATGGAACGTATGAGTTTAAGTTAAAAATAAACGTTCCGGAACGTGATACCTTGAAAATACGAATTAATGTCGCTCGAATCTCTCGACTGCTTATAGGCTAGCTCGCGCGATCATAGATATATTGATCGAATGCATTTCGCGAAATATTTTAAGCGATCGCGCGTTGAATCCACGTCGCGCACATGTCAAATATTAAGATATGATTGAATACGAACGATTACACTTACCGATTAAAGATATGCTGCGATGAATAGATCCGTCCTGCATCCGTGACGTTCCTTCCGCGACGACGAGAGATTCGAGACTTCGAGAGTGACGCCGCGCGCACTTCACTGTGATGCCGCGCGACACCGCCGACACGACGCGAATGAAGTTAGCGCCTGATTAATTACGAAATGAGCGAAAATACAAAATAATATAATTTATAATTCTCATCATCATCTCGCATTCCTTATATTACTTTAATTTCTTTAAACAATTAAATCGCTCCGTAAAACAGTTTCGAGAAACGCATAGCTATAATCGATTCGATCAACCAACGATTAGTCGCGCGGATTAATTAATCGGCAAATTACCGCGAAATATGATACCTGCTGTATGTAATAGATTTACTTTCGAATTTTTCTTATTAAAACAGGAAAACTGTAAATTGATCTTGCCACTTTTCACTTATATTACATCCAAGTTTCATTAAATCTATATATTCTTATAATATGCGTATTTTTACTATTTTTATTTGAAACAATTCCTAAGCTACAATACTAAATAATCTATCAGAGAGAAACCTACTGATGAGAGCGGTCACGATGACATGTACATATAATAAGTAATAACACGAAAATTATGGGCGTAGCACGTACGCAGACGCTATATCCAAAATTTTGTGGTTCTCTTCCATGCTGTTCACCAAGTTTTCGGTTCTTTTAGGAAGAAAACCAAAAAATCGTGAACATAACACGGAAGAGAACTATATAAAAAATCCTGAACATAACACAGAAGAGAACCACAAAATCATGGACATTATCCTACGGAATTCATAAATATTGGCTATGTAATTCAATGTTCACATTTTGTGAGGCGCTTCAAAATAAAAGTATCAGCTAAAATAAATATAGCGCCCATGCATGGTCGCTCTCAGGCTTTTCTCTGATATATATTAATTATGTCATACATGTGTTATATATAATATATAAAAATAAAATAAAATATATGATAGATAATTTGATTCAAAAATATATATATGCAATATATATTATACTATATACTGTATATAATTCTCACCCCCAGGTAATTTGCCTGACAAGATTAAAAATTATAATGTAAGCGTTATTTTATTTTTGAAGTATTTTGTGCTCGAGATAATCTCGAACATCACATACAAATATATAAACGTCACATGAAATATATAAACTGTCAATGAGACGGCATGTTTTCGAAATGTAGCGAAGTTAATTTTAAAGGGAGAGGTTATTGATTCCACCGATATCCGGAAGACAAATATGCGCTGTTTATAAGCACGTTGTTCCTAAGATCACAAACGTACGTGGCATAGCGCCAGTATGCAGCGCACCGATTAATCGCCTACATTATGAAAACTTTGAGCCAACATTCTATAAATAAGAGCCTTCCTAAAATTTATGATTTTCATAAAATTTTCCACGATTATTCACGTACGTTAAACTGTGTATTAACTGAATTTAGAACTTCTAGTCAATATGAAAAAATTGGTTTACTTATGAGCGAAATTATTTCCTTCGCTATATCTCTTTTTATTCGAGATATCGAAAAATTCTTTAAAAGATTTTTTAATAAAATCGTCTAAAAGAATTAGACAAATTTCGACAAATCTCGCGGGATATCTTAACATTCCTATTGCTCATCAAATCGTTGGTTCTTTCTCAATCGGAAGTAACATTTTCTCTTGCAAATGGAAGTGTATTATTTTTATTTATAATGTGTCTAGGAAAATTAAATGTGCGACTGGAAAGTATTACTTTACGTATGAAAGAATAAAAGAGTCGTTTGCATGTGTAGCTAAACTGTCATCACCTAATTAAATTGTGTGTGGCGGTATTTCCATATTTAATTCAGTGGATCTATACCACTATACCGCTAACTATACTAAAGTATACTTACACACTTTTTTTTCTTGCTTTATCTTCGATCTCTCGTCCTTAGTTAAACTAGGCCTTTAAAGAAATTACAGATGTTAAAAAAAAGTTTTCTATTTCTATTTCACATGTCTTAGACGGAAAATAATTATAAAAGCACCTTGGTTTTTCAAGGGTATTATTACATCATAAAACTCGGCATAAAATACGACATTTGTCTTTATATAAAGTATACAATATTTCTACGCCGTTGTGCACACTTACCATAAGAAAATGTTTAATTCGATTTATATATTATAAATGTTTAATTCGATACATACGGTTTAATTTGCATTACGCGCGATTAATTGACGACATTTATATTGAACCATGCAGGTTAGTCCATTTGATTCGGTGAACGTTTCGAACTTATACAAAAAACTAAACACAACCATCCACATTATGGAAACCTACAGCGAGTTCGTGTTTTACGATTTAATTAACAAAACATTGTAATTTTCGAAGACGAGGAACGGACGCGCAGCAGTCCCGACACAACCGCTCATCTCTACGTCTTCTTCTTGGTTTTCTTCGTAGTCTTTGAGGGCGAAGCTTTCTTTTTGGCCGGTTTTTCGGTCTTCTTCGCGTACTTGTCGATCAGGGAATCGAAGAAACTGTCCGACTGATTGGCGCGGGCCCTGTTACGATTCTGTATCACCAGCGCGAGATCGTCCGTCTCTGCGTTTTCCTCGTTCTCGATCTTCAGCATCTTCTCCAGGCGTTCGGCTTCCGCCGCCTCCTTGGCCCACTGTAATCAGAGAAACCAATCAGACCAATTAACATGAGAAGTCGATGGCTGTTTACTGTCGGACTGGAGAGCGGCTTAGTCAGCGCGTTTAGTCTAAATTGATAATTCGATCCAGACTCGCCGCGGAAGGGAATAGATTTTTCAGAGCAGATAACGGCCGCGCTCGCGAGACGCACAAGCGCGTTCTCTGTTAACGAGATTGATTGCAGCCCGCTCGTAACAAGAGCAAGGAGATCTATGTTACGTGTTTCTATTTCCGAAACGCGCCACGCGCAGCCGATCCTCCAGATTATTAGGCGCACGCGACTTCTCGCGCTCGAGCGGCGCGAGGCAAGCTCTTTTCTTCTTCCTTCTGGGGAACGGCGCAGTTTAATTTCAAGGGGGTCATCAATTTTATCGATGGTCGAAGCGGCGGGATACGCGTCGCTTATAAACACGAAACACGACTCGGACAAACCAGCGTAAAGATGCAGTAGATCGGCGGTATGCAGTCTACAGCATCGAGTCTACTTGGATCGCGATATGACCATGAATCTTATAGAACGCAGCATCGCGAATCCGGTCCACGCTTTTCCGCGGCTGCGGTTTCCCTTTCGGCAGCGTCAGGCTACCTCCGGGGTACATAAGCGTCGATGACGCTTCATATCGCGCGTGACCTACTCCATAATCCGCTGCTGAAGAAATTCCGTTATTTATAATTTCTGGCAAGTACGTCTAATGCTGGGTGCCTAATGCTGGTGCATTGCACAACGCCACGCAAGATTCTGACTGTACCGAGTCGCGAGACGGTGGATTCGTCAGCGGTTAAAAACGAAGGAGATCTTACGTTAACTTTGTCTTCCTCTGAGTCAATAGTGATCGTTGTAACAAGCTGAGATCTTATTTATCCGTACAAGACTTTCTTGACCTGCAAACTGAGATGTGCAAATGACGCGAATGACAAAATATATATTTGCATAAATAATATTTTTCTGTCTTATGGTCGAGTTACGTCAATCAAGAAATGACAGAACTATCGCTTGAACATGCGAACGAGCGGAAAGCGTTGCTTTGCGCAAATATAATATTTTGAGACAGATCTCTCTCAGGCTGTGCCAAATATCTGCGAGGCCGTCAACACGTACGTGCATCTGCCCGAGTCGAAGGTGGAAACCTTTTTTCCGCGACCTTGCAGCGCGGTCCGAGGTCTATATTGATCGGGATATCGCGTCGCGTCTCGGCCCAAGGAAATGGCGTTAAATAATTGACAGCAATCGAAGCACAAATGGCGCGAGGTAATATTTAACACGATCGTGTCATGGGTATGGAATCCCACGGAGAATTGACTGCGCGGCCCTCAAGTTCGCTCGCTCGGATCAACCGATGCGGGGAAGCTCTTGGAAAACATGTGCGCGGAAATGCTACGCGTTTAGTCGATGATGAAGATCATCTTATGGAGATAAACGTCGCTTCTCGTTATAATGGAACACTTTATTAACGCTTTATTCAAGGCCGCTCCACGATTTCTATTCGCGTTCTCTCTCTCTATCTCTTTCTCGTTCTCTCCTCCGTCTGGCGCGATCAACCTCGGCGGATTCTCCGCGGAGATGCACCTGTTGCACGAAGAATGACGGAAGCTGCCGTGCGAACTTGACTCCTAACAGTGACGTCTCTCAGCATATATATTTAATGCGTTTGTGCGAGAAGCAACGCCGAACGAGTCGTTACAAGGTCGTTACATAACGCGCGACCGCGCAATTGGACGATGACACTTTGTTAATTATTTCATTACCATCGCAACGACCGACTCGCCGCTTAATTGCAATTAAAATCATTTCTCGGTACGACACGCATACACCCCGTTCTATTCGTTTTTCTACTTGGCAAACGTTTCACGGTGTTACAACATGTTGCCGTGCCCCGAGCGATTCCGAGAAACGGAACCACGTTCGATCGTGAGATCAAAGATTTGCTAAGTTTAGTAGTAGCTGATAAACTTGCAATACTCTTTAGATTTTCTTTGGGATATGTTAAGTCGACGTTCAACAAGCTTGTGCCGATCAAAAAAGTTAACATCAGAACTCGCGTTTCCTATTCTGCGCAATACGAACGCCGACGGTAAAATTTAGAAAAGAAAAGAGCTTTCGCATATGTGCATATTTAAATTAATTGCCTGGAATTGGCAATAAAATGAATTAACTTTTTCTTGCATCTTCAAATTTCTATACCTACGCATAAAGTTTAGCTGGCCCTGCCGTTTCCGGAGAACGAAACTTTCAATTCCGAAGAAAGTTTCACCCATCTTGACCACTCTCGCTAATTATCTGTATCTGGTTAATAATCCTACGAAGCGTCTTTGGGGAAATGCTCGGTAGCTATGAGAAAATGTTACAATGTTAAATACATAAATGCGCGCTCGAAAGTCCAGGTCACAACACGGTGTTTGGATGCGTTCCTTAGATCGGCGAGATCTCATTGTCAGTTCGATTATCTTCCGCGTGGCCTGATGTTAGAATTTATCCCGCCGATCTGGACGATAAGGGAGGCGCGCTCGAGACTAAAATCTCTCCACGACGGCGTGCCCGAGGACGGTGACGATAATGAACGTCACTAGTGCAGCGGCCGGTCGGGTCTTCGGTGCCGAATTGTCCGAATTGCATTCTGGAAGCGGCTCATCCGTCGTCGTCGTCGTCTCCACCGGACGAACGCCCGTGGCCGCCCTGCTGCTCTCCTGATAATTCTGCAACGGTGGATGCACGGTGGCCCCCGGTTCGTAATACGGACCTTGATAGAACTCGTCCGGCGACGATGAGTGCATCAGTTCCGGTGGCGAAGGTCTGACGTAATGTACGCCGCGCGTCGTCGTGGTCTGCGATCGATCGGGACGATCCGTGGCGACGAAGAGGTCGTCGTCGGTCTCGGACGACGATTCTTCGACGATCATTTTACGTGGGTCATGCCCGTAATACGGTGGTTTCGTTGACCACGTCGCTCTGTCGTTCCCTCCAGCAGGACGGCGAGATTGCTCGTGATGTTCCCGCGTCCAGGACGGATCGGCCGGATGCTCGATCGAGTTGTCTGTGGACCAAGACCCAAAAGTAACCATGTCCGAATTACCGGACGATGGGTGCGTCACTTGAATGGATCCATGCGGCGTTCTCTCCAGACCGTCGGACGTTGTAACATACAGCGGATACGTCCTAGTGTCTCCCGCCTGCGATGGTCTCCCGTATTTTCCTACCGTTTCGGCCTCTGCAGGAGGACCTATAGCTACTCGCGATCTTTCCGTGGAATACGTCAGATGAGGGGTAGGATCGGCCTCTGCAGGAGGACCTATATCTACTTGCGATCTTTCCGTGGGATACGACGGATAAGGCATCACTTCGGCCTCTGCAGGAGGACCTATAGCAAATACCTGCGTTCTCTCCGACGTGGGATAAGGCATCGTTTCGGCCTCTGCAGGAGAACCTCTAAATACTTGCGATCTCTCCGACGTGGGATACGACGGATAAGGCGTCGTTTCATGCGTTGGAATGTACGGCGGGTATGTTAACGTGCGTTCCGTTTGCGCTATCCTGTCCTCTGATAATGGTACCGATGTCACGGGTGGTGCTCGCGATCTTTCCGGCGTTGGATATGACCAACGGGGAGTCGTTTTGTACGTTGGATATGTCGGATACATTGAGGTGTGTCCCGTTCGCGATGGTTCGACAATTTCTGGCATCGTCATATCCTCCAAGGGCGGTACTCGCGGCATTTCCGGCGTCGAGTACAGGTAAGGCATTACCTGATCCGACGACGGTACGTGCGAGGGTCTTGTGTTCGGAATCGGTTCCACTCGCGGCATGGGCAGTTCCTCCTGTTGCCTCGGCATCGTTGGCCGCACGGTCGTGGTTGGTGGTCTCCTGTGGCGTGAACGATGCTCCTGATGGTCCGGATAAAACGTCCTATCTCTCGTCCCATAAGGTCCTTCCGATTCTTCTGGAGGTGGTCTCCTATCGGGGTGCAACCTTTCGCGATGCGCCGGCAAGGTTTCTCCGTCTTCCTCCACGTAGCTCGGTGGCACGTGAACGTCGATTGTGTCACTGGCAAGTCTTCTCCACTCGGGATCCTGCTCAAAAGCAACGCCCTGATTCTCAAGGAACTTGCTGACGGCGTGCGGGCAAGCAAACTCGGAGTTCTCGCTGAGGAACATGCGCTTAAGTTCCCTCAAGTGTGACATCTCGTCGAGATTCAGGCATCGCAGCCGGTTTCCCGAGATCCTAAGGTCCACCAGACTGGGTAGATTCTTGTAGACGCCGTCTTCGATGTCACGTATATCGTTGTAGTTGAGATCGAGATACGTCAAATAGTTCAGACCTTCGAACCACGATGCCTTAACAGTAGTTAAGCGGTTGCTGTCCAAGCTGAGTTGCTGAAGATTGACGAGGCGTCGAAAGGCGTCCGCGTCGATATCGGAAATCTCGCAATGCGAGCAGCTCAATACCCAAAGGTTTCCGCCGAATCTCGCGAATGTGTCGGCTGTTATTCTGCGAAGTGGCATCTTGATGATCCGCAATTTCTCGGTTGTCTCGGGTATGGTGGTCAAATCAGCGGGGTGGCCACCCTCGCAGAAATATTCCTGCATCTCCTCGTTCGCCACCTCTCTGCACGATGCCGCCGCATCGCCGACGAACGCGATTAGCAAAGCGAGTAACACTACAGTTGCGGCACTATCCATTTCTTGGATTGACGTGTAAAGGGACAGGCAAAATAATGCAATTTGTCTCGATTAATGATAAAGATAAACGTCGTGAAAGAAACAGTCCTGTATTATATTCATTTCGACGATCAAACGGAACGAAATGTGACAATCATCGCGAGAGGGATTTCTCGTTCGAAGCTTTATGATTAACAGTAAACGGCCGAACTAATTGTAACGCGGACTGAAGCAGTTCTCGCATTCGTAGTACTTATTTACTAGACCTTCCCCTCCTAGTGATGCTTCTATTTCTCCTACTACCTTCCACCCGTCAAGCTGTACAGTCGATCGGTAAAAATAGAGAAGGTTGAAAATAGAGCAGCGGGGCGTTAAAAGACTGTGGAAGTGACATTTAGCGAGAATGTGCTAACGTGATTTAAAATTCGCGGTACAATTGAACGCGGTCGATCGCAGTTAGAGATCAATACAGGAGTAGGACGTGAACGAAAGACAAATCGTAACGGCTGACAAAACGATGTTTTGCAACAATGCCTTTCTTATATTACAAGTCATTTGTTTCAACGATTAACTTTTTTCGTTTCAATGCTTTATAAAGTTCCAAAATCAATAGAAATGCAGTAAAAATACAAAATAAAATTAACAATAGCCATTATTATGATGTAGTTTTATGTCGGATAAATAAGACAATTATTAAAAATGAGGATTTTTGAACATCGAAAAATATTAGAAAAGCAAGACATAAACGTACCAGAAACTCTAAAATCCTTTAAAGAATAAAAACTATATCAATTACATAGCAATTTTGAAGATAAAATGTTATTTTCACAGACACACTAACATCCACTTGGTTCTAATTGGTCTTTTGCATTCTACTGCAGTTAAAAAGCTCTTTTCTTTCAACATAGTTTTTATGGTTAAACGAAGACATTATAATATTTAATATTATATATTTAATAATATAATAATATTATATAATCTTAACATTTTACCTTTCTTTTTCTGCGCTGCTTTTTCTTATCATTTTCATTAGTGAAAGCCGTATATTCAGGAACTTCACCTCTCTCTATTAGATCCTCAATTATAGCATGTAGCCTGGGTTCTTCATCACAGTTTGTAAATGGAACAGCTTCCAAAATGTAATCCATATCTCCTTTACCTAGAAAAATATAGACATGTATAAACAAGCATATATGTTAATATATTATAATATTGATACATACACATATGTGTGATATAAAGAATGTCTCTTTATTCTATATCTAATCTTGGACAATTTTAAACCAAATATATTTTTCTTTACAGAAATGTATTAACTCTCACTTGTTTATTGTTAATCAAATTATTGTTAATAAAATCATTTTTTAAATAATACATTTTTGAAAAAATTGAGAGTTTCTAAGATTATCTACACGTAATACAAAAAACTTACTGTCTATGTACGCTCTTTTGAGATCCTTGATTTCCGTCTCCGATCCCTTGTAATTCTTCTCATAATTATTGATATCTTCAACGGTGATTTCTTTAAATAAGGACCGCCAATAATCTGCCCAATTGCGCATCACGACCTCCTCGCTTTCTTCGTCATACTGGCCGGACTCATCGTAAATCTTGCGCTTCTCAGTGTCACTGAGGATGGAATGTATCCTACCGAGAACCTTGAACTTCTCCGTCGCCTCCGCTTTGATGTTCTCCTCGACCCGATCCGGATGCACGAGCAACGATAGCTTGTGATAAGCCTTCTTAACTAATGACAAAAATAACGGGCGTCATTATCATTTTAAAAAAAATTTTAAGAGGTTAGAACTGCTTCGTTGTCAAATGTCAGCAGTTCGCTTACCTTGCTTGTCGTTCGCGGTTTTCGGTATCTTTAACACGTCGTAAAAGTTACGGGCGCCGAAGTACTGCTCGCATAAATCCGATAAGCTCGCCATGCTGCTGAATTTTCGAATAAACACTGAAAATTTTAATCCGGCAGACCGAAGTCACGAACGAATGCGACAACAACAACGGTCATCAGCTGTCCGCTCGCCCGGTCCGCCGCATTTTAGCGGGAATAGCGGGTGTGTGTATGTATGTATGTACATACCATACCGACGCGACGGGACTATCGTTTCGTCGGTAACATCACTCACATCGTATACCAAATCAACTATACGTCATCACTGAAAGCAGCTGCGCCCTCTGTCGTTTCCGCTGTCTTCGATCACACGTCTCTTTCGCGTGCGGCGTGTGGTTTCTTTTCCGGTTTGTCAAAATGGTAAGACGGTGTGTCGGTGGCCGATTCGATTAAAATATCGCGTGGTATTATATTGCCGCTTATCAATCACGTTAAATGAATGTGACCGTGGGATATTAAATTGTTTGAATTCAATTAACGATGGATATTTCTCTTCGCAGGGTATTGACATTAATCATAAGCACGATCGGAAGGTGCGGCGAACGGAGCCCAAGTCGCAGGATGTTTATTTGCGACTGCTTGTCAAGGTAAATGCCTTGCATTTCATATTATTTACCTGTGAAACAAATTATGCGTCAAACTGTCACTCACTGGAAATATTTAATTCCATTTTACTCGAATTTTGGCAGAAATAATGCACGTTTGTCTTTCATGATGGTTTCTCATTGAGGTTAGCTTTCATGTATGATTACATGTGATCACACAAAAACTTCATATCGTACCTTTCTTCAATTTTTACTCATCAATTGGTTGACGTGAGAGAGATTTAGTGACCGCGACTTTTGTGATTTGTCTACCTTTTCAAGATTGCGAGCTGCACTCTGTGTCAGGTCTTGCATGGATCTGATTCAATTTGAACGTTCGCTAGAGAAACATTGTCAACTATTTCTATCTCGCTTATTTGCAACATAGAAGGGCGATTATTATAGTTGATACACATGTTCTCCACATAATTTTTTGTAATTATAGTTCTCAAATCTTTTAATTGTGTCGCTTCTCTTATAGGATCAAAATTTTATAGAATTTTCACAAGATGATTAGATATATATATTTTCTGCAATTAATTTCTTTGTATTAGTTTGTAATAAATTATATATTCCTATGAAGTTCCTAAAGGAGACCACAGATTTGAGAACTACAAGTTTATTGGAATCACAGTCAAATAATGGACGCTTTGTTGTAAAATGGCTTTGTTGTAGCTATATCGGTTCTTGGCGAGACGAACCAATTCAAAGTTCAACAAAATCATTTTGAAACGACTGTTCATGAGCAAGATTCATCGACCACCGATTTCACTGGCACGAATCGTGAGATTTATGAAGAAACCTGGAAGGGAGAATTGTCTTGCCGTGATCGTTGGTACTGTCACTGATGACGCCAGGATCTTTGAAGTTCCCAAATTAACGGTAAGTGACTGCAAGCGTACTGGCACCTAATACTGGTAGATTTCATATTACACGGCAATTGATTTTTATAGGTATGCGCTTTACGCGTGACCGAGAAAGCTAGGGCACGCATCTTGAAGGCTGGCGGTGAGATCATCACGTTTGATCAGTTGGCGTTACGTGCTCCGACCGGAAAACGCACGGTGCTGATGCAGGGACCGCGTAACGCTCGCGAGAGCGTTAAGCACTTCGGCCTGGCGCCCGGCGTGCCGCATTCTCACACGAAACCATACGTGAGGTCCAAGGGTCGAAAGTTCGAACGGGCGAGAGGCCGTAGACGCAGCTGCGGTTATAAGAAATAAGATCGACGTAACACACATTTTGACGGATCTTCTGTCAAATGTAATCTTTTTTTTTCACGTGGTTAAGTGACTGAAAAATAAATATTTGCTTCACAACTTTCTGTTCTCTTTTCTTGTCGTGTTACACACATCCTGATTTTCTAATTTATTAGAAACTTCTATGTATTTCATTATTTATAGCATGTGTCATTGAATTTATAAATTAACATTTAAAATCTATTGTTCATTATTCTTTATAGTTTAACGTCTGCAAGCGTGTAATACGCATGTCAAACGTTTTTTTCTACCAACAATCGCGATTAAAGAATGCGCGCGCGTTGGGCTCGTTCATTCATCTCGAATCGAACTCTATACTCGAGAACAATCGACCCCGACTCGATCTGAACTTGGCGTGAGTACCCGCACATCCCGTCGCGGGATCCGCGGCGCGATGAGACGCGGGCCTGCGGGCGCTATCAGTCGCCATCTTTAGATCTTAGCGGCCGCGAACGGTTCATTCTCCGTGTCCTCGGGGCTCCCGTCGTATGTTCGGCGCGACTGTGCGCAGCGTCGTCACGGTAGGCAGCTAGCCCCCCCGTCGTCGATAGTCAGCGCGGCGCACCGGGAAGCGAGCGGGAGCTTGCCAGCGGCGGCGGCGACGCGACGGTTTGCCGGTGCGGTGCACGAACGGCCGGCGGCGGGCGGCGCGGCGCGAGGCGCGACGGGACGGCGACGGGAGAGCGGGTCATCGGCGGCGACGACGAAGCGGCAGCGCGCCGAAGGTAGGCGGCGGTACGGTACGACGCGTCGAGTGTTCCTCGTTCCTCTCCTGGTCCCGACCTCGGCTCCGGCCCCGGCTTTAAAGCTCAGCTTCAGCTCCAGCTCCAGTTTCGACTCTAGTTTAAGCCCCCATCAGTCCCGTCACCCGATCGCCACTCGCTTCGACCCGCGCTAGCGAGACCCCGCGACCCGCGAGAACCCGTGACGTAGCCGTAGCGCGTGACAACTCGCGCAGTGTGCGACGTGAAGTGCGGAAGAAGCTCGGAGGCCTCCGTCGAGCTTCCCGAAAGCTTCGGAAGCTGAATAAAGGAAAAGAGAGAGAGAGACATAGAGAGAGGACATTTTTCGCGACAGCTGCGACTGGCGATCGTCTTTGGGGGCACGGGAAGATGAGCTGCCAACGTAACACCGGCAAGATTACGGTGCCGGACGATCTGCGCGACGTCCTGCTGGAGTTCACCATCAGCTATCTGCTGGAACAGCCCGGCGACATCATCGACTACGCCGTGGACTTCTTCACGCGGCTACGCGACGCACGGCGTACGCAGCTGATCCAGACGGACGGTCAGACCTGTTCGTCCACGCCGGACGAGTCTGTCGACGAGGGTGAGTCTCGGCCGTCTCGGGAGAGCGAGATCTTCCCCTTCTCTCTCTCTCTCTCTCTCCCTTTTCCTATCTCTATGTCTCTTTCCTTCTTTCTCTACCCCTGTCTCCGTCTCGCCGTATTTCAGGGACGATTCTGTCAATGATGATTATCTACAGCTAACTGAATCGAAAGGTCTAAAAACGAGATGGATAAATTCATGATTAAGGTCCATTCTGAATGCAGCTTTGTGATCAAAACGGATTCTGCGAATGATGACCTTGTTATATTTTTCAAATAGAAGACCTTTCATCTTTCTCTGTGCGAGGAAAATTGATCCCAAAAATCTATGAAAGAGCCTAAAATGAAAGAATCTCGTATATTACTGTGATTTACAAGGAAGGGAATAAGGAGCAATGTCGAATTGATTCCTCAAAATCTCTTTATTTCACAAACAACAGCATCCCGCTAGCATTTCTTAATTAAGTTAATAAATTAAGAGAAGAAGGTAATCAGCGGGACTAAAAAAAACTTTCCCGATAGTAAGAATTGACTGTCATCTCGGAGAAATTACATGAAATAACGACAAGATTATTCTCTATATCTCTCTATCCAAATTATCGGAAAGAATCAGACATTGTTTGCGCAGGCATATAGAGAGTGACGGATAGCTCGGTTAACTCGTCGTGATTAGTGTCAATCACGACGTTAGTAGAGTCAAGCTTGAGCTGGTCGAGAGCTGGTCGAATCGATATCGGTTGTAAGTTAAGCGTATAGGCTCGATTCTATCAACGTCACAATTGACTCGTCGCCGTAGTTTCGATTCTCACTTTCCTTCCGGGGGGGGGGGGGGGGGGGGGGGAGGGTGGTTTGTAGGAGAGGCGGAGGGAGGAAAGGTCATGATTCCGGGTATAATACAGAATATACCGTAATGTCAGTAATTTACTAATGGCGTGATAGACCGCGACGAATAACAATTTAATAACACCGAGCAATCCGTCATTTATCCTACGCATCCTACGCCGTGTCCTCTCCCTCTCTCTTTTCTTTTCCACTGATTGATAAAAACAATACCAGATAATCACCCAGTGAACGAGTGTCGGTCGAATCGGTCGATCGTCTGGATTTTTTCACCAATACTCATGCGGATTAATTCCGACGTTAGAGGGCGATTCTCCCTTTGCCCCGGAATCGTAACGTCAATGATGCAATATGGGGCAGTTATCTGGAATTAGCGCTGAACGATATTGGTGGATTCGGTTTCCAAACAAACCGCGAGCATGTAATGCAAAATGTATATAAATGTCTGAACAAACGTCGGGACGTTCCACTGACAATGAGAAATGCACGGCGCGATATCACAATGCGCTTCTATTCGCACGCAATTTTAAGTCAGCGTCGAATTCGATGAAGCTTTAAGACGTCCTTAATTCCTTCGTCTCTTCCTTTCCTTTTCTCCTGTGTGATACTGATATCCGTTCTTTTAAAAACAATACCGCTCTTCCTTCCCCCATTTCCCAGATTAATTCAATTTTTGATTCTTTCTTATCTGATCAAGGAGGAAATCTCTTAAATCTGTTGCGGAAGGGACTCGAAAGATAAATGTTTTTAGGATATTATTGGATCTATCTCGCTGTCGGACAGACGAAAAGAAAGTATCCCTGATCCCTGCCTGAGTCACACAAAGTATCCTTATAAAATTGCACGGATTATAAAATTTCATCCCCCGACTACCTATTTCGTCTTGACGTCTTCCGACGAACTCTCGGGGAAACAAAAATAGACGTTCGAGGTAATATCTTTTCTTCGTCAATATGTATATTAATATCTTCTTCCTCTTCTTATTTTTTTCCAATTGTCTTTCTCATTGCAGCATACAGGCTCCTTGCAGTTCTTCGTGTTCGTGGTACCACGTATTACGTCGCCACGGGATCCTCAGAAAACTACGATAATAAATTATTCCGGACTCATACTAAACTTTCGCATCTTCATCATTCGACAGACACGTTTTCCCGTCTCGCTCGGACTGAAGTCTGAAAGTCGCGGTAATCGATCGGGATCTCTCCGGAAATTCTCTCACGTGGTTCTCGCCGCCACCCTTTTCTCTCTACCTCAGGATGAAAGATGAAAGCCCGAACTTTAGTGATCGCGTGGGACGAGGGGAGAGAGAGTGTGTCGCTTCGGCCCCTTCGGCCTTGCCGAAGATGCGCGTTGATGCGCGTCCGTGGAAACTGGTAGGAGAAAACGCGCGCGAAGCGGAATGCGCTGTCGCTTGGTTCGAAGTTTCGCCGAAAGTCCGAACTGCTGCATCAGCACTCAACTCGGTTTGTTATACTTGTCATACTTTTCGAGACCTGCGCGCGATTTGGGGAACCGAGCTCAATCGCTCTCGCGCTCGCTCAGTCGCGCCAAGTGCCAACGCGGTCCAGTCCGGTCCGGTCAGGCGCTGTCGCGAGACGAGATTCTCATTCTCGGATGCGCGGTGCCTTCGACAGTTCCTCGTTCAGCGCTTAGCCGGCACAGCGACCGCGATCTCGTCGTTCCCGTGCATTCTGATCCCAGTTGCGATCTCGCGATTCCTCTTCAGTCCACGGCTCCTCGCCTCGTCCTTGTTCTCGCGATTCGAAGACGCGAGCTAGGATCGGCGCGAATGCGATATCTCGTAGCTGTAATCCTTTCCCAAGTCGAAGACGTGTGGCTGAAAGCCTCTTCGAAGACATCACCGACCCATCCCCTCGAGTCGCTCGATTCCTCAGCTTACTCGCGATCGTTAGGTGAAACGCTCGTAGAACCTGACATGTAGAGGGGCAGAGAAACGTCAGTATTTATGATCGCGTTACTCCGCACACGCGGATGTTACGTTCCGGAGTTGTTTATTTCGTACGCCGCCACGTTTATTTCGTACCACGTCGGAATTTCTTTCCCCTCACGTAGTATCGTGATAAATTCGTGTCTGTGAATCTGCTTGTAAGTAGATACGGGATATCGCTTATAAGATATACTTTTCTCGTGTCAAGTGTGCGTGAACGTGCTACCAAGAAAGACGAACGTGTCTCTCTCGTGCACGTTTCTCCCACGTGTTTGTTTCCTCCCACGGGCCAAATGTCGCTCATCTCCGTCATCGAGCCAATGGATGATAAAGGTGCGAAAGAACGAAACTCCGTATCGTAGACCCTCCGTTGTCCGAACTTATGATTAAATATGAGGCGAACTTTCGGACAATCGTAACGATAAAAAGAACTTTGCAACACTGAAAACGTTGTTATTTTTGGAAGGAATAATAGAGATGTGCAAACTTGTATCCGTTTGAAAAAGATTTAACACGTTTACTCGCATGAAGTTGCACCGTTTTTCGAGAGATATCTTCCCTTAAAACCGCGAAAGAAAAAAGAAATCGTTAATTTTTAAAAGAATTTTTATGAGAAAAACTATTATTAATTTTTGAATTTAACCCTAGAAAGCAAAACTTATTTTGCTGAGCTTCAAAGGCAAAAGTGGGGTGATACGGCACCCCAAACTTCTCCGGTGTCTCAATCCTTCTTATCAGCAGTAAATTAATAGTTTAAATAGTGCATTTTCTTCGTTTTTTAATGAGGAAAAACGATGATGTATATAACATGTTGGTTATTGTCAGAGAAGTATTGAAAAAATCCATTTAAAGCAATAACAAAAACGCAAAATGTGCAAAAATGACTTTTCTTACAAATCGTTTGGGGTGACAAGGAACCCCAGTTTTGCTTTTTAGGGTTAAGATCAATTTTCTTGGAAACAAAAAGATTTATCCTTATCTTCTTTGTAAAATTATTACTCTACCAGTTATACCACTAGTGTTACGAAGAATCGTGTGTTGCAACAACAGGAAAATACGTCGTAATCGGGAAGGATAAAACGACAAAATACAATGTTTACCTTACAAGGAAATTCGTGTCTCTTGAAGAAAGATAGCATAGTAGGATTGCGTTCAATATATCCGCACTCGACGTAGGGTATGCGGAGTGTTTCAAGACGAAAGGTCAACACTTGAGAAAGATGTCGACAGTATGTCATTACAGAAAAAAAAAGTTTCCACGACTTTCCACCAGAAATTGCGAAGAGATCGAAGATGAAACTTTCGCGAGCTTCTGTCGCCGTAAACTTTAAAGGATACTTTACTTCCCTGCGACACCATTCAAAATGCTAATGTCGAAACTCCGAAAATCGCCGTCTATTCCTTCTTCCTTCATTGCCGGAGACCGGATTTCGCTGCAGTTAACAACCGAACGAGCCAACGTAGATTTTTGCATTTGCATAATTAAACGACATGCCATTTTTTACGTCGCGGCTTTTGCAATCCACGTCAGATTTTCAGAGAGACTTTTTTCTCGAAAACAATCTTCCAATTACGTAAATGTCAAACTTGACGTGGTAAACGCGCATACAATTATCATTTACAATGAAACACGGACCTTTGTTTTATTATCGTTCACGACGTTGTAGCATTTCTATATAAATGCAAATCGCCACAGTCAACCAAACTAAAAATTATTCGCATTGAACGATACTATGTACCAACTTTTCCTCTTGTTGCTCTTCTCATTAATAAGGATCAGAGTAAGCTGCGCCATTCTTCGCCCACCAATTATATCTTATTTTATATTTCAAACAATCGACATTTAATCAGTTTAATTGATTTCTATATTTTATTCTTTTCTTAGTTTAATCGTATTAATTGTGTCTCTGTTTAATCGACGTGTCTCTTCTGTATTTCAGAGCCACCAGTCGGTCGGTTTGCTTCCAGAAGGAAGAGCGTTTTCGCGGAGACTTACAATCCCGAGGATGACGAGGAGGATGACGGCTTCAAGGTATATCATCTGTGTTATTGTTCTACAAAACTATCACGCACGTTCCCGATAACGAGACCGCGCGAATGACGCATCGTTTGCGAGGTCTCGCGTCTGTATCTTTCCAAAAAGAAGAGGAAAAACGGCCTGAACTACTGACAATGAGGAAAGAGTCTAGCTGATTGAATAAATTACATGCCGATGCCACGATAAATTCTATCGATGCAATCACGCTAATGGTCGTTCGCATAATGATGCTCTATTGACTTAATGGTGGCTCGAAGAACGGCAGATTTGTTCGTCACAAAACGCCGTTTCTCTTCTCTACGCGGTCTCGACACGTCGCACCGCCGTCGCTTTTAGACCTTCTGTCATCAGATGTTGCAATTGATATTTTTTTCCAGCGACGAAGCCTTCGGAAGCGTGCGTTTTTTTACGCTCGTCACGTCCGTCGAATTGGCGAAAACCGATACGTCGATTGTAGCTGCGTAAGGAATCGCCGAGACCGCAAAAATGCGTGTTTCGAAGCGCGTCGTATCGAGAGACGCAAGAAATTCTGTACGAGTGAATATAAACGTGACGAAAATTCGACACGAGAACAACCAACGATATATTATAGGGTCAAAATTTTCTCGAAGATTAAAATATCGGAATCGATCGCCCACTTCTGGCGCGATGCTAATCGAAGACCATTACGCGCTCTTACGTGTTTCGTTAATTATTTCCGTGGAGCTACGAACGATCCTAAAATCGGTCGGCCCCCGAAGACGTGGCGCACGTGAAGGACAGGTTTATATAACATTCGCACTATAGTATTATACATTCGCACGTATTTGTTATCGTCGGTATTTCGCTTCGACGAGGAGGAGCGACGGTGACGAACGCTCCGTCTTCGACACAGAAGCAGTTTAGGTTTTTTTTTGGTGGAGGCAGAAAATAGAGTCTCTCTCTCTCTCCCCCTCTCTCTCGTTACGAAATGTCGTTATACGCCGCGCGTGTATATGTGTGTGTATACCTACACACGAGGTACATAATATATATATATCACAGTCTATTAAAGCATAGCTCTGGCGCGCAGTCTCTCTCTCTCTTTCTCTCTCTCCCGCGGCTTGCTGCCGCGCGAGTGACGAAACGCGAACGAAGAGTTACTTTGCTCGGCGATGCGAGGTCGGCGATGTACCTTTGTGACGTCAGGCCTCGTGTTCGATAACCTGGCACGGACACGATTTATATATGTATATGTATGCATCATTGTCGTGTGTACGTATCGTGCATACGCGCACGTGAATGAGGGAGAAAGGAGCGCGCACGCCGGTGTATGCATGTGTGTGTATGTGTACATAATATGTATCTGTAGGGTAGTAAGGGGGGTTTGCGAAGGGTCGCCGGCGTGGCGCGGCGCGGCGACGGGGTCGGGTTCGACGAGAGAAAGAGAGAGCATTTTCACAAAGATAGCCCTGGTGAATCCGATTATCGTCACCCCGTGGTGGCCGGTTACACGAAGAGGAAAATCGGCTATCTCTCTCCCCGGCCTATAGTGGAGCCAGGCCGACCGACCGATCATATTTTCTCTCTGCATGCTACGGCTGCAGGACAATATAATGGAGAAAAACTGGGACACTCGCGATTTTTAGAAAAGCCAAGACAAGACTACTTCGACGTATGCGGACCTTCTTAAGCGTTTTACGATAAAAGGTGCATCTTCTTCTTTAACGGTGAATTCCTCGGCCAAGTTGGAGTCGATTTTTCCTCGGCGAAGATGTCGAGGTGCTAACAATATCCGCGTTACGAGCAAGAGAAAAGAGCTTTTCGCGAATTAAATATCAAGACGCCAAATAGGTAAAAAAAAATCCTACACTCAGCTAATTTCTTCGATTAATGATTGGATTTTTAACTTCAGACTTGGGGAGAATTAAAAAGATATATAAGAACTGAAGAGAGTTGGAGAGATAGAAAAATTGATTTCAAATATCGGCACTGAAAGTCTCATCGTTAAAATATAATGCGCGCGAGAAACGGGACAAACCGTTCGCGCGCTCTCGGTGATGGAGAGAATATACGCCGAATGCGCGGCGAAATAACAGTTTTGCAGGTGCAGGCACACGTCGACAAACGGTTGACCCTCGGCGAAGTTCTAATCATATACGATACACGCGACCGGGCCGCACAATGGCGCGGCAGATGGGACAACATCGGTAATGGGAACGTGGAGTAACGGTTCCCGACGAAATTGATCGTTTCTGTGTGCAACAATTGGTGACGATAACGAGACAAAAGAACCCGCCGCTCGCTTGTGGAGAGACCGATTACCACGTGTGCACTTGCCGCAAGCGAGGAGTACGGCTGGCCGCAATAACGGCGCAAGTTTGCTATCCAACGTGCGGACCAAGTTTTAAAGAAGAATAATTTTTAACAGCAGAGGCGCGAGCTTTTACGGGCCAGAAGGATTAAGGTGTAAACGAATAATGTAACGTGATTAACCGCAGCGCAGCTTCAGCGAGGGCTTTTCTAATTCCTGAACAATGGAACATTTTAACTCGAAGATTACTCTGCTTTCTTATGCACGGAAAATTTATAGCGATTACAGTGATTATGCGTCTCGTTCTAGATGCTTTTAGACATTAAAGATTCTACATAGATATTAAACATCTTGAATTTTATCGTAAAGAAAAATGCATAGCAAAGGCTCCGTTGCATAATTTTTATACAACCTCGTGGCGTTTTGATTATTAATAATTTCGCCAAGGATCTCAATTTTATTGCAAAATTGTAATAACTTGATAATTTTTAAAATCTGACAAACAATATACTATCTTTGAAATAATGGTGAGTGGAGCGTGGGAGAGGTCAAAGTTCACCGTATCAAGTCTAGCATAAAGGGCAATATCTCAAGTTCTAGTCAAACTATCGAATTTGCTTATTGTAATATTTAAAGAGAATTGTGCTCTTACAAAAGACCTCATTGCGCAGTTCCCAGAAGTCAAAAATTTAATAACAACCCGGAAAGAACAAGTAATAAATGTTGATTGAAACGTTGTAAATATATCGATATAGTGGTAAATGTCAGTCAATAAAAAATTAATAACTTTAAATGTTTAATAATCATTTACCAGATAATAATGCTTCTTATGAATAAATAATGTTTTAATGTTGTTCAATAAATAAAAAAGGAATAAAATATTGCATGTTTTGCATAATTTTCGTTTATTCAGATTCGAACTGCGTTAAATCTATTTTTAATTATTCGTCAAGGGAGATAACTTTCTTGAGGAGACAACGCCTCGAAGAGGGGATGTCTCATTATACAAGCACTTTAACAGTGGATTTAAAAATTTCGTCTAACAATAAGCTACATTTTATCTTATAGGCTTCATTTTGTCTTCATACGGCTCATTGATTTCAGATGGTCCATCCAAAGAGCGACGAGCAGCGACAAAGGCTCAGCGAGAGCGTCAAGAACATACTCCTGTTTCGCGCTTTAGACGAGGTAAGTTAAACATAGTGCGTTCATCAGCCGTGATCGCAAATAGGAATAGGTGTAACAGCGACTTGGTAACCGCGCCAGTTGGGCGAAATACCAAGAAATCCACGAATAATCTCTTATTAGGAGCAATCGGTTTTGCAAGCAAAACGATTTGCATAATTGAGGTATAATTGTTTCTCTCATTAGCGATTTGTTGATGCATTAAATATAAGTTACTGGCCATCATTTGACTATTAGATAATATTAAGCGTTATAAAATACTTTATTTTTTAATATATTTTATATTAATTTATTCTAATTTTTAATTTTTATTTAATTCAGTTACACACATCGAATTATGTAACATCGCAAATTAAGAACCGACGAAAACAGGATGTTAGTCTAAAAATTCTCGCTTAACAAAAATCGATTTTACGTTAGTCAAGAATCAATTATGTTAAGAGGGAATATGTAATGATGAAACACCCTTGTATACGTATATAAACGTATTTATGTACGTAGAAGCATGTACATCGATTATCACCGCGATATTAACGTGACTCCCCCTGCTTGCATACAATTTTAAAGCCAATATTTAAAATTCCGGACGATAATATCGCCCTAAAACGTATTTATATGTGTTTAATAAAATTACTTTTGCAGGAACAAATGGCGGACGTACTGGACGCAATGTTCGAAAAAACCGTTCAGCCGGGAGAATTTATTATCCGACAGGGCGACGATGGTGACAACTTCTATGTGATCGAGAGGTAATACTTTTTCTTTATATATTACAGTTAACGTATCGATAGGCTTCTCCCTTCAGCGGGAAGCTCCAGTGAACCAAGAGGAGATGCGCACAGTTGATCAGTGCTTTTACTCAGAGCTGAAAATATTCGAACAATAATGTTTAGTAATCTAATTATTCGATGGATTATTTTGTCGGAATTTTAAATTATTCAGACAATAACAGGAATGTGTAACTGCCTTACAATTTTCTATCTTTTATCTATTTCCAATAGCCTCTGTTGCATTTCGTGTTTCAGAGGAAAATTCGAAGTGTACGTCAAAGATCCCGCCACAACAACAGAGAATCATATTCACACTTACGATAATCGCGGTGCTTTCGGAGAATTGGCCCTTCTGTACAATATGCCCAGAGCAGCCACTGTCAAAGCTATCACGTCTGGTACACTCTGGGCCATGGACAGGCAAACCTTTCGACGTATTCTCCTTAAATCCGCGTACAAGAAACGTAAAATGTATGAGAACCTTATTAATAGAGTTCCGATGTTAAAATCTCTGGAGGTAAATATTATGTCGCTATTTATATAATTATTTTTCTAAGAAATTTATGGAATATACTTGTGTTTTAAAATCTTAAATAGCTCTTGAGTTTGTATTTTAAGATTATATAAATATAATTACTCCGTATCTTCTTTATTAAAGCTATTCCTCTTCTTTAATTAAAAATAATATTCCAGTACAAAGAAAAATAATGTTCAAAATATCAGTTCTTACAAGATTTAAATTGTAAAATATGTTAAATTGAAAAATCTTCCAGTCTTACGAGCGGATGAATTTAGCAGATGCCCTTGTACCGAAACAGTATTCCGATGGCGAGCAGATAATCAGGCAGGGCGATACTGCAGATGGAATGTACTTCGTCGAGGATGGCGTTGTTAAAATCACTAGACTCGGCGAGCACGGCCGTGAAATTGAGGTGCATTTATTTATATTATACATTAATTCGGTTTTCCGCGAAACGATCCGATTACGTTGGCGATGAGGGCCAAGAAAATTCTCTCCTTACTTACCCGGCCACCTTTAATATTCTGCAGATTAATCGTATTCCGGCTGGCGGTTATTTAGGCGAGCTGGCACTCGTGACGCATAAACCACGCGCCGCTTCGGCCTACGCTGTGGGGAACATTAAACTAGCATGTAAGTATATTTCATTACTGCGCCCACGATTTCTGAATTGATAGGTAATCAATAACATTGCGCCGAGTAATTGCGGATATCGATATTTACCGCAGTAATCGGGCTTGTTAAATGACGGAAGATAGTCGCGATATCTCTCTCTGCGGGTTTAAATCTATTTTGAAATTTTCTATATACAGGATGCCACATTATAATAAACTCACAAAAATGATAATTTTGCTTGCTTAGAGTGATTATTTCATTTATTCAAACGGTCATTCCTTACACTTACAGTTTTGGACGTTGAAGCTTTCGAACGTTTGCTAGGCCCGTGCATGGAACTTATGAAACGTAATATCGACGATTACGAGGAACAACTAGTCAAAATTTTCGGCAGCAAAACCAACATCTCTGACATTCGATGAACTGTTTCCGGACAAAGCTACGTCGCCATGCTGCTGTACTAAAGGATGCGACATTTTCGTACAGCACGTAATGTATAACGAGCACAAAAGAACTTGTACCACCTACTTCTGAATCTCATCCCGCGTGTTTCGGGTATCATCTCGGAATCAACAACTGTTCATATGACTGTTCACTTAGACGTATACCGATTAAGATTCGTCGATAATAGTTACCAAGTTTATACTTACGGCACACATTGAACAAAGCTATAGGCTGCTCGATTATGTGTATAACGTAACGACACGGTATTAATGATTATTCTCTAAGACTGTTTTGGATCAAAAAGAGAGTATTAGTGCATTCTGTCGCTCGTGCTCGATCGTTTGCAAAATGAATATCTTTTATTTATTATTGCTCCAGTGAAAGATTGGAATATAATATTTTGAAGGCTAGAACACATGGACATTGTTATAGTATTTAACTTATCCCCCGGAATGATTCAAGTTTATCTTAATGTATTCAATCTATATGCTCACAAAATTCGTGTATACTCTCGTGTATTATCCATTTTTGAACAAATCAGCGGCTACATTTATAAGATATAGTAGAAGTATAGAATATTCGAAATTGAATGCTCTTCTAACGCTACTTTCTGGCAAAAGATATATTACAAGAAAAATGACCATATTAGTAATTGAATATTGACACAAATCTCTTGCAAGATTTCTACGAAATACCTAATATGCATATCATTCTTTCGAAGATAATGAAAGTAACATTGCCATTTTTAATGAGACAGAACTGTACGTACAATATTCTTTGATACACCCATTTAACAATGTAATATCTTGATAAAATATCAGGTCAGACAATCAAGATTTTATCTATGATTCGTGGCGATAGTAGATACACACTTTACGAATAAATATGCATATATACATACACAAGGAGGTACGCAACGCGCACATAGTGGTAAAATAATTTTCTAATTCGATTCTTATGTATGAATTACTTTTTTATGTGTATAATATATCTTTCATGTTAAAAACATTGCATTCACAGAAGTTATCGTAGCTTTGTACATAATTATTTATAATCAAATTAGTATATACATAGTATGTATTACATTAATAGAGTTTTACTTAAAAAAATCAATTATTTTTTATAGTAAGCAAAAAATAAATTCTGATAAAAAATTTTATATAGGTATGTTCTTTATTATAATAGCAATCGATAAACGCCAGAGTCGTACAAACGCATTCTATTTCGGATATAGAGTACTCTAAAAAAAAATGCATAGAAAGTCCAGAACTAAAGGAGCCTTAAAATTGACTTAAATGCGCGGATATAACGATGAAAAAAATATGTATATTGCGCGTGTATGTACAAGGTAATGTAAAAAAAATATATATAGAGAAACACAAATGTGAAATAAAAAAAGGGGCGTAACACTTTTTAATTGCTTTGTACTTACATGTATCAGATTAGGTGAATTTTAATGTAAAAAGGTAACCGCGCGTTTAAGCCAACGTTAAATTCAGTGTGTCTTGCCGATAAATAATGGTAACTCGAGGATCGATTACGAGAATCCGTCAACTTATTTTTATTACAGTACAAGACACGTTATGTGTATGATGATATATGCCTATCATCGTGATAAAAGTCCAGTCGAAAACCGATTCGATTATAGTAATGGACAGCGAATACTAGTCACTTTTTATGACCGTGTTTTTGTCACGTTGTCTTCTGGCAATTACATCGGTTACAAAAAAAAGAAAAGATACTTTTTAATACGGTGAATCTTGTATTTATCACGTAACTGAAACTCGCGATGAAGCGGCAGGGCTTTTTAAATAATATCACAATCGTGTGAGGGAGAAAAGGGAGACTAGTATGAAAGTGAAATAGAGAGAGGATAATATAAGAATTGTTAATATAATCGTTGTATTATCAATTATTCTTCACGTGCAACACTAATGCCTTGCATGGCCTTAATTTTTTTCCATGCAAAGCTCATTCTCTTATAAACAGCTTAACCAAATCTCGTGGAATTTTTTAAATAAATAGTTGAATGAATTAAATGAATATTTTAACGATCTAAAAGTAATTCACATTTTAAAACGTTAACAGTTGAAAAGAAGTTTGTTTGCGACATAATATGATTATCTTTGGTCTTCCACTGTATCTCCGGGCTGTGATATTATTTTCGACTGAGTATTTTATTCCTTTCTCGTAATCTCTTATAAGAGAAAATCGTAATCGTTATCGAATTTGCGAGGCATCAAACTGATGGATTCGTTTTAAATGATTCAATCAACGTATCTCTTATATATGTAAGTGCGACAGAGATTTTAATGGATTAACAAAAGTGATTTGATCATTGTTGGACACGAGAAACTCAACACGTATAAAAGAAAAGAAAGAAAAAAATAAAAAGAGTTGATTCGCATACTGAGTAAACTCGATACGCATAAGTACTTACTTGTGTTAGATTACATTCGCTAAATTAAGTGTGAAGCATTGAAGTTAGAATCTGTCCAATTCGCATCGCTGTATGCATCTATCATGAGATTTATCTTATGTGTTGCGTGTTGTCGTTTATGTGTGACTGTGGATGTGTTTGCCTGTGTGTATGTGACGATCGAGCCAGTAATTTGTTAATTTATGTTGCTACTATTGATAGTTTACACTTTCCAATAGTTGTATAATTCATGTTATCGTCATTAAAAGTAATGCAATACACCGAAATATGTCCTACGGATAAATATTGTAATAGTAGTATGCCTTATTGTGCCACTGGATCTTCGTCTTTCTGCTTTCAACGGGAGAAAGATTTATGAAATATCGAAGATACAGATTTCGTTGTACATCCGCGATTTACACTGCTGGATAAAACGATTAGACACTTTAGTAAATTTTCATATAAATGCCTTTATAAGTCAATAACGTTAGCGAATTAAAAATTTCACAACGGCAAGACATTGATAAGAATTATATAAGATAACTAAGAAAAGAAAAGATTTACTTAAAGAATGATTCAGAATAACTTCCTTATTACCTAATACAGAGAAAAGTATTAGAATTTTATTTTTATCTACACTATTTTTCCAAGAAAGTATCTTGTAATTTAGTCCAATTAAAATTCCGTCATTTCCCTTTTAGCTAGAAATTGATTGCAAATTTCATTCATTGAAATATTATTTAACATTGACATTTTTATTTGTCATATAATGCTATTTTATATAAAATCGTGCCCCAGTAATTTTCACGGTGTTTTATCATTATGTCCAGCAATGTATTATGTATCCACGTGCTATATCCAGCGATGGGCATTCGATTCTTCTTCTCACAAGTTTTCAAGCAATTCTGCTAGCGTAAAGTTTCAAATAATTTCGAATATTATATGGAGATTATATGAAAATCATGAATCTTAGTGAACCTTCAACATCTTGAAGAATTTGCTAATCTTAAGAAATCTTTAAAATTCTTGAAATTCTCTTTAAAAGAGACACATCGAAAATCTTGGAATTTTTAAAAGATAATTTGACAGAACGATAGAAATTAATTTTATATATCAATGTTTGAACGAATGCATTTATTGTGGTCATGAATTATTGCGATTAAGTTAATTATCACGATTACATTACATGGGAAATAATTTTAATTATTTTCTTAATGTCGATTTATCATAAAAATTTTTAATAAACATAAATGTTTCAAGATTTTTGAAACTTTTAAAGTGATCTTTCACTAGTCTTTCAAGAACTTTTTATTTCAGATAATATTCGAAATAATTCGAAACTTTCGTCGTAATGATTTAAAGCACTTGTTTTAGTCCATCTAAGTCCATCTTAAAACAACACCGCAATTCTAGTCCAGAGCGACATGCAACATAGAGAAGTGTTTCCGACCAAATAGCGTGAATCGAATCAGAGAGTTGACGAATTGACGGTGGTAATAATATCCGTAACGGCTAATAATGTGCTAGTAATACTTGGGTTTGACTTATGTTTTTCCTTGTACAACAATCCTAATGGTTTTTTTTTTTAATTTATCAAGCGTAGCGCGTTAGTAGCTGTTATGTATGTATTAGTAATGTGTCATTGTGCATGTAACAGTGCACTTTGCATCGGACCAATTTCAAGGAGCAATTGAGCTTGCGACTATCTTTTCTTCCTTTTTGCTCATATTCCTTCTCACCGTATGTAGTTTCAGCGTATTCTTCGCCGATGTAAAAACCCATTGTATAGAATTTGAAATTTCAAAATATTATGTGTACTAATAACTTTACTGACCCTGACTGAGCTACGGTGATTTAAATATTATTTCCACGCGCGTGCACCGTGGCTGTAAGCTTTATACGAAGTTGAGCCCTATACATGGCTCGACAGATACCTGCGAAAAGTAAATTTTCAAGTAATTCTCAAATCCCCGTATTATTGCACTTAAGGAAAGCAATACGAGTCTCAAACTCGATTGCGTGCTGACAATCGTCCGGTGTCATCATACGAGAACGCTTGTATTATTAAAACTATCTTGATACTTTCTGCTCTTATTTATTCTTTTAGAAATCTCTATTAGCATTTAAATATCGACACTCTCTTAATTCACACTGTACTTGTCTCTCCATACTGGAATGCTGATAATATTAATGTTTTGCCACGAAAAAAAAGAGATTATGCTTTTAAATTCCTTTGACAGCGACAGCATGTAAGTTAACGCGTCGCAAATGCTTATGTGCAATTAGAGTAAAATGAAAGAGAAGAGTACACTTCCTATATGCGGTAATAAACAATCGGGCAAAAATTGGGACGTTCGAGGGCCCAGAAGTATGTGCGTCTCTCTCTTTGCGTGTTCCCGTTGTGTCCCATTTTCCATTATGTCTTCGAACCAAAGCATGATAAAGAGGAACCTCTCTGATTGTACTGTGAATGTTGAATAAATTTAGAATATATAATTAGCCTTAAAATGTGTCTGTGTACACGTTGCTTGAAAGCGTATTATATACATATAGCGGATAACATCAGAATGGTTCTCCTTGTGTTCCATTAGTAATATAAGTCTTTTAGCGAATTTCTCGGATGAGTTGTAACGTGTCGTTTAAAGCGAACCGTGTCAAAGCTTACGCAAAGTGTATTTTTCATGTTGTAATTCGTTCGACGACGTATCCGCCTGGTGTGTCAAAATTCTTTGTACCTTCGCAAAAGAAGAAACGACAAAACGAGAAAAGAGACACACACTTAGATACGTAGCTGTTCTTTAAGAACAATCGGTATATCCGTATACATATCGCTTATTTTATATTTTAATAAGACTCCGTAAAGTTTCTTTTAAACGCGCGTATATAGACTCATTATTATTGTCCAGTCCGTATTCTATATGTTTAATAATATTGTTTGGAGTGCGGCCCTCCTCCCGTGTACATTTAATAGATTTTATACACATATGCGCATACGTAGGAACGCGTTTCTAGATATAACAAACTGTTGTAAATTACAAGATAGTGCGTACTTAACGCCCCTTCGTTTCGCAATGTGTTTTAGTATTGTATAACGAAATATGCGCATATATGCATATATATATATATATATATATACATATATATACATATATATATGTGTATATGTATATGCATACACTTATAGTATATTGTACACAATTGTTAGATATATATAGCATATACATATATCTAAAGTGTATATACATATACACGTTGGGTATGTATGCAAATATATAAATATATATAAAATATCAGTATATATGTCGACACTCGTTTCCAGCTGGTCTGATCGAGTATCATTCTAATAATTATAATGTGTTGATCTGGGCAGCGATACGATTCGAAGTAATCTAGAGCCGAATGCGAAATCGCACGATCCGATTTATTGTACGATACGATGCAGATGTGTGTCCATATATAATTTGTTAATATATATCGAGAAGTAAATAGATTTTACTAAAGATTTCTGTATGCTGAGCAGCAGGTTTATCTACGTAAAATAGATAGATGTAAACTGAGGTAATATCGATAATTGAAGGACGAGGGCAAATTGAACGAGTATTTTGTGCTTTGTAATATAAATTTGTAAGACGCGCGATCATGTCGTCCAATCTCTTTTTCTCTCTTTCCGAAGTTTCCGATAATACAAAAATTCATTTATACAAAGAAAACGAATCTCCCCGCAGGCGCTTACAGACTTGTAATGTTTATAACAATTATGCTTATATGGGCCAAGATAGAGCAATCGATAACTGAAAATAAGAAAGTTCGTCTTTGTATGCCTGTACCTCAGCGATACTTAGCAGCTAATTATGTTTCTTATTCAATTGTATTATTGTGTATTATTTATGATTATTACATTCGACGATTCGGATCAAATCACAATGTCTTCAGACATATTTTCATCTAACATACTCGTTAGAACCAATGATTCGAATCTTATTAAAAAATTATTCTAATTTGAACGATTATTAATTATTATGCCAAGTTCTTTCTTATTGAATATTTTATAGTTAAATATATTTTTTAAATGTTTCTGCTCGATGCAAAAGTGGGGAACAGATTCCTAACGACATATCTATATTTGTTCAACAACACGTATCACACACAATACTGGCACGCACAGCCATACCGAGAAACTGGAATTAATCGAATGAGCTTGTTCATGCATACAGCTGATGTACAATTATTATAATCATCTTCTCGTGCAGGATGTCATAGAAAAGTTGGATGCTGTTTTAAAGGTTGTGCTTATCGAAACGAGGAGAGCAACTCGCACAAACCGGATCTCCCAAGTTGAGTCACGTTATAATCTTTTTTGCGTCTCTACGATCATTGCAGTTCGCTATGTATCAACTTTTACCATCACAACACTGCCTTCAAAACAGCTTCCAAATCCTTTCCGCGATACTCGACGTGTAAACTGAGCTCGGACGTTCATGTGCGTATTTTCGCGATGGAGCCTAAGCGCGGTTGTAAACCCAAATCAAGTCTCAGATGCATACAATGGAAAATAAATATTTGGTGTGTCTCCCTTTATGCTTGATCAGCTAACATTTCGTACACGCTTGTCACACAGCGTCACTGCCCGAGATTTAAGTAGCGGCATTTGATATATCCCCCGTGTAACACCGTATCTCACAGTCGTCGTGGTTTCATATATCTCGGCACGAAGAATTCTATAGAAGGATGTATATTCAGTTCGCCAGGAAACTTCTCGTGTCCCATTCGCGAGGCTTCGCCTCCTGCTCTCGTACACTCATTCGGTGGTTCTGCAAAACATCGTCCGGGTGATCCTATTTTTTGGCAAACGCCCCGGTACGTTGTACAATTTTAAGTGAAATAAACGGATGCGAGTTTGTATTCGAGCAGCGAACAACAATATACACTTGGTATACTATAAATAAATAATATAATAAAAAGTGAGAATATAATAAATGAATGGACCTGTACAAAGTCTATTGTATTTATTATTATTATTGGTAACGTTTACGCACTTCCAATTCTCGTCACTACGCAAATAAACTATTTTAAATAAAATACGAAGATTAATGTTTTGCATATTACGAGAATTTTGCCAGCACTTTACAAAATATGTACATCATATTTCATAATCTTGGAGGAGCTTCACGAAGTATCATATCAGGTCTTTTATGTACAATTAATTCTGTGAAAGCTAACGCTATTAATAACGACCAACCAATTTGTTCCTGACAAACAGGACTTTGTTCGTTGTACATGCTTCTCAATTCTGTTCCTATTAACACCTTTGGTTCCTTTGTTTTTATCGGTTCGTCGCTTTCCTGCAGTAGCTTTTGCAGCATGTATTGTGTGGAGATACCCTCGTTGTCTATTACAAGTCCATAGATTTTTCGCAATACACGCTGCCGAAGTATAAAGATATTGTTTGCCACAAACCCTGTGGTGTCTGAAAGATTTGTAACAAAATATTTATATTAGATTTTTCTTCCTCATACAGTGTATAACAAAAAAATATCAGCACTAGAAATCAGCACAATGAAAGTGCTTATCTTTCGAATTGAATCATAGATGCAACTATAGAAATCTTTACATTTATTTTAAACTGATTGATCCTTTAAACTTATATTTTCAAAACAATAATTAATGTAAATTAGGAAATAGAAAACTATATATTTCTTATTCTTCGTAAATCAATTTTTACTTTCCTTCACAAAAAAGAAAGAAACGATTTTTCTAATTAATAAATTTTAGTCGTTGGAACATTAATACGATTAATAAAGCATAATTTTCATACCATTAAATTTACTATCCAACAGTGTGAAATACGACAGAATGATAGCGCCTATTGTAGCTTGTTGTATAAAGTTCTGATAAAAGTGACGGTTTTGTATAGGGCCTACGTCACCACCGGTCTCTTGCATTATATACCGATCAGCCTTCGGTAATTTTTTAGCAATTGGTATTGTCTAAATAAAAAGAAAGTTGTGATGACAAAATATCCTATAATTGGCTATCTTTAAACAACAGACTTATTTTATTAAGTGAATAAAAAACTCTAATGCTTTAATATTTACTTCTTGCAGTAAAGTATGAATATTTTCTTTTGTCATTTTTCGCGGAAAAGATTTATAACTCCACTGTAATACTTCGCAATTGCGATTTAATAATGACCAGCTTATCAAGTCATGTCCTACGTATATACCCAATACTGTGTTGACATCCTGTAACATACAGATGGAATTGATCGAAAATGCATCGAGACAGAAGAAACTATCAATATTTTTCTTATATAATTCTTTAATTAGAAAATTAAGGAGAGTTTGGTTTCTTTCGTACCTTTTGACTAGTATCAGTATTTTGTGGTGTTACAACCAAGCCTGACATAATCTTCTTAGGAGGCCTTTTCTTGCCACATATAATTGACTTATAAAAATTATATACACATTTGTTATTCATACTTTTTACTTGTAACAAATCATCCAGTGATTCAAACGGTCCATTATTTGCACGGTGCAATTCTAATTTCTCTGCACGCTTCTTAGTAATGGAATATCTTTGCAAAAATAATTTTAACAGTAATAAATGTACAATTTGTAATACATGATTGCATATAAGTTCAGGAAACTCTCACGCAAATGGTTAACTTACTGTAGTAAATCTTTCATGCTTTTGCTATTTATTATTTGGAGTATTTTCTCCTTATCTTCTGGAGAGAGAAGGTCCATATCAAAAGCGTCGGTGCACATGTTCATTTTAAATACAGATGCGCTTAATGCCCGATGCTTGTAAATCTGTAAAGAGAGAATAAAAAAGAAATAAAATAGAGGATATTAAATTCTAAAAAAGAAAAAATTAAAAATTTTCGGAGAAAACTTGTAAACCCCCCCCCCCCAAAATTTATAAACTTTATATGAGGTACTATTTTATAAGATAATTACATACTTATTATTCAAAAATTATTAATCTCTGCTTTGCAGAAAATAACTGCAAAAAACATACAAAGCCTTACCTGCGCTCTTTGGTTTTTGATAACTATATTAAAAAATCTCGTCAGCATTATGTTCCACATTTTGTCGTAAAATTATTGACATAAAATGTGATCGCTTATCATCTTATTATTATACATTCAATTGACGTCTTTAATATGTATAATCAGCATTATAAATATGTTAGACATAAATTTAATTTGTGTGCAAACAATATAAGTAAATATTCATCACATGTGAGTACTGAGAACTATTGACCTAACCCGACCTAACCTAACCTGCCATAAATGAATGCAATATTTTTGCACTTTACACGTTCATAAACTGCATATTATATATATTATTTATTGCGAGCTTGAAGGAAAAAAGCTGAAAGACAAAAAGTACAGTTGAAACATCTTTCTGTATTTAAAATAAAATAGATATATAATTAAATATTAAAGAAAAAGAGGATAAAAAGTACACAAAAGTACAAAAAGTTCAGCTTGTAAAGAACAAACCTCTAGTATTTACATATCTTGACGTCAAGTTGGCTCAAGTGAGAGAATATGCCAGAGAATTTTGCTGCCTTGGATTGGCGATACTGGACCCAGCTGATCAACTGAAAATTCAAATTTTACCTTGCAGTTTCTGGAAGTTTCCAAGTGTTTAAAAGTTTCGTCTAACCGGTCTAACGGAAGGTAGCCCGCTTGCGGGTTTTGCAGTTTTGCTTCTGTTTTCTCACGAAAATAATTATGCAACAGAATTCAGTCAGACGTAGATCATCCAGTAATCCTGTAAGGATATCCATGATCGAACGATGGGAGGATAAGAGCTCGACAGGAGCTCGAAGTGATCAACGAAGGACGCAAACATTGAAACCGAAGGGAGCCGGTGAAACCTCTCACATTCCCAGGGCTCGTTTTCGGAGCTCCTCCAGCGACCGAGCGGGATCGCTCGGCAGAAAATCGTATTTGAAAGTGACAGGTAAAATATGGCATGTAAAAGCATAAGGTCTGTTCTCTGTTGCTGCACTGCTGAACTAGTGCAATAAGTTAGAGTGAAACAAGTATATTTTCTTTCACTCTAACTTACTGCACCGTGTGCACTAGTTCAGCAGTGCAGCAACAGAGAACAGACCTATACTCAAATCTCTTATCTTTTCTAATTACTTGATGTGAGCCAGCACAGGATAGAAACGTGTCTTCAATAAAGCAAAGATTTAATTCAATTTACTTAATTTGAGATCGTTTTGACTTCTATTTAAATTATGTTCAACTTATGTATGTATGTATGTATCTGTGTAGGCAGAACTCCGCTCCAACGGCAACCAACAACTCCAATCACCCCAGTGAGAGTTTCCACTAAGCTTACTGTCCCAGGCCTAGTGCTTACAGCAAGTTCTAGCAAACATCATGTGCCATTATCAATGGGTCGATCGCCGTCTGCCGACCGTGCTAGCAGCGTGGGAGCTAAGGGTCCTAGGAAGGACACAAGGCCCTTAGGCGATAAGACTTATCAGATGGACCTGCTAAGAAAGATAGACAAGTTCTTTGAGACGAATCAGCGCTCCGTGATGTTAAATAGCAATGGAAGTTTGAAACCGATTACATTGAAGATGTTTGTGGAGGTCTCTAGCTCCCTGTTGAAGGACTTTGAAGTCAAGCACGATCTCACGGTGGCAAATTATGTAGATGAATTACCAAAATACGCGAAGAAGCTACACTATCCTGGTACGATGACGAAATCGTGGCTGAAGACTGCCAATGCAATGCATTCGTGGCCTTATGTTCTCGGTTGGATCGGCTGGTTGGTGGAAGCATACCAAGTCAGAGAACTCGCGTTCAACAGATACCAACTGGACACTTTGCCATTCATAGGAATGGAGCAGGAGGCTCAAAGATATAATATGGAGCTTCAAGCAATGTTGGAGTGCTATAAAGTTTGGAATGATGAAAAAGAAGACGAGGAGAAAGAACTATTTGAGCGATATCTACGGAATATTGAAATTCAACAAGGCATTACTAAAGACGATATAGCTCAGGCAAATAAAGAATTGGAGGAAGAAGAAGTGAAGTTGCAGATGCATGAAGAAGAGTCACAGAAACTCGATGAAAAAATTAAATATTTACAAGAGAAATTAGCGACTTTACGCGCCAAGGAATCTCAACAATTAAACGATATTGAAACCATGGCGGATCATATAAACAAGCTTTCCGCCGATACAAATCAGTTAAATACAGAACGTGAAAATTTAAATGAGCAAATTCGGATTGGAAATATACAATATAAAGAATTACTCTCAATCGTGAAGAATCAACCCATGTCTAAGACTGAAAAGGAAAATATCATCAAAAAATGCACGGAGGTTCAAAACTACATACACCAATTTGACGAGCATTTGAAAGATTACCAAAAGGAATCATACACTTTAGATATCAAATTCGCGTCTCTAAATAATAATCTCAATAAAGCAATATTGGCATATAATAAGGAGGTCTTTATGCTTATCGACAATGATGTTGGTCTGAATTTCGATGAATTAAAGCTTCCGGAAAAAGAATTGTTGAATCCGGAGATGATGGATATAATGGAAGAAAAGGCCTCTTTAATCAAAACAATCAAAGAGACATTGATGAAGCAATGTAACGAGACAGAGTCTCTTATTCAATCTGACACCATGAAATTGGAGAAACTGCAAGAAGAAATTAAATCTTTGCCGGATGAAAGCAAACTGAAGCAAGAAATATCTCACATTAATGAAATGAAGGAAAGTGCAAAGGAAGAGAAAGCTAAGCTTACAAAACAGATAGAAGATCTAAGAAACGAAATTAAAAAAATGCAAGATATGATGCCAGATTTAAAAGCGATAGACCTCGAAATAGAAGAGGCACAAGACAAATTAGATGCAGTTACAAGAAGAAAGACGTTTCTACAGCAAAAGGCCCAACGGTTTTTTGAAGAATTTTATAACATCATCGGCGAGCACAGAAGAGAGCTTCATCATATTATAACAAAAGACAGAACGCCAAAAACAGAATAGAATTACATTTCTGTAAAAATATTTTTATAATGATATATCCATCATATATTACTCCGTATTGTTTGTATTATATTGTTTGCATTATACGCCATTGTATATTACATGGTATGGTTTCAGTAAAATGTTGTTGCATCTTATTAAAATATAATATGTACAAAAATTTTTATTTCAAATAAAGAGTTTCATAAATATGTTTTTATCGCAGAACTCTCGTGCGTTGTCACTTATATACAAATAATAATAGATACACATTCTCTCATCTCGTATCTTTTTTTAATCCTTTTTTTACAAAATGATGCAAATTCTAGTATGTAAAATATTTCTATCCTATTAGCTCTATATGTCATGACAATATGCAACTCGCATTTTCTTTTTTCTTTTTTTAAGGTAAGTTTTAACATCATCTGATAAGTTACACAGTTGAAACATACGTCCCTTAACTCCACAATGTACATGATACATTAATAGTTCACGAATAACAAAAAAGGTATTAACGAACACTATATATATATATATATATTACATACAAGATGTTATGTTCGAATAAAGTATTTGCCTTTCGGGAGTTAATTGCATTTTACAATAACGTTTTTTTCTTAATATTACGAATAATTGATCTTCTATTGAGGAGTAATTTTTAATTACCTTTCTAATTTCACTTCAAACTTCGACAATATGTTTATATTAAAAAAGTTGGAATATAAGTTTTGTCCGAAACATAAATACCTATATGTTACGCGGTAGGAAATCGTGCTCCAACAAAATATTGGAATGTGAATTACATATATGATCTATATCATAACTATTTGCTACAAGTATTATGCTTTTCGATGATCGATCATCAAATTATGATCATTCACGTCGTATTTTGAAAGTCTGCACTCCTCAACTATGAATGTTATCATTTAAGCTGTAGCTAGGTCCCGATTGCCATTTTTATCTTATTTTAATATGTATATATGTACATGTAAAACATAGTAATCAGTGTACAATATCGATTAAAATGCAATGAGATATCTAATACAATCGGTTTTAAAGAAGTTGCAATGCTTTCCAGTCTGTTTAAATATTGGTTTTTAAATAATTTAAATATATTCTCAACTTTTTTCGCTAGCTCTTTACATAAGACAAAATTAACAAACAGAGATTTAATCAATTTCGTATGTTTATAATTTTCAAAATTATGAGTTGTGTGAATAAAAATGGCAATATAACATGCAACTCGATAACATTAACTTTGATATATATAAAAATACGATTATATTAATTTTATCTTATGTTGAGCTTTATTGTATATTGCTTTATTTGTATATAACGTGTATGAGAGTACGTGTACGTCATGTGCTGTGTATCAATTTTTTCGCTTTTTTAAAGAGGAATTAGCCTATATGCACGTGCATTTACTTTATAACTTCTTTTCTTTACATGATTGATGAACCTTTTTATCGCAAACTACCACCAGATAGCTATGAGATCATACAATTACATACTGTGAAAGCATATTCTATTGGTGACTGTTGTGAAAGGATTGAGAGAAAGAGAAAAATGTACGCTATTTGTATTTAAGTGCGATTACAAATAACAATTGATGGATTCATAGATGCTCCAGAAGAGCCCACGTACATACACGCTGGTACCCACGAACACACAATCGTACGCAAAAATAAAGAGTATCCTACGTATATTTAATAATTTTGTACTAATGTTTCGTATGCATTAATGAGTGATCAATACATTTAATTATACTCGCGTGAGAATAATATTCCGAGACTTGCTATAAGATAAGATTGATATGATCTATATTACAAATAATTCAACAGAAATATTTTTAGATACAGCTTAAAAGTCTTTGACATAAGATACTTTTAAAACGTAAAAAAATAAGTTTTATGCAATATATACAATAACCAGGGTCGGATTTAGCCGTTTGCTGTCTATAGACACATAAATAGTGCCACTCAAAAGAAAGCTAGTTTGTTTAAATGTCATTCGTCTTTTTAATTGACATAATCTAAATTATGGCTAAATTAGAAAAGAAAAGAATGTTCAATTAAAAAAAGTGAAAGTTATTAAATATATATATTCAATATTAAAGATCTATTTACACATATCCGTGATATATCAGTGCCGTTTCCGTATAGATCACGGATATGTGTAAATAGATTTTAATTCTTTTTTTGAAATATGAGATATAATAAAATTATATTTACATTTATTATGATTTTCTTATTAAAGACAGTTTTGTGAAAAACTGCTGTTCTAGGCCGATGCCTATAGTGCCTACAGTTAACTCCAACCCTGATAGAGTAACGTTCTATTGAAACCGTTTACAACTTCAAATTTTAGGTAAATAAAAACTTTATGTTTATCTAAATATATTTGTGACTTCGTATAAAATAAAATAAACAATTTTTACAATCCATATTACGTATAGACCTCACTTTTCGCGTTTATTATTTATTTAGATTTTTTGTTAGTATACGCGATTCACTTAGAGTATTATTTCGATGCAATCCTAAATTATAGGATAATTTAACAGATCGCTGTTCCACACACACTCTGCGTTTTATACTTAGAAATTGTAAAAACCAGTATGCAAAATAGATAATGATCTTTTTGTCATTGTATGTACAACTGGCAAGTTAAACGAGATATTTTTTGATACGTAAATATTAAATTCATCGGCGTTTGTATATTTAAATTTAACTTGCGGTATCTCAACTAATTCTCATAGATAATTCGTATATTTGTGGCCTCAGTAAGCTAAATTTATTATAAATTCCCAAATTGTTGAACGAACAGATGAATATCATTTAACATACATATATTGATCAAAAACAAACTCCAATATATCCATGAAATACATAAAATCGTGCAATCTGCATTACATATGTGTAGGATATAAACGGAACATTCATTCGTTATTAAAATTATTGGAATCATCATAATACGTAGTTAATCAATAGGTAAGAAATGTTTTCGTGTTCTATGAAACTTGCCTTTTATACTATACAATTAACTGAACAATATTCAGGTAGCGAGCATTCGCATAATTTTAAAAGCGCTAACGCATATAATGCATCATATGTAACAAAATAGTAGATGCTAAATCATAACAGTGATTAATTTTACAGGCAAAATTGACTGTCACCATGATTAAGCATCCAATTAAATATCTGTATTTTTTGCGTTATATTAAAATATTTACAAATATTCAAATAGTAAACCATATGTAAACTGCCATTTTTTTATATACGACATATTTCTCTAAACTAATTTACCCTTGCAAATTCGTAATTACATGTTTTTGATTCTCATAATTGTTTCTTTTAATGGTTCTAATTGAGCTATTTACATAACGCGTCTTTCTCTGTTGAGAGGTGCACTCGGCACACTTCGATAATCACTGGTACGGTATAGTCCTTCGCGATGTCTGTTTAAATACTTTGTCACACATCGATCTGTATATCACTGTCTTCCGCTTCACTTTCAGTACTCACTATAGCATCTTCCCCCACTAACAAGGCAGCAGGTAAGTTCTGTGGTACATTATCAATGTCTAGTCTCGGAGTAGAATACACATTTAACACTTGTATCGTTGTAGGAGACGTCGAGAGACACTGCGGCACGGATCCTAGAGGATCCCCGCTTAGCGCGTCGCAATCCAAGGAAGTGGACAATTGTAATTGTAAATTATGAAGTTCAGGTATATGTGGACGGATCTGAAATATGTAAATATTGTATAAGACGCTACAAGATAGAATTGAATATAAACGAGCTTCAGTTAAGTAGCGACGAATACCTTTAATCCATCTGCCGTATGAGGATTTCTGCAACCTCTACATCTACACTCCACGCAAGGCTTACTTTCGACGTAACAAGGACACCTTTGACCACAACAGGTAAGTTTCCCAGGTATCGCTGTGGCATTACCACATCTGCATCCTTTTCTTTTACTTCTAGCAGAACTCGACCTTGGCTTCTTAAAACTGCCCGAAGACTGCTTATAACACAAAGTGAATTACATTATTATCGATACTCCCAATAAAATGTCAGTACAATTAAGTATTACAGATCAATGCAGAAGTAGTCAGAATTAAAAGCTGGAACGAATATGCCTTTTGAAGGCAAACAGCAAACGTCTGCATTAATCTTTCTTATGGGACCTAGGTAAATGTGTGAGTCAAGATTTCTCTAAAACTAGTATTAGTATAAAAATAAGAGCAATAAATATGTACAGGTTAATTAAGCTCAACTATAATCATTAATAGATGTGTCGGAAAAATTATTGTACCTTACAAGAAGTGTTAACAAAGGATGGACATTAGCATTTAAATAAATACAGTGCAATGTAAATCCTGTAAGGCATAAGATTAACCGAATATCTATTGAAATTACTTTGCTGCTCTTTGAAGATTTTTTCTCAGAAGGGGTCCCATATTTAAGGTGGGAAGACGGAATGCATTTTACCCCTCCTACAGAGCCGTGCTGACTTCCATCCATCTCCTGTTGCCCCGTGTTTTCCGTATCTTCCGTAGCAGCCGCTTTCCGTTTTATTGTAATTTTGTTACCAGACCCAGCGTACATCACAGAATATATAGAGGATCCGTTTGATACCGTACGAATCGTTGGTGATTCTAATTTGACAGCAAGAATACAATCAAAAATTATTCATATATTACTTATAAATGATATTCATATAATATTAATAGGATTGTATATGCATATTCGTATCAAGGAAACGTTTCTGTTCTCCATACCGGGTATGCTCTGGGATATCGCCTCAGTGGTCTGGATGTTATTCCCCTGTGTCTGAGTGGAGGTAGTGCTGGTATAAACGCACGGTAGGATACTGTACGCGGATTTGGACAGGCCGGCGTTGCTCTTGAACTCGTCTTTGAAGCCCGCGCCTTCCTGGATGAGCTCCATCAGGCTGGTGGCACCTATGGTGGATGGAGCACCGTTGGTGGTGGAGTTGCTCGCGGACGTAACGGTGAGCAGCAGGGTGCGGTAGATGCTGGTGCTGGTTAAATACTCGCATAGCTTCTTGTAGCACTGCAGCAGTATCCGCAACTGCACGTTCTCCACGTACTTGTCGTAGTCCTTGCACCAGCCGCACGACGGCTTCAGCTTCTTGCGCCCGCCGCGACAACCGCGGCACACGTGATGCTGACAGTTGGTCTCGGTCGGCGTGTGCGGCTCGATCAGCAGGTTCGAGCACACGGTGCAGCTCAGGCTCTGCCTCAGATACGGCACAAGCCTGTAGAGATCCGTCCAGGAGTTGGAGTCGTCGGCGTCCGCCTGCAGCACCAGCCGACACGTCGACACGTACAGGCTCGTCGCGTTCATCGCGTTACGCGCCACTCCGCGTTCGCACTCATGCGAGAACCCTCGCTTCCCTCTCGCCTCCACCCTTCGCGGGCCTGAATGAAATATCAAACCCCTTAAACCTTACAGCCGCCGCCGTACGCTCCGCGCGTAACCATCCTCCTCGCGCACACAAACAAAACATACGCCATGTTTCGTCGGCGAGTACTCCGCTAACCGCTTCCCCCGCGTTCCCACAGAGGGCGGGTCGAGTATCTTTTTGACGCGACGCGACACGCGACCCGCGCTGACGCCTTATCACTGACGACACTGTCGTTGCCTTTAGCCTTATCGCGTCAACTGTCAAGTTGGATACATTCGGAGCGATCCACGTCAAATTGGAGTGTAGAGTTAAGAGTATTTCTTTCTCGTTTTTGAAACTTTTCGTATGCACAGTGTGTATACAAAATAGTGAAACGTGCATTTGTGATTTTCGAATCGTCTGAATTTTGTTCTTTCTTATATTTGAATCTTTTAAACTTCCAGCTAATGAAAAAGTGCAATATGCTTGATAATCTTGAATAAATGCATTTTAAATAAATTATGTTATTCCAAAAGAAGGGAATATTTAAAAAAAAAAGCAACTTAATTCGTAGAAGACGGACTGTAAAAAAAGTCATTATGATCATACTCATTTCACAGCCGGTTATTAGAGATAATTCTCATAATTACTCAGATATTTTTGACAACCGACAAAATTGTATTCTTGTCGAACGGCATATATGTGGCGAGGGCCTAGCTGTAAGTCGCATAAATCGCAAGAACTTAAAAGTAAAGACATAAAGATAAAAAGACAACGCGCGAAAGCGCGACAGCGTGAAGCTCGGAAATAGGACACAAAAAAAAAACAATCAAAATAACGTTGAAGAAGACTCATTGTCAGTGCAGTTCGAAACGTTCTATGTATATTTATTAAACTATATTTTATTTTTAATTTGACATATATTCTTTGTTTGCTCATTTATTGGCTCTTGAACTTTTCATATTGAATCAATATAATTTTCTGCATGTTAACTCTTCAATATTATTCGAAATTCCGTTGTGTATATCTCGTTCACGTCAATATTATCGACGTTTCATACCAATACCACGTGTGAGTGGAAAAGAAATCTAAATATTATTCGCTTATTTGCTATCTATACTTATTTCGGCGTGAATTGCCCGAAAGCATCAAACGTCGAATATATTGTCGGATGAGGAGGTCGTCGCGATCGAGTTGCGTGAAGAAAAGGATTTATTTATATAAAGAAAGAGAAAAATTATGGTGTAACACGATCGACGAGTAATTTGCTTCATTTGCTTGCAGTATCGAGAGGAATGTTCCTCTCTGTCCTTGTTGCGTGATGCTGTTTCGCACATTTTGTTTTCGTCAACGTTACATTCGCCGCCGAGACATACTCCGGACTGGACTTTCTCTCGCCTCGTCCGTCGAGATCGGCGGGATCGTTACTGATTGTGAGATGAGGATTCGCGTGAAAAGTTGATTCTAACGCAACTGGATGGTTTAATTAAACCTGGACTTGCAGGTAAACACATGACTGCAGAAATTAATTTTGCGGTCGATATATTAGCGAAAAGCGATGATGTCTTAATTGATAATAAATGTTGTGAAATCGCGTTAAGAACCTAGGTAGCAGGATGACGTCTAAAGACGTCTTAATGACGTTAGAGACTTCATTAAAACGTTATTATAATATGTCATATTTGACTCTGCTACTTGGGAATAGTAACTATATATACTTATAATAAAATTGTCAATATGTAAAATTCACATATTATATTGAAAAATATTACATTGTTACACACTTGCGCGTATGCATAGGTACATATATATATTACTCTAATCTTGGAAGTTTCGTATTTTTGTTCTCGTTCTATTCTATTTTTTCTTCTTTTCGTATATACATATGTATAATGTTAGCACCATTAACGACGTAACTAAATAAAATTTTATAGTGGCAAAATTTTTATCTTATAATGTAGCTTATCCATATGTAGATAAGTAATATGTAGATAAGTATTAAATGTCCAATTTCAATAACAAGTTGAAAGAAAAATATCCGCTATGTATTAAATATGTATTAAAATTTAAATTTGGAATGAGTATAACGTGAAGACACTCATTTCAAGTTCTAATACGGGAACACCCCGTGTGTATGACGGTTTGACGCAAATACTAAATGAACAAATTATTAAAATCATATGCAGGTATTCTTCGCGGTCGTATGGCCGCGATAACGTGTAATGAATAAAATTGTACATTAACGCTCTTTCGCGAGAAGGAAAACTGAAGTATTACGCACGGATGTTGGTCGTAACGTTTCGTAACGTTTCTGCATCTACACGCGTCTTATACACGCATCTGCTTTCCATGGCCCTTGGATTTTGCGGCCATGGCCCGTCGCGCGGTTGGTTGATCGGTTGGGTAAGCCTCAGTACAATGTAGATAATTTGCCTCTTGCTCTCACAATGTGCTTTTCTGCCTTATGTTCATCAATTTGCCGTTATTCCTTACGCGTTCATCACGCGACCTTCGCGATCGGGCCCGTTCCAAATTATGTAATATGCAGCAACATCTTTCTCTCTCTTTTACGACGTTTCAACGCATCTGTTTTTTTATCTGACGAGTTTAATATATAGAGAATCCGTTCTCTGCTTCTTTTAGCTACGCTTTACATACACACTCTTCGAGGCGTAGGGGGATAGTCAAGGTAATCGTAATATATATGTTATTATTTACCGTCGAGAAACGGTATCAAATGTGATATTATACTTCTTCGACGAGCTATCGAGAAGAACGGTTGTTGATTATGACACACAAAATCTGATAATAATCGGTTGAAAAATTGGTGAATAAAGGCTACAGAAACTACTCGCTTACATCATAAACTATAATAGATGCAGGATTATAAAAATAAACCAGGAAGTTCTTATAAAACTGTCAAACGTCATCGATTGACACGAGCTGGCAACTACCTGTTACCCGTTTGGCGTGTTGACCTAACAGAACGGGGAATTCCCTTCGGAACCTGTTTCATGGGATTCTTGCCAAAGAAATGCAAGTCGATGCCCATACCGATTTCAACTGCCTTATTTGCAAAAACCATGCCGAGTAAAAATAGCATCTGATTTGTAATGCGCAATGCTCCTCTTTTTACTTCCGCCTCCAGCATTAATCTTTAGAATATTGATTTGCGTGATGTAATCCGGTACCGGGATTTGCACACATTCGTATTTCAATTTAAGAACCGATATATTTTTTTACAAGGTTAATAATATATATGGATTTAATCTGTTATGTTTAAGACCGATATGATCGATAAACGAATGCAAAATTACGACGGAACTCTCGTCAGCTCGAAAACATCTCTTAATCGTATCTTATCTCAAGAAAATGACGTGCATATGAAATGTATATCAGTTTTATCAGTAGAATCTATAGCTTTCTAGTGTCGGAAGTGTTTCATTAAGATACGAATGTCACCATGCAGCCTCTAGAAAGTTATAATATCGTTTCACACATTAAATGTCGCATAAATATCAGAGAATAAGAATCGCCGAACAGAAATTTAATATATCGAATTCGTTGAAAAAGAATTTGTTGCGTCCTTAAAGTGTTATTAAGATGCACATAAACATCTCTTTTGTGTGTACAATAGGTAATTAAAATAAAGCTAAAAGTAAAGCTTGTTTCCATAAAATTGAGTCTGCATGTTAAAAAACTGTATTTATTTTTACTTTAAGAATATTTCCAGATTTCTATTCTTTAGTCTTTTTGACATGCCAGTGTCGGTGTTTACAATCGTAGTTATGGATTATCTTTAATCTTTTGATTGAGGATTATCATAATTTATTACAGTTTCCTGTACACAGATTATTACTCGGTTATTCAGATTCATATTTCTTTTCCTCTTTACGAAAACAAAAGATTTCGAAGATTAAAAATTCGCAGAGTATATCGAGTGTTTAAAAATATATATGAATACTTGCATTCACCTCTCATTTGCGATTACACAAGCTGCCCGGTTGGCATCGTAAGTACCAATTATGATATAATATTGCGTAATTGTCTCGCTAATTAATTGAGACATATATGCTTGCGTATTTCGGAGCAATCGCGCATACGTTTACCTGCGCACGATCGCGAAGCACGCGCTTAGTTTTTGCGATTCGCGAAAACAATAGGTATTTCATTCTATGCACGGTAGATCCTGACGTGTGTATGAGTGGATGTGTTTATGTTTATGTATGGTGATGTAGTAGATCGATCCTAGGAACTCATTCTCGGTTAATTAATTACATTGACAAGAATGGAATTCATTATAGAAGATAATATCGATAAAACACGTGATTTCAACGTGCGCAATAAGACGTGAGAATATATGTATATCTGATGCGCTTTACGTGTCCCAGGAAATTAGATACATGCATTTACGTGCACCTGAAATAAAACGATAGCAATTCCGTGCACTAATGAATTACAGAACTAACAGAATTGGATAATATTCAAGAATATAAATGTGCTCTGCAAGGAATATGTTATAATCTAGCTGTCTTTAAAGGAGGCAAGAGGGGGACTAAAATGTTCGAAATCATACCGATGTGTGCAAATTGAGATAGCAAGGTGACACGACACGTCCAAGTCCTTCTGGAATTTGCGAAACCGGCAAACCTACTTATCGCATTCGGCGGGGTCCGGGTATTAAGTCCGATTCCGCCAAAGATAACGGCAATTTTTCTTTTAAATTGAATACGTAGCGTGTCGCGCGTTTCGTATTCACGAGTGAGTACGTTATCGAGTTTTCAAGACGCGTAACTCGACATCACCACTTCTTCTCTTTCTTCTTTTTCTTTCTCTTTCACTTTCTTTTTCTCTTTTCTTCTTCTTTTTTTCTTCTTTTTTTCTTCTTATCATCATAACGTCACGTTCTCGTATAAAACAACGCGTCAGCGATGGACGAACTGTGAATATTGTCACGTCGATCGACAAGATAAGTCGGTCCACAAGCATCAGCCGTTATATTTACGAAATTATCAAGCCGCAAATCTCCGAAACTGGGAGCTACGATGTCACGTAGCCAGTGATCTTTTTCCGACTACGAGAGAATCGAAATTTGACATATACCGAAAGTGAGTGTGATTATAAATATCGTAATGATGTTTTCTTTATTATGGAACTCTCTCAATCCGCTAAAATTTCGCAATAAATATGTTCGATATATCGTTATCGTTGCAAGATTTTAAAAGGAGTAATAAATTAAGCCGACACATCATCGTATCACAAAAGTAAAATGGAATAATCGATCTAGATGATAATGTTGTGCAAATTCTTTTGTATTTACGTAAACTGCTTTGTGTTTGTATAATTATTCAATTGTATGCGTGCTTTCAAGACGAATTAAAATTTTGAAAAGCATCAGATTTCTTATCATGCAAATCTTGATTAAATTTCAAATTTTTATACGATATTGTCACATAAATTATTACAACTCTATCTTTACGTCAGTCGTATAAATATAAATATACGAGTACTTTTCTTAAAATATCGTAGCTTTATATTAACGTAAAATTGTAATTTATTGCGTAATTATGTAAAACATTGTACATGTTCATAAATCTATTCAATTCAATTCAGAAACTGAAGAAAACAGATCTAGCAGAGTGCGTTTAATGAGAAACTATAATATATAAATTTAGAATTTGTTTTTACTGCGTTTTATCGATTTTAAGCAAAGAAAGCTGTTTTTAATCTGACGTGATTTCTTCTCCCGAAAATAGATATTGAGGAAGCTCGTTTCTTGCGTCTTTGCAATCTTTATGTATCTTCGTATAATTAAACTCTAAATTACAGTTCCGTTCAAGTAAAGTTCGTGCGAAACTAATTGAAAAATCTGATTTTATCATCTGTTTTTTCATCAGTAGCACCTATGCTGGAAGATCTTATTACTTATTTCCTGTCTCAGCCGTTTTGAAAACATATAACATATTAATATTCCGTAATACGTATTAATTTCCTGTAAGGAGGTAAATATCGGGGATACACCGGTCATCATTTCACGCATACTCCGCGGTATCTACCTGCAAACTTGCAGGCTGATCAACGGAGTCTCGGATAACGAGTGGAAAGTCCACTGACGAATTCACTTTCGGGGAAAACTGTGGAGCACGCAGTTATTATGGTTTCAAGCTTGAACGACGAGCTCAGGCGGGGGATCTGAGAACTACCAAAAGAGAAGGAATGTGTGGTGAATACCCTATATCTCGGACCGTCATCATACGTAGGTCTATACCTGACCATACGTAAGACAAGAAGCTCCTCTCGTACTGGCTACTCTCGTGGGGTACGCACGACCTCCACGGGAGAGGAGAGGACCTCCTGCTGTCATATAGAGGAGCGAATGGTCGCGACGCCGGTCCAGTCCTCTGTAAAGCGTCATCCACGTAAAACGTTCTAGTGGTGTGTCGTGCTTCCTTTTTTTTTCGTCACAAAGACGAGAGAAGAGACGCGACTTCCGTTTGATGCAGACGCGCGCGTGACATAGTGCGTCCGAATCTCGGCTGTGACCAGGAGAGTTGAACGCCCGACGAAGCGTGTCGTGTATCGGCTGTAATAGTACGGATTATTTATTCCTGTGTATTAGTGCTCGTCATCCCCCCGTGACTCTCAGCATCTTGAATTATTAATCGTGATCGAGAGCGCAATGCGGTAAGTCGCGCTAATCTGCTTGCATTTTGTTCTCACTCGAAAAAAAAAAAACGGAAGCAACGTATATCATTAAAAATCGCACTGCTTAAACACACCCTATCAATTAAAAGAATAGTATTTAAAAGATGTCGACGTATACCTAGATTTTCCTTGCAAATTGTTTTTTAATGATAGCGATACTCAATACTGAATACTTTGTATCAGATCCAACATATATGTCAAATCTTTACATTATTTTTATACTCTCTGACTAATGCTCTCGGTTATTACCTTAAGAATGACGTAGGATTCGGCTTACTTATAAATATCCTTGAAATTCTTGGATTTCTCTAATGATCTTCACTATGGAAATCTGAAGAACATATCAAGACAATGTCATAATGGAAATACTAAATGTAATTAACTGTCCTGTTAGCATGCAAAACAATTTTTGTACGTTTCGTTATATATCATATGCATTGCGATACATTCGAGAACTTTTGATTGCACACCCCTGATAAAAAAAATCGATAGGAAACAATAGGAACCGATACGATTTGCAAAGAATCTTATTGTTCCCTATTGTAACTTATCGTTTCACATTTTAGATTCCGAAAGAAATGTTATCGTTTTCTTTCATTCTTTGTTTAAAAACGACTAATTGTAAGAACGATCGATGCAATCGTTTTTATCGTTTCCTATCGATTTTTTTTATCAGAGACATCTCGATCTTTGATTTAGCACAATCATAACTTTAAGATACGCAATTGTTCAACATCACAGTCGCTCATATTTTTCGTTGAGAGAATATCTGCAAATCTACCTAACATATTTAAATAATAAAGCGAATAATCAAAATGTATTAGAAAAATAAATCAATATTCCCATTTCTAATTTTCTATTTCGACCAGTAATGTTTCTTCAGTATTCTTCGAACTTTCACTGGCAAGTGAACGGTCCCTTTAAAAGTTATTTTAACGAAAAATATCTCTATTATTAATTTAATAATATTAATTATTTAAAAACTTTGGGAAGGTATATATAATATTAATTACATTCTAAAAATTAGCAACTAAAAATATGTCAGAATTATATGTGTACCTAATTTGACACGTATTAGTATTTTATATGTGTTAATATATTATAATAAAAGACCACAGAGATCATTAATAGCAAAAATAGACAGTCAATATTTTAATAATTAACAATATATAATGATAATGATATTCTACGAATTTATTTATAATAAATGATTGCGATAATTGTCCTGATATTTAAAGTTGCTTTATCATCAAGAAAATACGAAAAGCACTGCGATAAATTTGCTCGCTAACGGTAAAGTTAGTTTTTGCAATTTTGCAACGAAACGATGATTATTAACATAATTGCGAATAACAGCTACGTGCTGCAACGATGCAGGCACATTGCGTCAAAGTGTGCTAAATTTGTAAAGCTATGACACGTATATATGTTGTGTTGTAAGATGCGTTAGGGATTTCAACATTATATATACCGATATCGATCGACGATTTCCCTCTTGAACCATCAAACACTGCTTTATACGCATCCGTGGCAATTAAACGAAGTAGGTATATTTCCCGCATAAATTTTCCGTGAGAGCATTATTCATTATTGTCTGTCAAATTTTATATTAAATAAAAAAATATATTTATTAAAATAAGAATATACGTTTGGATATATTAAGTTCGCAATACATTAAAAATAAAACGGATTTTATGATACCATCTCAATGAAAATCCAATCCTAGAATACTTTCACAATTAATAGTTAAAAATAAAAAGCTTCTCACAAATTAAATTTGAGCAGGCAAATCGTGTCTCTTAAGTGATTTCAAGTTAGATGATTTTATACTACTTTACAATATATTACTTTAACGAAATTTGTTAATTAGAATATTTATAGGAGAGTCGTAATAACACGCAATGTCGAGGGTTGGAAAATCGCAATAAATGATTAACCTTGCCATTTTGTTTGAGGAAAAATCTCGTCGCACGTTAACCAACAGATCATTAAAATGCACCAGAAGTGGGACATTCTGTACATGTGTATTATCTTACCATTGGTTTATCGCTACTTTGACGTAAGGAAACGTAAAGTCTAAATGAGACTCGATCGTTCAAGCTAAACTCTCAGTAAAAAATACCCTTCAATCTTCAGTAATTTCGCACGTCTGAAAATCATTTGCACAAGAAATCTATGATTGTATCGCTATATAAAGATATGAAATATAACGTCGTGAAAAAGCAGCTTAAGCAAGGTTATTTTTATAATTTAAAGACTGTAAAACCAAACGATAAGTAATTTTTGTTTTACTAATATAAATGAAGAAAATATTAAGATCATTATTTTACACAAGAAAAATTTAGAAAATTGATTTATTTAATTGCTTTGTGATATATACGAAATGATTCTTGAGTGTAAAAAACGAAGATAAAAATATTTTCCAACTAATTTTCATTTTTGAAGATTAAAAATTAATTCTATCTTGACTCGAGTCGATTTACTTATTTTTTGTACAATTATACAGTGCTTTAAGCAAATTTCAGACAAGCCGCTTTACGTTCACGCATTACATAAAGCACGGACGTACAGTATCTTCAGAATCCATTCGGTTATCTTCGCCGAGTTGTTATCTCCGTAATCTGTCAGATTTCGTAAAACGTTACAATTAAATTTAAACGCTACACATGCTTGATGTCTTCCTGAATTAGACTATCTTTGTTACAGGTCGAGAATGACAATCTGGAACGTGCTTTTTCTGCTTCAGCTAGTTGTTTATAAAAGTCGATCAGGTGAGTATAGTGATATGTTTCATGGTGAATGTTAATTTCGTTTTGGCCTTGCGACATTGAACTGGAGTTTTCACTTTGTGACATTAACTGGAGTATTCACTTTTATTGTATTTCCGCACATGCTTGCGTCACATTTCTCTTATACTATTGATCTTGTAACAATTGAGTTCTTATCCTGTACTTGAAAAATATGTTCAAACATTCGCATTCCACATCTTTTATCTAGAATGGTATTTTAGAATAGTGCATAATTGTGTGTAATTTATAGCGCAAATATAGGTAAATCAAATATAAAATATAATTTTTTAAAAACGAAATTAATTGAGCAGTAATTATTAGTGTTATCTGATTTGCGAAAATTAATAATGGAAAAATGATCAGCACGCATATTACCTGACAACCTATTTGAAAGTAAATCGAAATATTAATATTACAAATATATGGCTATCAAATATTTCTTAAACTTTCATGTACGCATCTTAATTGTCTAGGAATTTAAATCGGTATAAAAAAAAGCTTTAGAATCTTTTTTAAATCAACATTTGTCGGATTTTAGAAACGGTAATAACGGCATACGATGACTTCGGTCTAGCACCGATTGATCCCGAAATTGCTGACATCGTTGACTGGAAGCGTCACGCGTGTCGGCGAACATGTAAGGATGATGCGACGCCTCTGGACTGCTATTACACCTTCAAGCTGGAGTCTTATCACACAATGAGCAAGGCGTGTTACGACTGCCCCTTCAATATTACAGACTGCTTTCGGCCTCATTGCGTCCCGGCGGACGGCATGAAGCGATCACTCATGGTTGTGAACCGGCAAATGCCAGGCCCGCCGATCGAGGTGCGTAATATTGAAAAACAAACGTAGCTGTTAGATTTTTTCTTGTGCTCCTGCTTCATTCATTTCGATATCATTTTCATTCAGCAGGAAGACCATAAGTCATCGAGAATTTTTTTTTCTTTACAAGTTTGATGTATTAATAGGAAGCGAATAAGTATATGAGCGAATTTGAATATCTTTAAATCGGAAAGGTAAAGGTTGCTCTGAGCGCCATTTAATTATATATTAGATATCCGTTTATTGTCCCTTTTTTATCTCTTCATCCCTTGCATTTATTAAAGTTCACAAATACAAAAATATAATATTTGGAAATAATCCACGCACAAGTTTTTATCGTGAGACTCATTTGATCTCTAATTAGTATTTTCTTAGTCGGTTAGATTTTTTTTAGTTCGATCAATAACATGGAGAAATGATTCACCGCTTCGTTTGTAGAGCTTAATTGCCGCTCGCCAATGCTTCCTCATTATGCAACGATATCACGAGAGTAGCGCAGTGGAATTCACATTACAGAGATCTTATTTCCTACAATTTAATGCACTTTGAGGCGAGATCTTGTGATGACGTAGTGTTCAACGAACACTACGAAGAATCATTCGCGTGACGATTATTTTGTTTGTCTACATGAACACTCATTCGTTCGTTTTCCACCTCTATAGATTTCGCTTGTAATTTCATCACAGTTTATAGATACGAAAATAGAATTGTTCGCGGTGTCCGAGAATATACCGTAATTCAGTCACGCGAGTATCGTTTTATTTTAATTACAAGCCACAGACGATCGTCGATAACGATATCTGGTCTGCGATCTCATTTTAGCGCAATCTACGACTGGCAAGCGGTTGCCACGAGTCAGACCACAATTCAAGCGCGAAGAGAATGTTTTAAGGGGAATTACTTTAATTGTAGGTGTGCCAAGGCGACAGGATAATAGTTGATATGATGAATTTATTGTACGCGGAGAGCACGACGATGCACTGGCACGGCCAGCATCATCTCACCACGCCATACATGGACGGTGTTCCCTACGTATCGCAATGTCCTATTCATCCTGGAGCGACCTTCCGATACAAGTACATCGCCACCGAAGCCGGCACGCACTTCTGGCACTCTCATACAGGTACGCTAAATCCTTCCCAAATACTCGCACCTGATACTATCTCATATCTGCGGAAAGTTTGAGAGAAAAATTGCTTGAATTAACGAATCCGCTTAATTTATAATAAATTATTGATATAAGCCATTAATAATAATGCTATGGCAAATGATTTGTTTCCAAGAATCCCGTCATTTGTAATGTTTTGTATTGCATAAGTATTTGTTTGCAGGATTTCAGAGAGGTGACGGTGTGTTCGGCCCGTTAATCGTTCGCGTTCCTCCTAAAATAGACTGGCACAAGGATCTGTATGACTATGATGAGTATACGCTAACAATCGCCGATTGGATTCATGAGCTGGGTGTCACCAAATTCCTGTCACATTACCATGCGGACGGTCATAATAAAGCACCGAACTTGCTCATAAACGGCTTGGGCCGATTTATTGCCATTGAGAATGAAAATGAAACGCCGACCGATATGCCTATTACGACGTTCGTCGTAAAACCGGTAAATTTCCAGGAGAAAGTATTCGTAACTTAAAAGGCTGACAGGTGTCTGCAAGATGTAGATATGTCTCCAGTTATGTCTATTTCGAGTTGGTTCCCGATTTTAAAATAAAGCGCAATTATTATTTTGAACGCTTTCAAAAATTTTAGTTTTGTTAAATGTGTATTTATATGAAAAAAGATAAAATATTTTTATCAAAGACAAATTAAAAGGAAAAAAAAACAAAATATTTTATTTAGCAAAATTATTTGAAACATCTCGATTTTATTAAAAATACGGAAAAGTGTTTCAAATCAAAATCAACTAAATATCTTACAGATCAATTTATTTCAAAGGGAGCATCTTCTAGTTGGAGTAACTGTTCTAAATAAAATTGCTTTTAAGGTTTAGAAATTATTTCTACTTCTTTCCTCTTTCAAAATAAAGTTATATAATTTGTATATGTATATGTATTTCTTTACATCGAATTTTTATTCTTTATTTGCTTGCAGAATTTTCGATACAGATTCAGGCTTATTAATGCAGAGTTCCTGAATTGCCCCATAGAAGTTTCTGTTGACAATCATACTTTATATGTAATCAGTTCAGATGGGCGCGATATCGAACCGGTACAAGGTACGGTTTCACCTTTACGTGCCACTTTTCTTCATAAAATCGTTTATCGAAAGTGTCATTTTTTAATACATATTACATAACGATTGCAGCCGAATCGTTAGTAAGTTACGCCGGCGAAAGGTTCGATTTTATAATTGAGATGGACCAACCGGTGGACAATTACTGGATGAGATTTCGAGGATTGATGGATTGCGACGAGAGATTTTTGAGCGCCTATCAAGTCGCAATATTGCGATATGAGGGCGCGCCCGAGGAGGAACCGACAGTAGAAGTTTCGTACAATCGTACAAGAAATGATTCCTATGGGCTAGTACGTATAATATTGATGTTTTTATAACCTCCTTATAATATCTTTCAAACCGCTTCTGAGATGTTACTTCATCATCGTCTCAGATTTCTTTAGAAAAAAATAAAAAAACATTTCTGGTTTCAGCAAGTGAACGCTTTAAATGAAGGAACTGAAACGAATAACAGCATCAGTATGCCAATGTTGAATGCGATGGACAACGATGACTCTTCGAATACCAGAGAACCTGATTATCAATTTTATATATCGTACGATTTTTACGGGAAGGATAATCCGCATTTTCACCGCAAGAATTTGTATGGCTTCAATCAAGGTAAATATGTTCAAATATTTAAAAAAATAATTTATAATAAAATATATTTAAAAAATAAAATAATTAATTTTTGATGTCTATTAAATGAATGTACATTATATCTTTTAACAAGTCTATAACTGACTGTTTAATTATTGGAAAATATTTCACTAAATGCTCTCAATTATTTTGTTTGACTGTATACATACATATATCGTTTATTGCTTTATAAAACATTTCAATCGTGAATTTTTAGTGAAACAAAAGGTGTTCACACCGCAATTGAACCACATATCAATGAAGCTACTGCCGTTTCCACTCCTACCCGAAAGACACCTTATTAAGCCGGATCAGTTTTGCAACTCCAGTACAGTTGAGGGATGCGAGAATGATTATTGCGCTTGCACTCACGTGCTTCAAGTTAAGACCAACAGTGTAGTGGAACTGGTTTTGGTCGATGAAGGTGTGTAAGCAATAAATATCTCTTTCGTATTTCTAATTGTTTAAACTCTGTCTAAGCTTTACTGAAACTAGTGTAACTAATGATCCTTAACAGGTGTTCCGTATGATGCGAATCATCCGTTTCACCTTCACGGCTATCAGTTCCGCGTGGTGGCTATGGAAAAGATAGGATCTAATACTACCGCCGCTGAAGTGAGGGAACTAGATAGGCAAGGTTTGATACGCAGAAAACTCAAACGAGCACCTCTGAAGGACACAGTAACCGTACCCGACGGTGGTTATACTATTGTACGATTTTACGCCAATAATCCAGGTAAGACTTCGCAATAGCATTCATATAAACAGCGGAAATAAGAACGAGGCACTAATGTGGCCCGGGAAATAATCGAATTGATCGATATTCTTTAGGATATTGGCTGTTCCATTGCCACATCGAGTTTCACGCGGAGATAGGAATGTCGCTGATCTTCAAAGTGGGCGAAGACAAGGAGATGCCGCCTGTGCCAAATAATTTTCCTAAATGCGGCGACTGGAAACCGACGGTTGATGAAAAAGAGGACAAGTCGGAGACCACTACAATTTCGTCGATACCCGAAGGAGAGCAATCAAAGAACAACAAGTGTCTCGCGGGCATGATAAAGCAATTCGCGATATATATGACGTATCTTGAACAGCTCTTGAAAGTACAGACATCTTCGGCATCCAGTTCAAGTGTAACGCTACTGCTTTTTATCGCTTGTCTTTTGAGCTCTATGATTCGCGTGCAAACGTTTTAAGATATACATCTACGTAATTAGTCCTGAAATGCTGAAGTCATTATATGAAAAAGCTTTGCAGCAGATTTACTTTAATATGATCACGAATTTGCTAGCAAGCGTTTTCTTTTCTTTCGCCTTATTTCGAATAAATATGTGACAACCATTGCACGTGATATGTGCAAAAACATGATCATAAATTAAAATAGTCATGTGCCAATATAATAGACAAACGTTTAGTCATAAGTAAATATTACTTATTGTTAGTATTAATATTTATAGAAAGCATTCGTCCACATTTTTATTATCGTTGGTGGTCAGATAAGCGCAACCACGTGGAGCCGACTTTAGATGAAATAACGGTAGAAATTTTTTAAATATACTTTGCGATCATATTGCGCATTTATCTCTCACGAGCGAGCGGACGTTATGTTAACAAGTGACTTACATTTCTGTGATATAAAAATAGATTACAATTATTCTATAATTGCCAGATTGCCAACTACGCTATCCGATAATCTATGTACCTATATGTTCTAACTTAACTTTTATTAATTTCAATGACGAATCGATTTTATTTACATAACGGAATCGATATATCCTCGATGAGGAAAATGTCTGGTGGTAATAATATTCGTGATTCAGAAAAGAACTTGCTAATTGAGCTTTAGAGGAAAGAAATAGATTATAAAATTATCAGTTTCAGATAATTTTTCTTGAACAGAATTAGGAGATACTTATAAAGATATATAATATTGAAATGCCGCTATACATTTTCTTTGAAGAAAAGTTGACCAAACTTCTAATAGACCAAAGAATCTGTTATTAATTAATAACAGATTAATATATTTTAAAATATAATAATCTAATAAAAACGGGACCATCTTGTGACAAATACATTACTGTAATTACAACCATATATTGTACATATAGCGTTTAATCTAACATAATCCATAGACGATTCGTAAGCGCGTTATAAACTGTATGATTGTGTGTATTCTTTACTTTGGATATGTGTATGTGTATTTCCATCAAGAAAATGCGCGCGCGCGTGTATCATTATTTTTAAATATACAAGATATCTTTAAATTCTTATCTTAATTCTTGAAAAACTCTTTCTTGATTAAAAAATTACTGGTATCTCGATTTTTGTTAAGAAAAGATCGACGCAACATATATGACATATTTTGTAATATTTATAGAGATACTACTCGCGGAATGTATTTGCAGTCGTAGAGCTGTAATATAATAAACTCATCGTTCACAGAAATCCATTTACCCGAATTTGAGAATTGATCGTATCTAACATGCGATCTCAAGTATGCAAACGATCGAAATAATGTCCCCAAATAAATTTCTACGCGATTAAGTCTTGATATAATTAATATTTATTTATGATACTCTCGTAAAGATATTGTTTCTTATTGTGCTTATTGTGTTTTATCTCTTCTATAGAAACCGTTTCTACGCATATGCATATATGTATACGTGTAATGTGTATCTGTTCTGTTTATACGCATTTACTAAAGGCTTGTCTGGATACACCAGTCGGGTATTTCCCGTGATGGGTACTCCGCACTTCCACTAATAAAATCGCACAGTATTATCCGTTTTACCGGGGAATTCTATGTCATTATCGAAGCATATATTAGCAACCGCCAATCCACTATTTTTTTGTCTAATCGTACTTCTGTTTTCATACTTTTAAGAATACGTTAATAATAATATTCAGAAGAATGTCGTGCAATGCTCGAGGATGCTGTCATTTCTGCTGCAAGAAACATACCGTGTTCGTACTCGGAAGCGACAAGGAGGCATATACGCTTCTATACAAAAATTAAATTTGAGACTTGTGGTAAGCACATATAACACTATGCGATAAACTGCAAACGAGTATCGTGCCAATTTCAATTAATCTGCAAGACCTAATATCGATTTGTGGCTTTCGAAGAGTTTGGAATTGAAATCTTTTATACCACATTTAAATAAACAGTAATTAGAAAAATATATCTATTAGATAACTGATGTTATCCGTAACAAGATTTACCTGTAACATAAAATTATATTATGTCTTGAGAACTAATTCAAATGTAGATACCGGATAAAGTAATAAATATAAAAAGGAACAGAGTCAATTATCTCTATACGAGTTATTGAATTTTTAACGAGTGTTATCCACCTACTTTTTCAGGATACAAATAAATGTTACAATAGATGAAATTGTGTAATAGAGAAATTTATTGAACTATTACAATTTTTGTAACATTTATTGTATTTATATTTATTATTGTAATATTTTAAAAACAACTTGTAAATTATATCACATTGTAATTATCTCTAGAAACCATTCGAAAAATATCTTACGCTAAATAAAACGTATTTTGCAACGTATTTAAGACGCATTTAGAAAAATTGATGGGCAATAGAATTTATATAGATGTTTATTTATCCTATCTTATTACATCTTATATATAGATTTTTATGATTTTAATACTCTGCTTTTGTCTGTATTTAGGTTTTGAACACAATTTGTTCTCCTTGTATTATCAAACTCGAAGATAATCCCAAAAGGAATTTTCCCGATATACGTTCACTTTTCGAGGAAACAACCGTCAAGAAAGCTTATATCAAGAATCAAACGGAATTTACTTATCGGAATACCGACAATTTAGAGGTAATGGAAAAGTCGCCAATCAACGAAAATTTTCAAACTGAGAAAGCCACGGAAATTGACGCTAAAGTCGAAAGAAACGTCAATTCTATTGATACAGAAGATAAAGCCGGAATCAACAATTCGCAAGTTCGTAAAAGTACTGAAAATATAAGGAAGAAACAATTAACATGCGAATTCTGTCAAAAGGAATTCAATCACGCGGGGGATCTTAATAAGCACAGGAGGAAGCACACTGGCGAGCAACCTTACGCGTGTAATATGTGCGAACGGAGGTTTACGACGTCGTCTAATCTTGTCAGACATCAACAAATACATCTCGGAATAAAGCCGTTCTGCTGTCAGATCTGCGGACGCACTTTTACACGAAAAATCAAACTTTCCGCCCATTTAATGGCAAAGCATCACGAAGCTTTGAATTGAATCTAATCGGTCAATGATATAATATAATGTAATATAAATTATGGAGTAATGAAATAAAAAAAAAAGTAACAAAACACAAGTTAATAGAAATAACATTATTGTAAAGAAAAAAAAAAGATAATAGGATATATTTTAAAGCTACAATGTTACGTATTAGCCTCTTAGACATTGTAGAGTGGTTCCTAGAACCGACTTGTTACGTAATGTTCGACTTGCTTGCGCAAGACAGACTATTTTATAAATCTCTATAAAAATTATTTATTTGATGAGACAGTTTGACAACAATGTATATAATATACAACTATCTTTCTTGTTATATCTTCTCGAATAAACACAAATAAAATCGTTTAAAAGATGTTAATGGTTCGCGAAAAAATATGAAATTGCCTTCGAATTATAATCGTATTAATAAGGTAAATCTGATACGACGGAGAATACGTGAACTTTCCCATGAAAATAAGTTACCTGCTAAGAAATATACACCGCACTATACATTAGTATGCACTTCCTGATTGGCCGTTATTGAGTAAAGAGTGTACGAAGTGTCTTTCTGCGGCGGGCGCTGCAGGGGATGCGCCAGGAGTTTTGCCATATTGTCGTGTATCTTAGCAGCGTTCCTGCCTACCTCGAAGATATAAGAGAAACTCGTTGTGTCTAAAGCCGCGATTTCGGCATACACCGCCTCGCACATGTTGTCGTCGCTGGGCGGCTCGTGGGCGAACAGCACGTCCAAGAAGAAGTACGGATTCTCCGTCAGATTCTCCAGATACTTCTGCCCGGTGTGGAACTTCGGGACGGAGTTCGATCGTCCATATATCAGGATCACGCGCGAGGTGAACGTCGGTTGGCTCATCACCGGCGTCGCTACCCGCGCGTGTATCACCTCGAACAGCAGCCCCAGGTCGTAGGTCTTCTGCTCCTCGTCCGGCACATCCTCCGTGATGCTCTCCAAGTGGTTGAGGACAGTCTTCGTGTTGCTGGTGTAGTCGCAGAGCCAGGATGCGCCGCGCGAGTTTAGGCTCATCAACGCGTATTCGTGCACCCCAGGCTGTATTGTGGATTTGGCGCCAACGAAGTTCTCCACCACGCGTTTTATCATTAACAATGGTAGATACGTTGCGCCTGTGCCCAGCTTGAAGGGCGTACATTGCTGCTCCCTCACCGTGTCGATGACGAGTAGAATCTTCTCAGGTAAATTGAGTTCGGGCACGTTCCTCACGAGGACATAATCATCCGCGGGAGTCGTGGTGGTGGTGACGGTTCCAGTTTTTTTGCTGTCTGCAGGGGCTGCAGGGTGACGCGCTACATTCTCGTTATTGTTGTTCTTTCGCGAGCTCTTCGCCTGCTGCTGTTGCGGTTGCGCATTGTTGCACGCCGGTTCGATGGTCGTGACATTCTGGAACCTCTCGGATATTACCTGGATCTCCTGGTCGGTCGTCTCCTTGTCTGACATGTTTATACTCTAGGCATAAATATCCGCGAGCCGCGGATAAATCTAACCTCTCTTCGCGCCGCTCGAGATGCCAGTGCAACGTCGCCTCGAGCAACGAATGTCCCGAGTCGCTTTGAAACAATTCACAAGCTTCACATAGCGCGTAGATTTCGCGCAATGCTATGCGGATAATTTAAAATTGAACCTGTGTACTCCTGACGTTAAACAGATCAACCTCGACTCGAACCTCGAAATGCGTGAAATGCGTCTCCCAGGGATTGCAGGTTATGTGATGCGCATGCACCATCCAGCGTCTGTAGCTTGAACTTGGCTGAAGTACGCGAGTAGCGACGTCGTTGCAAGTGTTGCAACTTGCAAACTTCAAGCGGTGTTTTACCACGTGCGTTTACGCGTTGCCACGAGGACTTGTGTTTCTATAATTTTTAATATAAATACGACAATCACAACTCGAAAAAAATGTCCGTGCCTGAGAAAGTGTTGATGCGAAAAATTAAAAAACGGGAAAAGACAAAATTAACCGTGCTAAAACGCCGGGAAGAACAAAAAGGTAAGAGTGTGCGAACTAGCTTCGAGGTTAGATTTTGTGAAGAAAAATATATGGAAAATCGCTGAATAGTTATTTTTAAAACGCATACAATTTTATTATTTAGTTAACGGAGTTGTCATATACTTGTTAAAACTAATGATTTCTTACTGTTGGTCTTGTTCTTCTATTATTTATTTTAAATAAGGCTTGTTTGTTACACAGATGCAGCTGAATCGGAGAAGACAATTGAAATAAATCAGGAACACATTCCTCCAGAAGACATTCCTACAAAAAGTAAGAACTTCTTTTAATCTATTTTTATAGCTTATAGTTAGATGCGTTTTATCATATAAACATTTGTTTTACATGACCTGTTTTACTGAGAAGTTGATAGTATTTGCCATATTAATTATTCTTATTTTCTATTTTATTATATAATTATCAACAATGTATTCTTTTTAGAAAAAAAGAAGTTAAAAGCATCTGAAGAAAATGAAAAGTCACAGGTAATAGAGAAACCCTTGGCCACTGAAAATTGTATGTATTTCTGATGTAATTCTAATTATTGAATGATATTTGTATGCTGTTTAATAATGTATAACATTTTTTTAGTACCTGGTACAGCTGTAGGTTTTGAAGTAACAAACAATACAAGCTTCTCAGTATTAAACGAGAAAGTATGTGAGAACACACTGAAGGCGATAAAGGATATGGGTTTTACAAATATGACAGAGATACAAGCAAAAGCTATTCCTCCTCTTTTGGAAGGGAGAGATTTAGTTGGCGCTGCTAAAACTGGATCTGGCAAGACTCTGGCGTTTCTAATTCCTGCCGTTGAACTGATTTACAAATTGAAATTTATGCCACGTAATGGTATGTAATCTCCATAGTTAGTCATTAGAGTAGTATTGAAAAATAATTCATAAAAATTGAAGTAAAACTGTTTCGATCATTCTGATGGTCCGACTATATAAAATCAACAGGGATAGGATTTAGGGCCCGTTTCAACCTGTTGGTAAACTAATATTAAATCATATGTCTGTCTTTGTCTAATTCGAAGAAAAACCAAAGACATATACAATGATTTAACTATTAGTTAGTTTACCAATGGGTTGGAACAACCGTTAATAAATAGGTACTTGCAGGAACCGGATGCATTATTATGTCCCCCACGAGAGAACTGGCTATGCAAACTTTTGGAGTTTTGAAAGAATTGATGAAATATCATTATCATACATACGGTCTGCTGATGGGCGGCGCTAATAGGCAGACCGAAGCGCAAAAGCTTGAAAAGGGAATCAATATTATCGTGGCGACACCAGGACGACTATTAGATCATTTGCAAAACACGCCCGATTTCTTATACAAGAATCTCCAGTGTCTGATTATTGACGAAGCCGATCGTATTCTGGACATTGGCTACGAAGAAGAGTTGAAGCAAATCATTAACATTCTTCCCAGTAAGTGACACACTGCGTATTAAAAGCAAATTGTTTTTTTTTTCTTTCAATTACTATGTGAGTTATTGTTACAGAACGCCGGCAAACTATGCTCTTCAGTGCGACTCAGACGCAGAAGGTAGCGACGATAACAACGTTAGCCTTAAAAAAGGAACCTGCATACGTGGGGGTCGACGATGACAAGGAAATGGCGACTGTAGAGGGCTTACAACAAGGCTATGTAATGTGCCCGAGCGAGAAAAGATTTCTACTTTTATTTACCTTCCTAAAGAAGAACAAGCAGAAGAAGATAATGGTTTTCTTCAGTTCCTGCATGTCCGTTAAATATCATCACGAACTCTTGAACTATATCGATTTACCAGTAATGAGTATTCACGTAAGTTATCAGATCGTTTTCTATACTGTTTGTGTTCACGAGATTCTCTCCGATATTAATGTTCACGTTTTCATTGACAGGGTAAACAGAAACAGACGAAAAGAACCACGACCTTTTATCAATTTTGCAACGCCTCCTCCGGGACTTTACTTTGCACTGATGTGGCCGCGAGAGGTTTAGATATACCGGACGTTGATTGGATTGTGCAGTTTGATCCACCGGACGATCCCAAGGTAAGGATGTGATATTTTGTGTCTTGTGGACTATCACTTGTAAGATGATAATCTCCAACATTATTTGCGAATGACGGACGCGGATTCGTAATATCGTAACTTTTAGGAATATATTCATCGCGTGGGTCGAACGGCTCGCGGAGAAGGCAGCAGCGGTCATGCTTTGTTAATACTGCGACCAGAGGAACTTGGCTTTCTTCGTTATCTCAAGGTAGCTCGCGTACCAGTGAACGAATATGAATTCTCTTGGAATAAAATCGCTGATATACAATTGCAGGTATGTGCGACATATATATTGTAATCTTCCTTTTAGTTTGTCCTTTTTCAAATTATTTTCTATGCCTTAATTTAAGATCTTTCAACAAATCAAAATTTAAATTCTCAAAGACGCAGAGAATCGTTTATACGTCATCGTGTTTTGATAGAGAAATTGAAACTAACAATTCTACCAATTTAATGAACTCTGAATCTCTACATTTTGTGATATAAGATACTATCGTATCTTCTTTTAGCTTGAGAAGTTGATTTCGAAAAATTACTTCTTACATCAATCGGCGAAAGAGGCGTACAAGAATTACGTTAGAGCATACGACTCTCATCACTTGAAACATGTTTTCGACGTAGAGACCTTGGACCTGGTAAAAGTTGCCAAATCGTTCGGATTTACTGTACCGCCGGCAATAGATTTGAGTAAGTCCTTTTAATAACACAGATTAACATTAAGTGCAAGTACTTTCTTTCATAATTGTAATGTTTTCAAATCTTAGTTACTTAACAGAACCTCTTTTAATAACTCATAGAAACAAAATGATTCATTTTTTTACTTTACTTTTTTGCTTTATTTAATACCTATATTTTAAATTAATCAAAATCTTTTTTATTGACGCTAATCCATCAAACTGTTTTAAAATTTAGTATATAGAAATTTCAAATTTGAAAACAGCACGAATATGCATCTAATGTCAAACATAGTTTTTCTTACTTAACTCTGTAATTGCTCATTACAGAAGTGGGAATTAACAAGGCTTCACGACCACGAAAAAGGCTTGGTGGAGGCGGTTACGGACACTTCAAAAATATGAACGATCCAAACTCGACAAAACAGGTGAAACGTGCCAAAACCTTTCGCCAAGTAGGCAAACGTAAACAGGACAACCGGCAATTTACCAGATAATTATCATTCATGCGGTTTTTACGCGCGTGAATGATAGCGACGTATAAAATGTGGCACATAGTCAAGAATTATAATGGCATCGGTATCATTGTACAGAATATACATTTATATTGGTTCAAAATTACATACTATTTATATTGAGAAGCTATCGTTCTTGACATTCATGTTGTCTGATTTCTGCCTATTTTTATTTAAAATAAAGAAATTTAAATAAAGAATTTTTAAATGCTTGAAGTTTTCATTTGCATCATCTCTTATTTAATTATACTCTCTCAATAATTCGTCATTTCTGATAATCAAAATTTCAAATTTGCAAATTTAAGATTTTGGAAATTCTTCGAATTACAATCCTTGGAATTCCAGCTAACGCCACTGCCTACCTCATATTATCTTATCCTAGTATTCCTCCAATTTTCTTTGGAATTTCTATTCGCGGTTCGAGACGCTTAATTGATTTAAAATTATACGAATTTTCTCGGAAATGCGATTATAGAATTTCTGATAAGTTTCAGGAAATTTGAATTTTTGCGCTTTATCAATGGTTGCCAACATCAGGATGGAATTTATAAAATTTTACAGTTGGTAATTCCAGCCAACCGCCATTACACCGATTTCGATTCGCGCCTTCGGATTTGGACGAGGACGAGTCGCTGGATCGTGTTGATACATAAACATACGTGTGTTATTGATTTCGATCAATTTCGATCTCTTCATGTATCGAAATAGGCCTGTGAGGGGATTCGTATCCCCTTTGATTGTTCAACCGCGAACGAAGGAACATGAGGACAACGAGGTATTCGCGTGTCGGGAAAAAGCACCGAGCAATTTGGTGAAGCCTCTCCGCAGTAACTTTCAAATTTTGAACTTTTTCGAGAAGGTGACTCAAGGAAATGAAATCGATCGTGATAATTTCCAAGTGGAGAATAATGTGGAACCAAGGAAACGAGAGGCCAGTTCTCCGGTATGCGAGAAGAAAACGTCGGTCACTGATTTGTCTAAAACGGCAGCAAAAACGTAAGTTGTACATGTTCTAAAAGTAAACGTTACGAACATATCAATCTCGATTTAACTTGCTCTTAAATAAACATTGTTAATTTTTTATAGCGTATTTAACGTGATGTACGGCAAGATATCATCGAAAAAGCACAAAACATGGGATGACGACGGTTTGTTGGAAGTAACTGGGAAAAGCGCAATTCTCAAGGTAATTCAGGGCTTCCTCTATAAATCTTTGATCATCAAACAATCGCATTAATAAATCATTAAGCAATTTTAAAGATTATTTATTTGTTAATGCTTCTGATACAATAGGACTTGGAGGGTAACGTTATAGGAAGAACTACAATCAATCCAAGCAATATAGCAGAAGGCTTCAGATTAATTGTAGGAAATAAACAGATAGAGGTAAGAGAACGTATTAATTTTCATTTATGCTATGTCGTCTGTACAAATTCTAACAAAGTTAATTTTAGGTTGTAGATAAAGTGTCACAAGAGCTATCTGCACCAGAGAAGAATTCCGAAGTGCTAGCAGAGAAACCGCTACAAAAGAAACTTAAAACATCTGTACATGCATTTCTGTCACCAAAGAAAAGTGATTCTACACTTGATGAGAAAAAAGAATCAGCGGATTCACCTGAAGCAAAGACAAAAATGTAACTGTTTGAAAAAAGTAAATTTTAAAAGATTAATTTTTATCTCTATCTATAATTAAATATTGATATAGGACGTTCAATGTGATGTATGGCAAAATAACTTCAAGGAAACACAAAGTATGGGATAGCGACGGTTTGCTAGAAATTGTCGGCAAAAGTGCGATTCTTAAGGTAAGAACTACAACATCAGCTGCAAATTTTTTAACTCAAATATTATTGTAATGTTTTTTTATAGGATTTGGATGGTAATATTGTGGGAAGAAGTAAAATTAATCCAAGCAACGCAGTAGAAGGCTCGAGATTAATTATAGGAAACAAACAAGTTGAAGTAAGAGTATGCACTTATGTTCATGTTTGCAGCATATGAAAAAATCTAACAAAGTTAATTTTAGATTACAGATCAGGTGTCACAAGAGTTACTACCAGAGAAGAGTCTTGAGAAAACAGTAGAGGAATTGTCAAGAAATAAGTTTAAAGTATCTTCCACTCATGCATTTGTGCCCTTGTTTTCATCCGCAAAAGGTGCAAATTTATAACAGATTAATTAACTATTTACATTAACCATTAATTTATAAATTTATTTATATTACAGGATTGATATTGAATAGCGAGCCTTTAGTGATGCCGTACTTGAATTCCATTGAATGGACGAGCCAAGAGGAACAGGAAGTCTCGGTTGATTCCTGTTTAGTGGCAAAACTTAGAGACCACCAACGCCATGGGATTGTGTTTCTTTATGAATGCCTAATGGGACTAAGAGTGCCAGATTACTTTGGTGCAATTTTGGCTGATGAAATGGGCCTCGGTAAAACTTTACAATGTATCACATTAATTTGGACAATGTTGAAAAAGGGTCCGTATGGCAAACCGATTGTGAAACGCGTGTTAATAATAACACCTAGTAGCTTATGCAATAATTGGGAAAAGGAATTCGTAAAATGGCTGGGTTCCCACAGGATATCGCCATATGTTGCAAATGGAAAAAATAAGCCCAAAGATTTTATCAAATATCCGAAAAATTCAGTGATGATCATTAGCTATGAAATGTTTATTAAATGTCATACGGAGATTAGTGAAGTCGCTTTTGATTTAATTGTATGTGATGAAGGGCACAGATTGAAAAATAGCAACGTGAAAGCAGCAAAGGTATTCATTTATTTGATGTATTATTAACAACATTATAATTTATTATAGATATAAATGTAAATGAACGTGAATACTTATGTTATTTTATGTATGTTGCAGCTGCTACACGTGATGGATTGTAAGAAACGAATTATTTTAACGGGTACACCCATACAGAATGATTTAAAAGAATTTTATGCACTGATCGATTTTATCAATCCTGGCATTCTTGGCACTCCTAATGAGTACAAGAATTATTACGAGGATCCTATCGTTGCATCTCAGTGTCCTTATGCCGATGATGATGTTCTTAGTCTGGGAAATGAAAGATCCAAAGAATTGTACGAACGTACCAAATCTTTCATTCTGAGGCGTACGCAAAGTACGATAAACAAGTATCTGCCACATAAATATGAAATAGTCCTGTTTTGCTCTTTATCCAAGAAACAAAAAGATTTGTATTCTATTGTTACCGATGCTTGGTTTAACAAAATTTATCTAGAAGACAAAAGTAATATGCATTTGTCCATTATTACTGCTCTTAAAAAAATTTGCAACCATCCAAATCTATTTATAAACAAGAAGGAAAACGCGCTATTTGACGCTTTGTCAAAGACATCATGTATATCGCAAATAAAACGGGACGAAAACTTTACCGAGTATTGTGGGAAAGTTACAATTATACAGACATTAATGAGAAATCTAAAAAAGACTGACGAGAAGTTGGTGTTAGTCTCCTATTACACACAAACGCTTGATCTTCTGGAAACTATATGTAATATGGAAAGATTAAAATTCTTAAGATTAGACGGTAGTACTTCATCCTCTATACGATCGAAGATTACCGATCAATTTAATACACGGACTGATAACAACAGTAAGTTTTGCAAAAATCAAGAGAATTGTATCTTGCGCTTATAGTGTCCCATAAATAAAAGATAATGTACCATTAAAAAATTTTTCCAGAAGTTCTTTTGCTAAGTGCAAAGGCGGGTGGTGTTGGTTTGAATTTACCTGGAGCATCCAGGCTTGTGTTATTTGATTCTGATTGGAATCCTGCATCTGATATGCAAGCAATGGCTAGGATCTGGAGAGATGGACAGAAGAGGAATGTTTACATTTATAGGTTTGCGCAAGTTTAACATTATTAAGTAATGGTAATATATTATTTAATGGAGGTACGTAACTATATGAACAAATTTGTAGATTATTGACCACAGGTACAATAGAAGAGAAGATATATCAAAGACAAATCAGCAAAGCCAGTTTGAGCGAGTCTGTGGTGGACCTGAATCACCTTGGATCTCTAAAGTTATCAAATGCGGAATTAAAGGTACTTCTTATTAGAAAAATTTTGTTAACTACTATAAATCATTACTTGGAGCATTTTTCGTTTTTTTATAGGATTTATTTACGTTAGCAAGTGATACAATTTCATTAACACATGATTTAATGAATTGTTCTTGTTCGGGCCAAAATGAACACACACCTTCTGAAGAATTAAAAGAGAAAAATAGTGAGACACGAGAGTGTCAATTTACATTGTGTGACAAATCATCTCAACAAAATTTAACTATAAATCAGCTTCGAGATTGGCAACATTATAAGCAACCAATTTCATCTGACGTCATGAAGGTAATAAGTTGTTTAATTTGATAACTGAAAACTACAGTTCAAGATTTGTGATTTAGTTTACGTATATTTACTTTTTTTTACAGGATATTATGTTAACAGAAGTTAGTGATAATATAACATTCATATTTAAAAATTCTACGATGCAAAGAACATAATTTCTAATTAAATGACAAAGAATTATGTAAATGATTCGTGATTTGTGATTTAGTTTACGTATATTTGTGATTAGATTTGTGATTTAGTTTACGTATATTTACTTTTTTTTACAGGATATTATGTTAACAGAAGTTAGTGATAATATAACATTCATATTTAAAAATTCTACAATGCAAAGAACATAATTTCTAATTAAATGACAAAGAATTATGTAAATCATACATTATAAAAATTATAATTGTTATATAACTATATATTTTATAAACAATTTAATTGTGAATACATTTTGAGATATTATATCAAGTATTTGTAGTTTATTAAAAAGATATAAAATATTTGACTTATTTTAAAGTTTATTTTTTCGTGTCAAGAAACTCAACATCCTTTCATGTAGCTCAGGAGACTCGAATAGTTTTTTCAACTCTTTCATTTCTTCCTCATTAACTTTTAATAAAATCTCTTTATTCCATCTACTCATTAAACGCTTAGTCGCCAATATTGACTGAAAATTAATCGATTTATTTTATTACCATGGTTTAGTAGCATAAAAATATATAAAAGACCAAGAATCAATACCTGTGCAGAAAGTTTAGATATCATGCTCAAATGATTCCATACTTCCTCAAGAGAATCATGATTGTACACTTTGCTAACTAAGCCATGTTGCTTGGCTTCCTGAGCGTTCATCTTATATCCTAAATACAACATATCTCCAGCCTAAATAAATATTTTTATAATGTAGTATCGAAATTTTTATCCCAGAATTATTATAAAGAGCAAAATTCCATATATATAACTTAATGATAATTTGCACATATTTTTCTAATAAAACATACTTTGGAATGTCCCAATAATCTCGGGAATGTATAAGAAGAACATCCTTCGGCGACGAGACCCAAGGAGCTGAACGGTGTTTGAAAATATGCCTGTAAGTTACATAATATATTCGAGCATAGTTATAATGTTTGAAACATTTTCGTACTGAACAATTGAATCGGCACCTTATCCGAAGCATAAACTATGTCAAAAATTCCTAATATTGTAGTTGCTATTCCTATTGCTGGTCCATTTACAACAGCTATTAAAATCTTTGGATACATGATTACAGCATCAATTAATTCTCTGCAAAACATTTTTCGATTTAATTTCCATATTTGTAAATCTTTAATACCTCCTTCTTATGGTGCTTACTTAATTGCATTTTGGGCAGAGCTCAGAGTAGATTCCATTGAGGCAATTATGTCATTGCCACTGCTAAAAAAATCTCCATTTGCTGTGAGTGCAAACATCAATACTTCATTGTTTTCAGCAGATTCATTTAAAAGTGTCGTTAATTCCTTATACATCTGTGAGAAACGAATAGGAAATTTACATGCAATTATTTTTATATTTTAAATATACTATCAAGTATCCTTTATTTACCTGGGGCGAAAGTGCATTCTTTTTGGCAGGTTTATTGAGCACCACTTTTTGAATTCTATTTTCCAAACTACTCAGAATAAACGAACTTACATGCGTCATATTGACAAGTTTCTTTAAAGCAACTTGGAATTCGTACGATTTGTCGAATTTATAACCTCGTTTTATCACCGTTAAACTGCTTATCAGAAATAACAATGTAATAGAAAAAAAAAAGAAAAAAATAAAACACCGTCTGATATGAACAGTTATAAGTATAGCTTTCTCAACTCAAAAAAAATTCCCAATTCAAGGATTGTTTCCGATAAACTAAGTTATCTAAGAAACAGCCTGTTCAAGCTGACATCAACCGTCAACTCGCGTGTCGACCATCTAACTACGACTGTCAATATTGTCAATAACAGATGATAAGAACTCTTAATTATGAATATTGTACTTTGTATGACATTACTTTCAGATATCAATACCATGAGTATCATAATTATGTAATCAGGAAAATTCTTCATACTTAATTCATGCTCATTTTATTTATAACTGGCAAAAGTTGTTACACAACTTATGAGCTAATATCCTACCCTCTGTTGCTAGCTATAAAGTGTATTCGTAAAGGAAACCCATGAAAAATACTTGGAGCTTATTGTTCTTTCTTTACTTATTATTTATCTACCAGATAGAGTGTTAGTACTCAATAATAATTAATAAAATTAGCCAAGTGTCAAATAATTTTATATACATTTTAGTAATTTTACAATGTATTAATATATACTGTGTCTATACTACCTTTATGGTATATATCACAGGATTTCCTAAACTTGAAGATTTATTTTTTCTATATCGCATAGAGATATAACAGAGAACCAAAGTATTAAAGGAATATACTGTTTCGTATGATTCTGAAGTTATGCAAATATTTGTACATCATACGATTGTATTATTCTTTATTAATTTGTATGTGTTTCTGAAAAATTCACACCAAGGATCGCGTCATAAAAGAGCTTAGGAAATCCTATCTATGTTATACCGATAATAAATGATGGACTGGTGGGTTTCGACAATACAATGCGTAATCACAGATTACATGGCCGTGTCACTGTCTTCTAGACAATAGTCTCGCTACAAAATAGTAATTCATTAACAGCAACATTTCATGTTACGTTACGGGCCTAGTTGCGTGAAATAGAAATTTGAATGTAAAAGGCTCGCAGCTGCTCAAATGCGCGAATTACTTAAGTGCTTCGTGGACGTGTTTTGTTTGTATTTAAACAAGTACTATTCGAAACGCAATATAGGCGCGAGAAAGTTGGAAGTGTTGTCAATAGAAGAGCTGACGCGGCTCTTTCTCTAACATAACTTAGCATTATCTTAAATCTGACATAAATTTACTATTGTCGCAGACTTAAATCGCAAAAATGAATAAACATCAACTCTTCGTAATACTTTTAAATAATGAATCGCCACACCAGTGGCCTTATAAATAAATACAATGTATTTGTTTGATATATATGTACTTATATACATATCTGTAAATATAAGTATATTTAGTGTATGCATATGCTATATATGGACATTATAAATATAAAAAAACAAGGAATGCCAATTTATAGATGCATATTAAAAGGATTAAGGACCGCATGGATTAATTTGTAGTATTGCTATATGAATGCTTTGGTACATTAAAATATCGAAAAGTGTTTGAATAGTGTTTATACAGATAAAAATTATAAAGGTTGGATATTCTTCTAGAAAGTATATTTTTCCTAATAGCGCTGCATCTCAATATCTTAGAAGATTTTCAACGATTTTCTACTTAAACGCTTTTAAAGTTCATATAATTTACTAAAATTAAATAACCGCAAAATTGGAATCATTTCAATATAATGTACAGTTAGACGCTTGAAGTAGCCGGTAAAATATCAATATATGTTCAATTTGATCTATTACTTCAGAACCTTTTCGATGAATTTCTTTACGTCGCGCATTTCCTGTGAAAATAATAAAAAAGAAGAATAGACATTATATTTTCCTTGAACGTGAAAAAAGATTCGATGAGAGTCTTCTCTCTTAATTAGAGCTTCCTTACCTCTTCATCAGATGTATGCATCATTCCTCGGTATGATTTGAATTCTGTCTGTGTCATGAATTGTTTTAGAAGAGACGCTGTCATTTGACCCCATCTATATGGCACAATTGGATCGCAATCACCGTGACATTGTAGCAGTGGAGTGTTCCTATTACCTATTGCTTCCTGAAAATAATTATTACAATTTTTATTTTACATTATTATGTATATTATGTATTATGTATATGGTACGCGATACTTACTGCTGGAAATTTTGGATGTAAAGGAAGCCATGCGGATAGAGCTACGATGCCGGCTAAAGGCTCTGGGAATGTAAGGGCACTGTATATGGCTAGTGCTCCACCTTGACTGAATCCTCCGAGAACGATGCGCGTGGTGGGTATCCCAGCTGCAACCTCCTCCGCTATTAACGAGTGGACCATTTTACCGGCCTTACGTATACCTTCTTCATCTTCTGGGGCACTGGAGTCCAGAGAGCGTAGATCGAACCTAAATTCACAGGATACATAGTAATCATATAACACCGGCTCATAATCGTTTTCAAAAAGCCTTGTGTCCATGATGCTAGAAATCCATCTGAGATTTCGGAGCGATTTCTAGCCTCGTGGACACAAGGCTTTAGAAACTTAATATTCATATGTTCAAGTTACCATGAAGGCATTTTGAACCCTGCATTTAACGTCACTGGCATCGTGGGCCTGAAAACGATCAAACAGTCACATATTAAAATATAGTTAGGTAACTTACAGCTTTCGTCACAGGACATTAAAGATATTAGCAATCACATACGCGGTAGGACAAATAACTTTGACATGAGGGGATCGAACTGCGCCCATGGAACTAGCCCAGCCATGCCTGAAAACATTTACAAAGTGTTAACAAGATTTATTGTTTTGCAACGTTACAAGTTGTATCTATTCGCTGCAAATGCGAACTCACCCTGTATCACCCAGGCCATGGAAAAATATTAACTGAAACACAGGTGCTTCTTAGTAAAACATAACTTACAAAATAAGATAGCATTGACTTTATTCGGAAGTATTCTTTTAAAAAAATTGAAATTTTAGACTTAAAATCCGCGTTTCGAGACATGGTCGCGTTACTGAACGTGGACACGATGTGGAAGACCGGCGACAGTACTCTATTCTCGGAGAAGCTGTGTTTGATAGTTCCCGCTAGGATGACAGCCGTCGTGCCTCGCGGAAGACGTGCAATATTCGTCCAAGAAAGAAAAACCGACGATAAGATCGGTTCGCGAGCATCGAAACGGATCAGCGGTACGTCGACGATCGGGGAAAAGATGTCGAGGAAAAGAGAGGAGAAAAAAGGCGCAACGAGAGTAGGTATCTTGCGTCGCGTAAACGTATAATTCACTTATGATCAATTAGGATCGCACCACCGCGAGGTCCGCGAGTGGCATAACCAAAAACTGCCTCTACGTCCGCGTTAAGAGATTTGATATCTACCGTTGCTGTGTGCTTAGCCGTGGCCGAAATCACCACCGGGCTCGTCATGTCCTGTTGCTTTTTTGGACGGCCTGGAACAAATTCGAGCAATTGTGTAACAGCCCCTCGTAAAAAGCGTATAGAGCACGGCGCGCGAAAGAGAGAGAGACGTGACTCCTCTTCGCTCTATAATCTATATCGAGTTCTTTATAGTAGGGGTAAGGGGGTAAAGAAAGGTTAAAGGAGAGAGGGACAGTGGCGTCAAACGCGCAATATTCAATTCACTGACATAATTTCTATTTGCGGTCTCTTGCGCTTGATTTTCCTATTATCAGAGACCTTGACGATCTTTGATAATTCGACGTTATCGTCGATTGCGTAAAACTGTGACGTTAAAAACTGCATCTTAATCGAAATCGGCGCGCGAAAATAATTCCCGTCTCCCGATTCTTCGAGATGAATTGGAGTTTGACACAAACCTGCGAATAGCAAATTACCCATTAGCTATTTTAATAACGCCGTGGCATTCATCGATTCCTGATTGATTTCGCGGTCAACGCTGATCCTTCGGGCGGTCGAGAGCGATTGGAACAATGCTTTGACACTAATTGCTTGGAAGGAAAAAAGTACGATTAATTAAATATTAAATTAATTTGTATTCGGTGTTTGCGTGCGAAATTGTCTGCACGACAATCAGTTCGAAAGCGGTTTTCAATCGAAATACTAAAAATCTCGATTCGGATGGATTTCGCGCAAGCCAATTCACGTCCATTTCTATCAATGTAAATTGACTTTAATTTCGGTTTAGCTTACTTTTTATCTTTTTCTAGTTCTAAGAATTAGAAAAAGGTAAAAAGTAAGATAAAAAGTAAATTATACCGAGATTAAAGTTAATATGCATTACTTAATATAAATATTATAAATAAACCGCGGACGAATTTTAAACGAGTGCGCCACGAGGTCAAATCGATCAATCGCGCATCGCGCCGTATCGATGTATTTTCTGCATGGAGCTGCACGTCTACAAAATTCTTCGAAGCATTCTTCTTCTTTTTTTCTTTCAATGAAGAAAGAAGAAGACACAAAGAACGCTTCGAAGCATTTATAGCATCAAAACGGACCACAGGCTGGGACATGTGATTTACGTGAATCTACCAATCGCAATCAAGAATTCTCGAGAACGTAAGACTGCGATTTTGAAAATCTCGACTGCGATTGATCGAGCCGCCGACTGCTCGAGTCTAATCGCTTACGTTTTACCAAGTAGTAATTACAATTTAATTCACCACGCTATTTTTAGCGTGACATGAACAATTGTAATCAGACTCTCACGTGCAAGCGCACTATGGCGACTGACAATGCGATACGGACAACACACTAAGTACCCTAGTTGTCGTAACCGTGACGCGGAGCTGTCCATCTATCGCTCTCGATAACGCATGGCGATTGGCGATGTCGAGAAGCGTGCGTACGTGGGTGCACACGTAGGCTAACGTAGGCGCGTCATTTTTTCCGTCGCGAGATTTATATCGTCGGATAAACGCTTCTCTAGCGGTGCAAGGTCGATGCGAAATCTCGAGGAGCGTTTCCTCGCATTCGGTGTAATATTTCGTCCTGATATATAATAAATGTAAAAAAAAAAAAAGAATAAGAAAACGAAAGATAACCTGTCCCCGTCAAGGCAAACGTTGCTGTAAATAACGCCTCTTTTTTTGGCTCACCAAGTGAGACAGAGCGGCGCGTCGGTTTAAATTAAATTAATTCACGTGTCTCGCGGCATTCCTCCTCTGGCGTTTCGGCCCGTCGAGTCTCGAATCCTCGTCCCGTGGCTTGTCCCCGCAACGCGGTACTTATATGCGCTCGAGTCACGCGCAAAGAAATAAATCCTTTCGACTGATAACATCACCCGAACTCATTGGTTCGTCAACTCGTTGAATGACAAACAGCGATAACACGGCGGATTATCCGTGCACTTTAATTGCCAGCTGTTAGTTGCCTGCTATCGCGCCTAGAATTGACCACCGTCGCGAGCATCGTTTAGGAATATAACGTTCGTTTTAGTATATCGCTCTAGAATTTATTACTCGCGAGAGAACTGCGTGCGTCGTATGTGTGTGAGAGAGAGAGAATAAAAACCGCGCGGTATGGCAAAGATAGTCGTTGTCGGTTCGTGCATGATCGACTTTACCTGGTGAGTAAGGACGAGGCTTTTTTTGCGCGTTGCGAAAGTTTACCCTGCCTCCTGGTCGATCGATCTGCGATTATTAATATTGCAATTACACTGTAGTTTGTTATAACAAATATTGTAATATAATCAGTAATAAATGTAATTACGAATTGCACGAAAAAGAGATGCTTTCACCACCGCACGTGTTGTGTTTGTGCCGCAGTAATTTTGTAATTTTGTTTAACTCACCTAACTGTAAACAAGCAAAGAGTGAATCCGATTATAGATAGCTACAATCCCCAATGTATGTTATTGTTTCTTTGGAAATAAACGTTGTCGCTTTTTAGTTTCTCTCCACGGTTGCCCAAACCTGGCGAAACGATGGTCGGGACTAAATTTGAGCAGAAATACGGCGGTAAAGGTGCCAACCAGTGCGTGGCAGCTGCTAAACTTGGGGGATCCACAGCACTTATTGCTTCAGTAGGCATTTATTTTTTAGACAAGAATAACATGTTCGCATCTGACTTCTTTTTTTTTTAATATTCATTTCTTATCCGGTACTGTTTATACGGTATCTCTAATTAATTATGATCTTTGTGTTGTATTTTACATGTGATGCGATTTCTTATCTCTTATCGCAGTTAGGCTCCGACACGTTTGCTCAAGAATACTTAGAGATTTTAGGAAAGGAAAATGTAGACGCATCTCGCGTGAGGATACAAAGCGACAAGCACAGCGGCGTTGCTCAAATTACCGTCGATGAAAATGGTACGTTTTCGATGTCGTAAAATATAAATTAGAAGCTTTCCGAGTGCCTTGAAATTGCAATTCATATGGGAAGACGTCAAATAAATTCGGCTAATCTATGAGATTAAAATAATAACCCGAATAAATAACAGCATTAGAGCCGAATTTCTCGTTTAAGATAATCCCGATGGTCCTCTGTCGCGCTGTAAGTAATCGGGACGCCTTTCGAATAACGTTCACAGGTGAGAACAGCATCGTTATCGTGTTGGGCGCAAACGAATCGTTGACTCCGGAACACGTGGATTCCGCCGTTGACGTGATCGAAAGCGCGAGCGTTTTATTATGTCAGTTCGAGGTGCCGCTGGAAGCCACGCTTCGCGCGTTGAAGTTACGTCAGGGCCATGGTTCGTTCCTCGCTCTTTTTACTCCACTTACTTGCTAGACTCTCGTTACTAAAAATACCCATGTGCATCTTTCTTTTTCGGAGTCAAACTATCGCAAATCCCAGGAAAGACATGGTCGAAAAAGCGCTACCCTGCGTAATCGTTACGACAAAATTTGCGCAAAAATATTGCGTGTTATCTTTCGAGTGGTTCGCGTCTTTTCGTAAAGACTGGCGATTTGCGATATCGCGACTCCGAGAGCCACGAATACGCTTTTACATAATCGTAACGTGATAGGACTTTCGATTGTCAACGGGGCGCCCGCGCTGAAGAACCCTGACCCGGAAATCCTCAGATTATGCGATATTTTCTGCGTCAATGAGACGGAGGTACGTGCGAAAACCGATTAGCGCGATGGGTAACAAGAACGCGGTCCTTTTTTTTTCAAAATGGCCGATATATTAAAACCAAAGAATTTTAGCTTACGATGATTTAAGACATTCCAGAGATATCGTTACGCTTTTGTAGGCGGCAGTTATTACGGACATTCAACCCGTAGACCTGTCGAATGTGCAACGAGTCGCGGACGAGCTCCTGGCTAAGGGTTGCAACGCGATCATCCTTACTCTCGGACCACTCGGAGCTGCGTACGCGTCGAGGGCGAACCGAAACATCACGCGGATTCCCACTACCGAGGTCCATCCTGTAGATACTACCGTACGTACTTTATACACAGTGTCGCAGAACCGTCGTAGTTGCGGTAGATTGCACGGTGAATTTTTTGAGTCATTATTCAACGAAATTGAAGAAATTATTCTTTCTAAAGCGCACATTTTTTAATAACTTGATATATACGACGGTTCTAGGACACTTCCTACAAAAGTTAGATTTAACACGACGTATATCGTCTCATTTTTTTTTACACAAAGTACGCGATCCGTACTTCCTGCCTATATACGAATCTTGTAGATTGATTCTTGATTTCTTCACGTTTATGAGATCGCGGTTGAAACGGTGAAAGTATATTTGACGGTATTTGCCGGCTCGCGATCTTTTGAATGGACAACCGGTCAATTTCCGGACTGAAACGCTGATTCACTTAGTGATTCATTCAAGTGATTGGCATGTATTTAAGAAGGAAATTGCCTCAGGTAGCTAAGTGCAATGGTATGCGATGCAGGGTGCCGGGGATGCATTTTTGGGTGGGCTCGCATATTTCAAGGCGTATCATCCGGAGCTGCCAATGGACGAGTGCATCAGGAGAGCTTGCGTGGTCGCCACCAAGTCCGTACTTAAATTCGGCACACACGCGAGCTTCCCAACGAAAAACGATCTGCCGGCAGATTTATTTTTATAAACAAAAAGAGGCAGTTACCTCAAAGTGTGTTATTTACAGATCTGATATTTTATCTCATCTGTTATATATACATATATCTGAAATCTGTGTTGTGAAATCTTTTTAGATTGAATATTTGCAGACTAAAAGTAAATACCGAGTAACCAGAGTAAATATACAAGAGTTTTATGTACAAAGTGCGTAAACATACTACACGTCCCATTTCCCAAAACCCAAAATATTTAAATATAGCACAGTCACGCATTAAATTGATGACAGCGAAATATTTAGAGAATGTGTTCACATATAGGATGTAGAATAAAAATATATGTAGACTCAAAAGCTGAATTATCCTATATACATGTCTTATTTGTTCACCAGTGCATTTAGGAGATTAGATCTGTTTTAATCGTTTAGAAAACCGGTTCCACATCGTTGATCTCTTCTGCGTAATTTTTTGCAACATCGTCGACGAATATATCAATTTTTTTGGAGTCAAATAGGATTCGCCCAAAAATTCGAAGATATGTTTACAACAACAACATTAGCATAATGTAAATAATGTTGCAGAGCAAATTTCTACGAAAATCTCGCAAAAAAATGAATAAACTTAGAAAAAGTTATTATTTATTGTGGGGTATTAATTAAATATTCTAATCTGCGAAATCGGGGATCAGCTTTATTCTTACTTTTCTTTCTCTCTTTGTTTTCCCGACATCCTGGTACCATCTGGCGTTGTAACTAAATTCCGAAAATAGGAAAAGGGGATTAATATATTCTTATTTAATAACTTCAATACTTTAATTTTGAATAGGAGAAAGTAAAATAATAGAAATTTTGACAAATAAAAATGAAATAACGAAAGAATATAGCACGAATAAATCATAAAGAAAAAAAATTAATAAATAGCTGAAGAAAGTAAGTTTTGCGATAATTTCGAGGATATTTTTTAAGGTAAAAAAAGTCTTTGGCCGTGTACCGTGCCATTTATGTCGCGTTAGGAAATCTCATTTTAATATTACGTGCCTCTGCCCGTGATGAACAAACTAGTACATTTTTAGAATTTCGGGGATTTTTCTGTATCCAAATGTATTCGCGTGCGTACATGCGCACACATGTACGCGCTAGACGAAAAAAAAATAACGGTAGGAAATGGTATAGGAGTTAGTAAAAATTCCAAGCGCTTTCACGATACGCGCGTTCTTCGACCTTCTAAAAAAAGGAGGCACGTCCGGGAACCCTGCGAGAGTACTTGATGTGTGTGATTCCACCTCGACTGGTTCACGCTAACGTGCGGCCAGAACGGCGTTATTCAAGAGAGGGAGAGTGATGGAAGGGGCAAGCGTGCTTGAGGTAAATGTCATTAAATTCGAAAGGCGTAGTAGCGACATTTAATTTTTTTGACAACCGCGTCGTGGCGACGACGATAGGTCCAGGCCGCTCTCAGCGTCTAAAATATCAGTATCGCTGCAAACTTTCGCCGGCGCGAGGACGATGGAGCTCAGCCGCGGCTCCGTCCGGATGTTGGAAACCGCGGGCGAAATCGGGAACGTCCCGGTCCCGGTCCAGCTTCCGCGTGGTGTCTCATCGATAATCCCGCGAAGTGCGAGTTCAGGAAAAAATTGGACGGTAATTGGTGAGCACGGGAGTCCTTTCCCTCGAAATAATCGCCGAACGTGTAACTCGCGTGCGTTCGCGTGGTAGGCCAGGTCGGCAGTATCCGTCAACGCGGAAAAATTGTGCCGCGCGTAAACGTCAAAAGGGAAAGGCGTTGCGTTACTACTTTCGAAGTAAAACCCCCTCGCGCGCTCTTGTCGTCATCGTCATCGTCATCCTCGCGGCGTCGTGGCATAAGTACGTGAGGATATTGCCGAGAGCGGGATTCCGCGAAGCACGAGACACTCTCGATCGCTCTTTCCGCTATAGGTGGACATCACACCGAGATGTTGACGTCAATGGCCGAGATGGACAGCGATACTAAATCCATGTTTAAGGGAACACCCGGCGGCAGCAGAAACGACGGCGGCGACGATGATGGCAGGTCCATCGAGTTGACGTCAAAGAGGAGGGCGCGCATCCTCGAAGAAGAGAAAGAGCTGCCCGCGCCGCGCGAATGAAGACACTTTTCTTGGGGCCCCGGCCCGGCCCCGCTCCCCCCGTGCACCCAGGGGCTGCACAAGATGCGGACCTAAAGAGAGGGGAGATTAGTCACCTATGGTCACATGTATACCGGCACGCGCAAGCCCCCCGTTAAGTGGGGCAATACCACCCACGTGCACGTTCGCGGGCAGGATAAAAAATCCCTCGAGGATCAGGGAATACTCAGTTTTAAGCAAGCCATTAAGCGAGACGATCGAACCGAGACGAACAGAGATAACCACCTCGTCTCTCGATCTTAACAAATCCCGACGACAAGTTCGCGCTGAGTGATCCGCCGGGAATCCAGAAAGTTATATCGAGGCTCTCGCGTGTCTTGCGTTGGTCAGCGCCGCACGCCAAACTTTGACCGGCGAATTATCACAGAGAATCGCGCGGTATCCAGCCTGAAAAACAACCAGATTGTCAAAATATTTTCGACTTGCGTCACGTGGCCGAAAGATTCGTCGGATGGTCGATCAAACTTGAAAAATTCCGATTCGAAATACCGCGTCGCGTATTCACGTTTTCCAGTGTGTCTCGCTGAGATACGCACCGCCAATTTTGTAGAATTTCAAAGGAAATTCGATAGACGAGAGAACCCCGGAAGATAATCAATTTTCTGGGAGAGATTTCCCTGAACTGCAGTTATCGGCTTTGATCGCTTGATCATATTTCCATCACAATCACGTAAACTGTGCTGTACTGAGGAATGTGTAATAACGTTCTCTAAGTTCGGAAGCCAACTGACTCGAGACAGCGCGAGCTAGACTCTGCAAAAGGAGGGGAATCGCACGCGATACTTTCGTGTACATTGGCGTACATAACATAAACGATCGACAGAATTAATCGGAAAGTGTCCAGAAGATAAGCCGACATCGTCAATAAAGAAGTTTAGTGGAAAAAGTAATCATCTGTCAGGCACAAGACTCGGGTTCGATTCCTAGTCCTGTCATCTCGCATATATGTTTAAATGAAAGATATTATTCCACTGTGTAGAAACAGAAGCAAAAAAAAAAATTAAAAAATCCCGAGGTTAGTGCGTGGGAAAAATATTATATACGAGAAGCACGACCGGAAGAAGCTAAATTCCATCCCGGGTTGTTCTAAGAAGAAGAACAAAAGCGGCCACATCATCGATAAAGGTTGCTGACATCCAAGTAGGAGGTCTATCTTTTGTTCAAATTTCGGACTAGATCAACACAATGGCGATAATCAACGTCGGATTTTGCCTGTCTATCCTTGTCGCCTGTATCATCGTTAGCATGCCGCTCATTCAGGGTCGGAGTCTAAGGCGGCGACACGGGCATCGCTCTCATTCAGATTATTACAATCTCGAGGAATCACTGCCACGGGATCTGTCGGGACGCCTCGAGGATGACCTGGAGTACTATCGCAATTCCTATGGACAGACGAAGAGGCGCGGGCACCCCCAAGCTCTGGATCGCTCCTCGGAGTACGATGATTCGGAGGATCGAGTACCATCGTCATTCCGTCATTACAGACACGAATACGACTCGAGAGGTCGCGTGTCCTTGCGACGAAAGGAGGATTCCCTGTACAAGCACGACGACTTCGACGCGCTCTCGATGGGGTTCGTCGCCAGGAAAAAACGTCATAATAGACATGATGGCCTGATCTATCAGAGAAACAATGAGCAGGACAAGAAGAAATCGAGCTTGTACGAATCCGGGATTTCATCGAAGTCGCCAGCCGGCGGAAACAATAATTCTTTACTTGAGCTGGAGGTGAAGGAGGCGCAGAACATATCCATGTGCAAGTACACCGTGGAGTCGATACCGGACACCCGGGGTTCCCGGGTACCAAAGGATCTGGAGCATGTGAGGTGCAATCACATCGGCAGCAGCTGTCGGGGCGCCTACTGCTGCATACAAACGTACAGAAACATCGAGGTGTCCTACGGCAATGACGAAAAGGAGACCATGAAGCTCTACGTAGGCTGCGTGTGCGCCCATCAGGTCTTCAGTCATGTAGATGAGTCGCAGCTAGCTATCAACGATTGAAACCGAGGGCTCGCGAGGGTGGGTGGGGGGGTTGGGGGGCAATGACGATCCGCTTCGTTGACGAATTCGCTTCGATGGCGACGGTAACCGACGGCGATCTTTTTCGAACCGGCACGAATCGAGCGGGACGCGTCTTCGGAGGAGACGGTGATTGAAACTATAAACATAAGCGAGAAATACAATTATTGTTGTCGCGAATGACGTTGCAATCGACAATCCGCGAACGAACGGACGTCTTTATTTCCTTTTTCTCTTTGCATAGGAACTCGTTTGAAGATTACGCCTAGTGACGCGCGAATACCAGGAATTTAACAGATTTACTCAAACGTTTGACGTTAGAACGGCGACAGGGATTTACGGGACTGCGGTGAGAAGGCGGGGAAGCGAGAGAAGAAGGTTGCAAAAGATCGGAGTCGCGACGCGCGCGTATGAGATCGAGACGTCTCTTGTCAGTCCTTTGCCCCCTTCGTTCTGATATCACTCGCAGTCGACAATATGCATGCATATTCAACTAAATCGCGATCGTTCTTCCGACATCTCGCTCTAAATAAATTCACAATGGTACACAAAACGATGGTACACAAAACGCGATACATCGAGGTAACAAGAAACCAACATATAAGGACGATAGCCGATAGGATGGTAGCAAAGTGAATCAAAATACGTTTACTCGCTGTCGGTTTACATTCGAAATAAATCTTTAAAGAAGACGGTTGCAGAAAGCGCGGGGAGACCCATGGAAACGGCTGTAAAGATAAGTTTTGCACAAATTTTGATCACCGTTTTTAACGCGACGGAAATTATATGGAGTACAATAGAAACTGAAAAAGGAATCAATTCATGATTTGGCACAAGAGATTTTCAGTGTCATAAGAGAAAACCCGACAAAATTAGCGCAGATAAATATTAAAAATAATTTCTTGATAAATACTTATAACTGTGTAGAAAGAGAAGCAGAGATTAACTCTAAAAAAGTAGTACAGCCACCGTTCCATTTTCTTCTCCAAGCCCTTTCTGTGGGCCTCGATTTGCAATGTCTGAGCATCTTTCGGACAATCTGAATATAAAGTACCGATTCAAGTGCCATGACGTAATACCGTGTAACGTCGCCTAGTAGGAATAAGAAATTATTGTTTACGCTCTAGGTATTTATAGATTCTCTCTCGGCCGTGTTGTTGCCAAACAATGTGATAAAACATGTACTCGATCATAACCAATCGCTCAGGTAGTGCTAAATCCGGTCAGACGTAGCACGTAGCACGTATCCGAATACAATTATCATCGCGCATTCATCACGCGCGTCGTTTAGATGGATAATGATTGCACGAGTGAATCATTTATGTCCGACGCGATTGACGCACATTATCTATTTATTGCATACATCGTGTACCATCCCGTTTATTTATTTTCGCCAGCACATTCATCCGTTCACTTATATTTATCTATATTTATTTATTTATTTATTTAACCATTTATCTATACAGGTATTTATTTCTAACCGTTTATGCAGTATGTAACGAGGACTTATTTCCGATCTATTCAAAGTGATATGATTTGTGTTTCGCAGAGAAACAAGCAGGAAGCAGATTCGCGATAATTCCGAGCGACGGAAAGCGTGTACTTGTTAAAATTTACATGTGTTAATTGGCAAATAATATGACTGATGTAGTTAGGATGTTAATAGAACCAAGCGTGATTTGTATGGATCTTATACTTGTGAATTTCTAAGAAATCTTAAATAATTTGTACGATCTTTTTATACGTAGGTATGTATGCCTATGGCCTATGTAATAAGAGACGAACAGTATTAAATACCGATAATTCGATATATCGATTATAAAATTGTAATTGTAAATTATCACGCGTACTTTTATACTCGTATAAGAGATTTTACTGCTGTGGTTTAATGGAAGACAAACAGTATTAAAATAAAAATAATGTTTCTCTTTAATAATGCGTCTCTTTTGTGCTTTTCATAAACGTTCCCCATGTTATATTAAAATGTGTAAAAAAAATGTCCAAAACCGTATAATCCTTCAATTTTTCAGGATCAAAGTGGCATAAACGAGGATTGCTTATGTTTTGCTCGCGACTAATGGTGTATGCGAAATTGTTTGAAGTATATATTTTACAATTAGTTTAAAAATATATTATTTTACGCAATTTTCAAACTATTATTAATATAAATATTATTAATTTGTCTATAAAATTAGCTTGATTCAAAAAGAAATATTCTAAATTTAAGTATCCGGAAAGTACCGTGATAAAAGAAGAAAAATTTTCAATGTTTTCTTCCTATTCATTTTCACTTCTTCGTATTATTCTTCTTATTCCTTTTCCTTTATCCAATTTTCCAAGTTTCTTGTAATTTTTTACTCTGTCTTCATCGGTTTTTTGTTACACAGAAGAAACACGTGGACATATATCGTTTGTTAGCAAGTCGACGACTGAGAATTCTCGATTCTCCTCGTAAGAACGATCGGACTCGAAGGATTCGCCGCATCTTCCCACGAAGGAGTCTCGCGAGTCGGTCTCGCCGGCGCGCTGCGTCAGGGAGCCTGGCGGTCAGACGGCCGGTCTGTGACGAATCCTTCCGCAAGTGGAGTCCTCCGATATATTGCTACACACTCTACACAGCTCGGCAGCTCTGACGTACGTTAGACGGTCTCTCGATTACGCGGTGATTCACGGCGAATTCCTCGTAGACGCGCGATGAGGGATTTCCCTGAGGCGCGAATCTCGGGGGCTCCTGCGGCCTATTCGAAATCGCGAGTCACGGGTTACCGATGTGCGTGTGGCAGCGCACGTATTGCTAACCCGTGCCGCAACATAATCACCGCTTAAGCTACAGCTCAGGCATCGCGCGATGCATTGCGAAGTGCGAACAGAGAGAAAGAGATAAGGAGAACGCAGAGGACTAAGGGAGAGGTCCCTGGCCATGGAGGGGCAGATCGGGTCGGTAACGGAAGACGAGCGATTTGAGATATTGCAAAAATTTCCGATGTGTCATCGCGCGGAAATGCTGAATTTTTAACGGGGTATCTCTTCCCGCGTCTCTCCTGTGCAACCGGCTGACATTCGCGCGAAGATATCATGCGACGACGACGACGAGGACGACGACGGTGCAGGCAACGGCGGCGACGTGAAAGGCGAAAAAGACGTAAAACCGCAAAGAGGCGAAATGTAGCGTCCGAGAAAGACAAATGGATGTGCGCCTAGAGTTTAACACGAGCGCGCGAAAGCGCAAATTTTATACGTACGGCAAATAAAACTACAAGTAAAGACGGTTTATATTCTTTTCTCTCTCTTTTTTTTTATTTTTAGCTCAGAAACAGATTTGTTACATCGCTGTTAAATTGATGCGGTCAATCGTTAACGGTCCAGGTTGCAATCTAATAGGACCTGGTCCGCGAAGGAGGAAACGCGCGGAGTTTGCGAGTTTGTCTAAGGTGCCGTTAACCTTTAGCGAAACCTGTTATTCCGCGTCTGGTGTCTCGCGCGTTAGACACGAGTGTCCGAAATCATCGTTATCACCACTACAATTTCGGATCGCGGGAGGCGATGCGGCGTGTTTGCGCTAGATTGATCGCGTTCTCGTAACTTGAGCCTCGGTTTCTACGCAAAAACAACTCTGCGAGAGAAGAGAGAGTAGCTTGAGCTGCAAAGAATTTTATTTACTGATTTCTCTTACGAATTCTTTTAAACTGGGTACATTATTAGTTCACCGTGATCTTTAAATTTTAACGACTTTCATGAGCATAAAGAATTTTTATAGTCCCGCGCGCGATGGCGGACACAGCTATTGACAAGGATATATTTACAGGAATATATTTACGTATACTTGAAGTATAACGATCGGCTTACGACGACGGCACGGCCGACGGTACATTTTACACTTTAGCAAGATAATGAAGTGTAATCCTATATTTTCTTCGCAAGAATAGGAACGGCTTTTTTGCGAGTTTTTTGCGCGAGCGAACTTTTCCACGGTGTAAGCGGCAGTTAACAATGGCCGATCACTTTTTCCTTTTCCTCTCAAATTAATGAGCAGGGAAATATCAAGTTTTTCGAGAAACCTCTGATTTTAATATAAACTTTCGATCACATCGAGTCATCACGCTCCGGCTCGTCGAGACAGGGGCCATTGTAAAAGATGTTCCCGCGCCCGCACGATTTACAATTCGCGATTTACATAAGAAGAAGAATACCCCTCTCGCGAGAGAGCGACACACATTATTTACGATAAAATTCTTCGAGAGGTCGGGCAGGTTCACACCCGTCTGGAGATAATTTTGGCGTCCTATTTTTGACCCAGACGCTTTAAAAGTGCTAATTTTAATATTAAACACGTAACGCGCGCATCACACGCCCACGCCGTCGGAAACCAATAAAAAGAACGTTCATGATAACGTTTTTGTGCGTCCGTCCGATCACGGGCGGGCGCTAGCGTGACGCTATCGCGCTCAAATTGGCGTATAATGTCATTTTATACTTCTTCTTCTGCTTATAATCGGAATCTCGGGTGCCTTGAAAAGTCCGGTTTTAATGAGCGTGTCGCATTATACCGGACGATTCTTTGTGATCTACGGCACCTCTGCACTGCCAGCCGTCCAAATTATCGACTGACATTTGCGTGGGACGGTTGCGTAGAGCGGAATAGAGCGAGATGAACAGGTGATAAGGTACGTCGAGGGATGCCCCGACCGGCCATACCGTAGTCTCTGATTTGCATGCTAAAGTCTGCGAAGGTCGCCGCGAGCTCGAATAAAAGTATTAAGTACGCGTCGCATGTAGGCTTCTACGCAATGCGCCGGTAATAATAGCTTTTACGCCCGATAACGAAAACTTACTGACGTGACTTTGCGAAATATCGACGGACGTCAACCCGAGCAAGATCGGATATCTGGGCATTTATTATTCAAGACGCAAAGAGAAAAATGTTCCCCCCTCCACCGCCCGGAAATGCACGAGCAATAAAATTAACGATAGGATCAGTCTACGATCAGAGTTCAAGGGGCACAAAAAAAAAAATTAATTGCTCGTCGAAATAAATTTATACGTAACTATAAATTAAAACAGCTACTCTAAAGTAATCAATAATATGAGATATATTTGAATAATTTCATCAACGAGTACTATCGCAGAATTTTTTTAACAAAAGCATTTTTTTAATCTTTCAATCGATTGAAGCGCACATGTAAAAAGTGTCCAAATTTTTTTAGTAAGTACTATTTTCGGGAAGAAAACGTTATCGAATGACGAAAATAATTAGAAGTGGCAGAAATGCAAAACATTTTTCATTAGGTATACCGTCAAGTTATATAAAAATAATCTTACGTGATGCATATACGTCTAAACTCCGATTTGAATATTAGAATAAAGATATTATATTATGCCTCTCTTTCAATAAATTATCTCAGGAAACTTTGATCCCGCTCTGATCAAAATGAATTTACGAGAACGTCTTACTTACTTAATTTCACAGCGCAGGAGCTGCGAAAGACAAAAAGAATGCACGTTCTTCATATCGTTTTTAATTTCCTTACAAATACATGTATTCTTTCGCGTTTGGACGGAGCAGTGTTTTTGATATTAATTCTTTAGTCGACGTTGCATGTGTCGCCTGGTTTACAGCAGCACGTCCGGCGGTAGGATTTAATTTCGCATTTTTTTGTTATTGCTCACAGCAGAACAAAAGCAAAAGTTCTCTTTTTTATTATTCTCCATCGTTTTTTTCTGTTTTTTTTTCGCCGTTTCTTGATCCAATTAACGTCGCGGTTTCGTTTCGTAATACGAAACAAAATGCCATGTCTGACGTCAAATAATCGAACGAACGATAATTTTATCGGTATTTATCAATATTATGAACATTAAAGGTTACAATACACGTTGACGTCAATGACAAAGAAATTTGTCGAGCCCAATTATAAAAAGTTTAAAGTATCGGGGCTGACATCAAGAACAATCGAAATTTAAATTAAAGAAGATGAGATAATTTCCAGATTGGGATAACATGTGCGTGTGGGATGTGTCTGCGATGCGTCTGCGACAAGATATCGTGAAATATTGCGATTACGTTGCCGAATAAAAGCCACGAGCTAGAGAGAGCGAGCCAGAGATATTTTCAACTAATGTAACGTTTTACATATATTATGGGCAGACGCTTCGCTTTAGAGGCAAATAACAATTATTTTGATATTATCGCCAATTTCTGTAAAAAAAATGTAGAAATTTTACAGAAATATAGAACTAAAAGATCTTATATCATAGAAAACTAGTTTAAAGTCATATATATGAGCGAAAGTAAATATCACATGGTTTAAAAGGATTCGTCTTATGCGTTTCGGAGCAAAACGCCTGGGATACATCGTTTCCGAAATTCGATTCTCATTGTCAGACTCGTTCGTTGCGGACCGAGAGTTCCAATGATTCGAGAGTTGCGGCATTGCGGCGGTAACGCGGATCATCGATAAATTGCCGGAACAAGCCGGGCGGCCGTTGCGACGACCACTACCTAACCGGGAACCCTTTTTTTCAGGCAACGACACGGCTACGATACGGAGGGACGATGGGTCGCGGACCCAGGCAAAGCTCAGTAGGACGTAATCGGCTGAAGGGATTTCGTATTTATCGTATACCACGCACACCCCTCGCGAGCACGCGAGCGCGCGTATTTCGTTGCCGTGCGAAGCTCCGCGGATACATGCTACGTGCGCCTGTGGACGCGCGCGTCCACGTGTGCACGTGGAAGGAAACCCGACGTGGAAACCGAGGAGAGAAAGAGAGAGAAAAAGAGAAAGAGGGATGGTACGTATTTCGAAGACTATCAATCATTGGTAACCTGTAAAGGATCTAATTATCCTGGAGCTGACTGGGCTCCGTTCGCTGCACCCACCGCTCGTCTTGTCCACCCCCCTTGGTGGTAGCGCTTCCACCCCCGATGCTCCGTCCCGCTCCACCTCCCCGTCCCCTCCCCCTTTTGGGAGGCCCCCTTTTTCGCTCTAGCAACCACCCTTTTTCACAGGAGAGCAAGGCGGACGAAGACAGAGCGGCGGCGAAGGAGGAAGCGAGGGGTCGAGAGGGAAAGGGGAGAGAACGGGGGGGAAAGGGTGAAATTAGAGAGAAAAGGATCGCAATCGAGAGAGCGTTGCAAGAGTGCAAAGAGCGAGCTTCCACCGAGAGAGAGAGAGAGGGAGAGAGAGAGAGAGAAAGAGGAAGAGAGAGGGAGAAGAGAAAAAAGGGGGGAGAGAGAAAAAGAGAGAGAGGTGGCGGGTGGCGGGTGTCGGTGCGCCGCCTTTTTTTCGTACACGCCAGCCCCATGTCTGGCGGCGTGTGTGCGCGTGCACGTGTACGCGCATCAGTGTGCGTGCGTGTGGGGCAGGTGTATAATAGTGAGTGCGGGTAGTTGGTTAGGTGGCCCGGTCGATATATCAGGGCTCCGCTACAGCTGTCTGTCAGGCTCGCGAACTCAGCGCTAGACGACGGGCTCGGGGTCTAGAGAAAAAAGCGACGGGCTCGTTCCTTCTCTCTCTTCTTTCTCTTTTTCCCTCTTTCATCCCCTCGTTCTCGCCCTCTTTTTTCCTCTCCGTCCTACGTTCACATCCTCAACCCTTCTCTCGCTCGGCCGCTCCTTCTCCCTCTTCTTCCTTTCTCTCTTTCTCTCTCTCTCTCTCTCTCCCTCCCTCTTTTTCTCTTTCCCTCTTCATCCCCTGCTATTTCCCTCTCTTTTGCTGCTTCTGGGTAATTTTTCATCGTTGCAGCGGACGACAGAAGCGCCGCGACGGCGGAGGCAGCGTTGCCGCGGATACGCACACGAAGACGAGCGTGGGCGCGAGCGCGAACCCGAGACCACACGGCCACGGGGGTGATGGTGCACCGACACATGCGATCCCGCGGACGTACAGTGCGCACGATTGTCGGATATATCGTCGTGACGCTCTGAAAAATTTAAGAGCGAAAAGGAGCGCACGGCTGAGACGAGTTCATGTTCCTCCCTTAATCCTTCCTCCGCCGAAAGCTTCTCGCATCTCCTTACGCGCGGCGATCCGACAAACATATTATTGCCTATTATCTATTTTAAATGATGTAACATTATACGCAAATAATTATAGGTATTAATAAAGCGTTGTACTCTTCTCTGACAAACGCGATCCGACGGCAGAAATACTCAAATACATTTCCATCGATGTCTGTTAATCTCGTCTTGGGGTGACTTTATCACTCCCCCTAAGGTGGCGAAAGTATTGACCTTTTGATGTATTAATGTAATATCAATCTAATACTATAAGTAAAAAATGTAATACAAGTATGTTCTATTTATATTTTTCTTTACATTATTACATGCATTTGTGTTTAATCTATTTTTAATAGATATTTATTATCATCAACTATCTTATAAGAGAGAGAAAGAGAGATGGGATCAGGTCTGGCTGTTTTTTCTTTTCGGTAGCGAAACGAAAGTTCAAGAAGGACTTTATGGAATTAAACAGTGGCCTTAGGGTATTGGAGTATTATTTTTGTTAGTGGAATTTTTCACTGCGGTCGTGCTTGTTTCGATATCGAAAAAAACCATGTCGTCTGTAATACGTGAACATTCCGTTTTTTATGTAAAACTTTATTACTTAATTAGCACATAAAACAATTTTGAGATTAATGTGATATTTTATTGTGCAATTTTGAATGAAAAATATTTCACATTCGGCAAATCTTTCTGTTTTATTTTTGAGAGAATTAGCCAAGTACGGGAGCCGAAATTTGTATATAAATGCGCTAAGTTTAAATTCCAATGAGACACCCGAGAAAGATCTTTATGCTTATTTATGACAATAGAAACTCGAGGTAAAATGTACTCCTGCCACGTGTACAGCATTGAAAATTGAAATCGTCGAAATTATACCGATTTTGAGTGCCCGTTGCACGATAACAGGGCGTTTTCCACTGTCAATGAGGCACACTGTACGCAGACGGAAACCACCGCAGCCACGTGGACCAACACACGCGGAGAATCCGCGAAAAAACTGTCCAAGGCGCACGCATACTCGCAAACACACACATACGCGCGAACACGCACACATACCTACTCGGAACATACAGAGAGCATACACGAAAGCATGGACACATATGAAATGCGCTCGCGCTTTACACGGGCAGTGCCCCACGAACACCCGCGAAAAATCCGCTCAATCACACCCTCACACGACCGCACCGCGCGTATCTGTCCACGTGCACCCACATGCGCTTGTCCCCTCCCCCTTCAGCGGAGCGCGAGAGCGCGCGCGCACACACACACATAGCAGCATATACATGTATACACACGAGACGCTCGCGAAGATCCAGAGATGTGGATACACAGAGACAGACGCGATGGTAGGTAACCCCCGCGAGACCCCCTGCGCAGTCACCCCCGTCTCTCCCTCTTCCTCCTCCTCACCCCATCCTCTCTCGTGGTAGCAAACCTCTCTAGGGGAAAAAGTAGGAAAAGAGTGGGGAGGATCGATTTTTACTGGGGCAACCGCCCCTCCCCTCTCCCGCATGCACCCTCCTGCATCACCGCGCGCCCCCTTCCACGCTCCCTTCTCTTCCCTCACATCCTGTACTTTCCTGAGCTAGCCATGCCATGCCCTGTCCCGGTCGTAATGCACCGTCTCCGCCCCGGCTAACACCCACCCACCCCTTCCTCCCTCACCGTTAACCGACCCCCAACCCTCCAGCCCACTCACCCCTCGTGCCTCTTCTCCCCAACGTCCGTTCATCCGTCCTCGTCTCTCCGCGCGCACTTCGGTCCCCGCAACATTTTTCCTCTTTTTATTCTGCGAAAATATTCAAGAGAGTTTCGGATGATGGTGCATGACGATCTTTTACCTCGATGCTTGCCTCCCGACTTCCGTCGGGACGTTAAACGCCACGGCGGTCAGGCCGGAGGAGGATGGGGATGGGGATGGGGATTGGGAGCGAAAAAAAATTAGAAAATGGCTTTGAGCGGTTTCACCGTGGCTCGCGGACGGACGGCGGCGGCAGCGGCGGCGATGGCGAACCATCGGAGAATTCGGTACCTATGTGGCTAAGCGAGGGGAAACAAAACGCTGCAAGTGAGGAATCGCGAGATTTCACGAGAATATCGCGCACGCCGAGGGCTGCGCGCGTCCCTCGTTTTATCCTGAAAAGAGAACAAAATAAAAGCGTCTTGAAACTTAAGCGTCAGTAACTTCGTTAATCCCTGTTAATCATCGTACTTTTTTGCAAACAAATTTATCGAATACATCTTTGATATAATTTTTGTGTGATCTTACTTAATTGAAACAATTATATATAAATCTCAATTATCGTTATAAAATCGGATAATGTGCTGCTATCAAATGCGAAAGTAGAAATTTCAGAATAAATTACGTGTGAAAATTAAACGTAATGGGATTGAGTTAAAGTATTGCAGGTGTAATCTCTTATCGTAAATAGTTGCGCGTGTTTCAAATGCGCCACATGTAATAACTAATGTAATAGCTTTACCGAAACATGCTAATGTGTGTAACAATTATATCATATAATTTATTTCATACTTATATAAATGTAATGTGACGTGTACTCGTGTACATCCATACGCACACAAAAACACACACATACGCACACACATACACATACGCATATCAGTTATTATTAAATATAAATCTTTAAACGTATTAAACGTGATAAGGAAAACGTTTTTCTAAAAGATGATGCCATAGATTGAATGACGTCAAGCCAGCAAGATAAGCGTCGATAATGTTTAATTTAAATAAAATCGCGTTAATATTCTCGCGCAATTTCCAGTTTATAAATAGGTATCGTAATTCTACGCAATCTACCGCACATTACGTATGATTTTACGTCACGAGCAAAGTTATCGTGTTTGACAAAAAGTTCTCTCTCCGGAAGAAGAATTATCTTATTTCTTTGTAGCGCCTCGCTTTAGCGATGATTTAAATATTAATTTCATCATTTCGGGAGAGTCATTGACTCATTATTCCATCTCGGTGATCCCGTCCTATGTTACGCACGTTCGCATTATCAGCACGTCCCGCGCTGATTCTCTCCCTCGCATCGTTCTTCTTTTTTTTCCGAGCGTGCTCGTGCTTCTCTCTTTGCTAACGGCCGCGGCGGTGCCTCTCCAGAATGACAAGGTCAGTAGCTGGCATCGAAGACAGGTCGGGGCGATTGTTGAGGTTGCGGATCGGTGTCAAGTAGGTACCCTATGCCATGTGCGGCGGCCCATTCAGTCGTTCGTTCATTCAGAAATATCCTGCCTCTTCTCCCCCTTCATCTCTTTCTCTCTCTCTTGCTCTCTCTCTCCTCGCCATTCAACAAGTAGATCATCGAGCCTATGCGGCACCCTCTACCGTCGGACCTACGCAACTTCCAAGGGTTACGAGCTGACTGAGGGGGTTGTTATGCAATAAATCCGAGTTCCCTCGAGTCTCCTTCAGGGGCTCGCGCGTCCTGCGGGACTTCCCGCGCGTCTCTCTTTCTCTCGCTCTCTCTCTCTCCTTCTTCCACCTCCTTCTTTTTCTTTATCCCTATATACCGAGTACGCCGGAGAAGTCGACGACCCCAAGGCCGTTGTCGACAGAATTTTGAAGGGTCGTCTTGTGCGAAGATTGAGTAATCTCCGCGCATCGAGTAATCGTATCGATGTCGTTCACGTAAAAAGAGACCGCGTTGCGACCCAAATAGCAATAGCGTCTTTCAAAGTGTTTCGAGGAGAGTTTGATGGCTTTTAATCGAGTCTTACAAAACTGGCATTAGTTAAAAAAAAAAAAAAAATAAACTATAACACACAAAGCCCACTTCTGATGTTCGATGTGACTTTTTTGTTATCAAAAAGGAAGAATACAGAGAGCGATGCAATGAAGGCGAGCTGCGGAGTGTATTCGAAACTCGAGCAAACTATTCAGAAGTGATTTTATTCAGAAGTTCCGCGATGCTGAATTCAGCTTGGATGATAAGGAACAATTAAGAAAGCTTCCGTGAAGGTCGACTTAAATGACGAAATAACTACATCGATGGAAAGTGGAAACAGATCTTTGCATTGAAAAATTACAGTTGCGTGAAAATATCACACAAAAGCACCAAATTGCATCTTTAAAAAAATACAATGCACGGGAAGTTTCTTATCTGTGAACGTATTATACATGGAACACTAGCAGCAAGTGTGCCTTATCGTTTCCGCGTCTCTCTAATATTAACGCGATACGGGCGCATTCGCGTATCACATTAAAATCTCGCCTCAGCCGCAATTTTTTTCACGCTGAGCCGTTAAGCTCGTCAGCCACCAGTTTTTCCCGTTGCGGGTAGAAAGAGTATCGCTGGTATTTATAGATTTCAGCATAAATTAAATGCGGCTTGGGAGAAAAGAATGGAGCCAGTGAGCCGAGACTGGCAACCCATCCGGACGATGTACGAACGAACGAACGAGCGGCGGCGATTTTGCGCTAATCACTAATCAGAGCAAGCTTGCTGTCGAGAAGGAGAGAGAAAGAGAGAAAGAGAGATAGAGGGAGAGAGGGGAAAAAGAGACGGCCAATATAGTGCCCGCCCAACCCCTTTTAGCACTATGATGTCAGCCATGGCCAGCACGGCGCAACAACAACAACAGCAACACAACAACAACGCGGTCGGCATGATTATAATAAGTGATCGCTTGGATACTCGATGTGTGCCAAACTGGAAAGCTTTCTGCCAGGTGGAATAATGGGCTGCTCTGCACAGTCGACCGACGACATTGCCACTCATCACGGTCTCATCACTGTCACTGTCTACTCGACAAAGCCCTTTTGTCCATAACGGACGCGGTGCAACGGCGACGGTTCTGAACCCAGCGCCCAGCAGCGCACGCTACCCCCGTACTCCCCAATAAACGCGAAGCGGGGCTTTTTTATGAAGCGCATTACGTCCCGAGATTGCGATAATTCTCGCTAAGTCGCGCGCTCCTGTCCAGCGAGTTGTTTCAGATAGGCGGGACGCGACGGCGTTACGCCGGCCGTCTCGTATTGATTTGTGAAATATCGCGACACCTAAACACGGCATAAAAAAAAGAAACTGTATCGCTTATATACGTCATTTTACATGCATATATAATTAATCATGTTCGTGTCACGCTTCAGACAGGATATTATACGACATACGTTATTGACTCTTAATCTATCTCTTTTTAGTTTTGATTTTTTTTTCCGATAAATATATACAATATATAAAAAGCATCGAACATTTTCTCAACCAAATACGTAGCATCCTTTAATTTAAACAATAAAGTTTATTGGAATGTAATTTTCTTTCTTACATGCGAGAAAAGGTGAATCGCGATAGAAAAGGCATGAGCTTTGGATAAATTAGTCGCTTTATCAAGTCATGTAATGTGTTGCAATACGGAGTTATGAAATATGCACTTACGATATTGTCAATCGACAACATGGAGATTCGCGGCAAACCGAGTATTATACGAAGTGACGGTGAGTCGCGAGTGACGTGAATATATATATATATATACACGTCATGAAATAACTTTCGGAAACACCGAGTAGATAATTTACGTTGATAAGCGAGGAAAAGAAACGTTCGTAAGACTTGCGACTTGTCGTGCAATCGATACGCAATCGGATACGCAGCGCCGCGATGGAATTTCTTTTTTTCTTTGACACACTCTGATTACATTCGATGCGATGCAGCTTTACAGTTGTGTGTACAAAATTCTAGATGATGAGTAATAATCTACGATGATGAAAACAGATGTGGAAAAAATCACGAATGATTAATTAAAAGACCAGCTTCTAAGAATTCAGTCTTGAAATTATTTCAGAACGGTGTGATTTCGTTGATATTAATTCACGCCTGAGGTGTACGATCTGCAGCTGCACATCCACACGCGCAGTACTCACGCATACTTATGTATTCTCGAACGGCTCTTAGATATCTGCAACTCCGTTTACCTCCTCGTATCGGTGTTGCCTACAACAAGGCGTCTTCGATATATACAGTTCGCTTCAGAATTAGAATGTATATTTACAGTGCGTGATTCTCTGTGCATAATTTTGTAAAAACCGGAGATGATTTTTGTAAGACTGAGATGTGATTGATATGATTGATTGAAAATTCAGAATATTTCGCAAATTAAAATTTATCATTTTTACCTAATGAGAAATACACGGGTTTCAAGTTTAACGGATTTATGAGATCAAAGATGCGAAGATTTAATTATATTCAAAAGAAAAAATAATAAAATTACGAAGAAGGTACCAAAAGGAAAACCGAAAAACTTGGCATCCGGAGACTATGTCGTCTAAGAATCATAACAGCCGGGTCAACGACCTTGGCGTTCGTACGTACTGTTCCTAAATCTCTAGCGCCCGTGGCATATGACGAGGAAAAGGAGGGTACGCACTGGAACAAGTCAGGGAGACGAACAACGCGTGGCGATTTGCAAATGCATGGGGGAGGAACGTCGACAGACGGGAAGAAATGTAATGGCAGACAGCGGGACAGTAAGAGAGAGAAGAAGTCTAGGCCACTAGTGGTGAAAGCTCCCTCTCGTCCTCTCCCTCCTGCCGTCTCGCTTTTTCGCTCCTTCTTTTTCTCTCTCCTTCTCTCCCTCCCTCTCACGCTGATTCATTCAGCACAGTTGCTGCTGTACGAGGCTCCTTTGCGGAGGTGGAAGCAAAACAACTCGAGTGGCCCTGAACTCCATAATGGCAGCGGTCCATTTTTTTCTCCTATCGCACACTTTTCCGCGCATTGTTCGGCGGGGGGAAAAAGGGAAGAGGAATGCGGGGAGGGACTAAGACTCTCATCTAGTCTGTACTTCTTCCGTTCATCCTGCTGACCAACTTCGGCGCGAGTTCGCCTTTCCTTGTCCGCCGAAGGTCTGGGTTTTTTGACTCTTTTAACCTCCTTCACCGTCAACCCTTTCTCCATCGCGCGCTTATCGACGATTCTTCACGAAAGCTCATGAATAATTTCCTTGTTGACGCGCGAAACTGGCTACTCCGCGTCTATTAACGAAGCAATATAGAGCTTTATCATACATAAAACACGCTACTATTACAAAAAAAAAAAAAATTATAATGTCGAAAATGAGGAAACAATATTGCAATAACAAGAGCGCGGTTTCAAAACAACCGTTTACTTCCAGCCAGCATTTCCGGGCAGCTTTCCCTACTAAGCTACGTAAAAAGGCGAAAGAGCTTCGTGTGTCTTGGCAAAAAGAGTGCCTGCCGACCCTCTGCAAATTAATTAAGGCCGTTATGTTATACCTTGGCTTCAACCGCCGCTATCCGATGTTCTTGACGCGAGTATGCTTGCTGCGTTTCTAATTACATCTCATTTCGCAGTTCCTTTCCATTAAATATGCCGGTGTGATGTGACCAAAGTACTTTGCATTATCTCTTCATCAATTTTCGATTTTATTTTCTAATTGAGCACTTTACGTTAAAATTTCTCAGTTTCAAGAAAAGAATCGCTCATAAAACTTGTGCACGTGAATATAAATAATATCAGATTAATAGCATATACAATACTAATGCGAAATTTTACATTGTCTAATTTAAAAATTATATATTGTACTTGCAAACAGCAAACTTGAAATGTACATTAATTCTACAATTCTACAACAAGTATATACTTGCAAATTGTAGAATTAATGTACAAATTTCAAGTTTGCTGTTTGTCTCGCGATGAATGATGGTCCCATTCACGTGTCGGCGTTAAGATTTCGCCTCTTCAATCGCGCTTCGTCTTTATACGTGATGACAGTGGATGGTCGTTCGCCTGCGACACGCATTTGCATACGTGACATTTCCATGCCAAAAAGGGAGGTTCCAGGGAGTCGAGGGTTAAACTTTGCACAGTTAGTCACCGTCCACTGCCGTGGCTTCGGAGGTTGATGACATCTTTCCTCTCCTTTTTGTCTGCCTCTCTCTTTCTCTCTCTCTCTCTCACTCTCTTTTCCTCCCTTCCTCCCTCCCTCCCTCTCTGTCTCTTTCGCTCTTTCTTCCTCTCTTCTTCTTCGTATACCTACCACGTTTCCCTTCCCTCCCGCGGCTCCGACAGCCGCCTTGTACGTGTGCGAAGCGAATCAGTCCCGTCGTTTCGCGCTAGTCTCGTTTAAATTTGCTTTAAGTATTGGCCCACGACTCTCTTCGAGCGATAGCTAGTTCTCAAGTCGCATAAACGTCAACCTTTTGCCGGAGAATTATTGCCGTAATTAACCGAGATTGATGACGATGTTTACACAGAATTAGTTGCTTCTAAGTAAGTTAAATAGTTAATGTTGTAACGTAAAACAATAATATTTATCTTTGGCTATGCCACGTCTTTTTGCGTAAATATTGAAAATTGAAACTGTGTTGAAATGTACAGAGCATAACTGTGAAACATCGCATAGCATCCTGTTGTTTATTAACATATATTAAACTGAAATTTCAAACCCTATCATTTCGGATAACTCGAAAAAAATTATCAAATTTATTATATGTTATAGTCGCACCAATGACAACAGTGGAAACAAATCACGTACTCGTTTCAAGCGTCTCCCGAACACTTTAAAGAAGTTTACCACAAAACCGAATCGCTAGTGTTCCAAATCACACCACGCATTATCGTAACTTTGCAATTAGCGATGTATCCTAAACGCGACTAGACGACCAATAAGGCGCGATGATTCGCGTTATCATCGTTGTTGCGTGTCATCACTGCAGTAACGATTATCGCAATTGTTACATGACTGCCAATAAGATACATAGAAATGACATCGAGCTTGGGCAAAACATCGTTGCGGCGACGAAATCTTCTCGTGCCATGTGCTTTCTCCCATGCAGCTCGCTCAATCGGCCCTGACACAGAGAGAAGGATGGAGGAGGTCTCGCAAAAAGAGAGCAGAAAGAATGCCGTTAGGGAATAAAAGAAGGTGTGCGAGACAGAGAGAAAGGGAAGGTACACTCGCGCGGTTCACACTACTTTCGGTCTTTCGATTCGCGGGAGGACACTCGTTGGAACGTGATTTGCGGTCGATGTTCCGTGTCTTCGAAGCCATCGATCGATCGATCTACATTTCTCTAGATTTTGAGTTTCGAAACAAAATTCCGTCCGGATAAAGAAGCTTTATCGTTGACTCCGAAAAAAATCATCGATAGTACGTTACAAAATTTTGTCATCTTAGAACTTTAGATCTTTCATTACAATATGAATTCTGATTACGTAACAATCAATATATGTAAAAGCTCAAATCTGTTGTTTGCGTTTATTTTGTTTTCAATAATATGATTCATTTTTAGGATAATAAATTGACGCGCTCTCTTTTCGAGTATAATCTTATTGTTAGTTTAGAGTTTCTTATAAATTTCAAATCAACACATAGAGCATGCGAAAGAATTACGAAAATTAAAAGACACGAGCGTGTTAATGAGACTGAGCATAAGCGAACGCTTGTACAATTCAATTTACGATTCGTTGTTTTTTTATTTTCAAGATATTGCAGAATAGGCTCCGCGGAATGTTCTTATATATAAATGTAGCAAAGATATGCGACGTTTGGGATAGTCTTTTGACGATTTAAATGCGAGAAAAGATGCGAGAGAAGACAGCGTGACTCAGCGGTGGCCGCAAAAGAAACATGGGTAATTTTATCGAGTAACATCAAAATCGTAGCATCGCCGACAATCTCTTCCTCCCCTTTACATTCTCTTTCTCCCTCCCTTTATCTCTGTCTCTCATTCGTTCCTCCTTCCCTCGCCCTTCGTCCTTCCCGTCGATCTCCTACAAATCCTCTTCCCCTCTCTAGCCATCTCTGGTCCGGCCATACGCTGTCCGGCGAGAGGAACCGAGACATTGCAAGAGCAGAGAGATGACGGAGGTGGTTGGCGCTTCTCGTCGTTGCTGTCACCGATGCTGCTGCTGCTGCTGCTAGTGCTACTGCTGCCGCCGTTGCTGCTGCTGCTGCTGTTGCTGTCGCCGCTGCTGATGCTGATGCTGATGCTGCTACGGCAGCAGATACGCGGCTCTCCTCCTCGGAGCGCGCGCGCGGTAAACAAAAACTCCAACTCCGGCGACGTTGTCGGTTCTTCCTCCGCTCGCGGGGTTCGGGGACTTCCTCCCATTGGCCACCGCCGGATTTTTGTCCCTCTCTTTCGCTCCTCGCGCGCTCAGCCTCACCCTCTTCTCTCCCGTCCTCCCCTGCCTCCTTCACTCCTCTCGATGCACCGCTCTCTCTACTCTTCCCCCTCGTCCACCTGCTACCACTCTCGAAACGGCCCCATGGTTGTAAGCCGGACGCGAGGGGGAGGACGGAGGCAGGAGGGAGGACGAAGGGTGACGCAGCGGGGGGAGGAGGGTTGCCGCGCTACGGACGGAGGAGACGAACGGGGGAGGGAGGGGAACAGGACGGGAGGCACACAGGAATTCTCTCCCTCCCCTACTTTTCACCCAGGTTTGCAGCGCATCGTCTCCGACACGCGCGCTCACACGCATACAAACACACGGTTACACACACGTGTCCGCGCGCGCGCGCGCGTTCAGGCTTGTACCACACGGATGAGACACATTCATATACGCTCCAAGATCGAGAAGCGCAGTTCACACACGCATACACTCGCGTACGCGCACCACACCCCTCGTATCCTTGTGGACCGCGTAGCATGCCCATGCACCCGCACATGGATCAGAGAAACGAATACACGTGGCCAGATGAGATGGATACACGCACATTTACATGCGCGCGAACGTATACGCTTAGACACACAACACAATACGCATAGCACACACATATACACATACATGCACGCACGCACATGCACGCGCATGCACGCGCATACATACACACACACAGAGACTCGTTCCATCGCGTCTCCTCCTTTGCTCTCTCCCGTCTCTCCCCTATCCTCTGAACCGTCGGACCAACATCGTCTCTCTGCCTCCTTGTCCTCCTTCTCTCTCCTCTACCCTTCCTACCTCCCTCATCTCGGTGGCGAGCACTCCCTCGCTAACCTACCGTACACTTTTGTATGTTTAAATTGGGTTGCGTTCTACACTCGCGCTTGGAGCGTTAACCGAATCCTTAATTACTATTCTGATTGCGTTTTACCGGCCGCCCCGATATCTCCCGGGATCTCCTCGTCCACCCTCGTCTCCAACCCCTTCCTATCGCTCTAATATCGCGGACTATTCCACGAGAATTTTCGCGAGAATGTCCACGGCGTCGTCAAACCACCCTCGAGAAACTTGGCTCATCCCTGGTCCCTCGCTTAATTCCCTCATAATCATGCAAGTTGCGCGGAAGCGCCGATCGCGAGGCCACGACGGAGATTGAGGCTTGGTCAGCTGCGAGTCCTCGCACTCCTCTATCGCGGAAGGACTCGTCCAACGGTTTTCTATCGTTTAAGCTTAAGCTATTCGCTCGCGCGAGTGGGTGTCGCGCGAATCAACTGTCCGATCGCGACGTGTGACAAGAACCGCGGCGATTGCGCGAGAATTAAATGAACAATCATGAATCGACTAGTCGCCCGCTATCGTGTTCCTGCTTCGTTACGGCTGACGGCCGTAATTATATAATCGTTTTCCGCGAAATGGCGCGTATACGTGACGACTAATATTGCGTGACGTACGAGTGTTGCATGAACGCGTTCGCCGTGTTGGTTTTACCGATTGGAAAATACGGCGATTTATGATTGACCTTTGAATAGCCGAAAGACACATTACTTACGCTTTCCTGGTGGTATTCTCCATTTCCTGGTTTAGGATAAATCGTATTCCGTTTTACAACAAAATGTGTGCAAGGGATATTTATATGCGACTCGAGTCCGCAAATCATGATTTTATGATTTATATGTGTAACGAATTTGAATGGCCTAACTCGAGCGATGCGATTCGCCTTCGGTACGCATTGCTGGGTAACCGCGAACGTATCATTACACGAAGTTACAACCTCGCAATTAGCTGGCAGCTTCTAGGTAATCCGGCGCTGCTTCCGTTGGTTATTCCACGCGGCGGTTTCGTCTAATTCTATATTATACGTCGATTAACGTTGCTCCCTTTATACGCCGGGATTGCCATTCGCTGCTTCGCCGTTATGTCAACCTAAAAGGAATGTCGAAAAAGTGATACCTAGAGGAATAAAGAAAAAAAAAACCGTCCTGCTAATATAGATCCGTGAATTAACATTGACGGAGATATAGGCGAATTTGTTTTATTTTGCGGAAGCTAATCGCGCAACGCCTCGACGGAACAACTTGACGGTTCAAGTTTCCAGCGCGACGAAGAAAGGAGAAGAAAAAAGGAGGAAAACTTCCGGCGTCCGTAGACGCGATGACGATCGTTATTTCGGTCGATCTCGGCGATTTTCATGACGCGCGTACACTCCGTTCTCAGCTTCGTCGCGAGTTTCCGTCGAATTCTGCGTTTCGCGTCGAAAGTGGGTAAACGTGACGACGACGTAAGCGCCGGAAGCGCATAAAATAACATCGAGGATAGCTCAGCAGACAAGCGGGCTATGTCGCTCGTAGGTTTTTACATGATCGCAGCCGTCGTCGACGCGTCTTTTTTCCTCATGTATGACTCATGATCGCGTGTGTACGTAAGTGCGTGTACAAAGGTACGTCGCTTACCGTAGGTCAAGCATGTTGATATCGACAGCGATCAACCGCCGTGCGCCGAGCACGGAAGAGAAATGTTATTGTTCGTGAGACACTGATGGACATCTTAAGTCGCAAATGTTAGAAAGTCGCGTATTTTGTTTCATACGTCGCTCTGGATGAGATATTCGTGAAAGACAGAGAAAAAACAAGAAAACCGTGCGGGTATAACTTATTTCAACGTATAACATTATCGGAACCGTTAATATAATATTCTCATCGGGCAAGGTCCTCTTCTAAAAATAATCTAGATAGATGAACTCGCGCTACTTGGATACGGCTATGAAATATCACATTGGCCTTCGAAACACTTGATGTTTTTTTACTGCACGGGTAGTCCAACGGAGTTCAAGGCTCGATAACCTTGTGCGTGTAATGCCGCTTAGTGCGATTACAAGAGCGATTACGGTTAGAACGTTGTACGTCACCGAATACGCCGCGTGCACGTGGTGCACGAATCTCTGCAACTTTTTTGCCGGCGTCCGCGTCGCGGAGTTCGCGGACCGAGAGCGGCAGATATTTTTAGATTTATAGCGTGAATCACACGGCAAAGCGACGATTCACACGTAACGCATGGTCCATTCTCTTTTTTAGTAGAATATGTCTGATGTGTGAGCAAATGTATATCTCACGATTTTTATATTACCGTCGCGTATCTTTATATTTTCGAAGAGCGAAGTATTAATAACGTACAGACGTACATATATCTTATGTTTATCCGTCGATACTGCGTCTATCTCTTTGGGGCATTCCGCGCTGTCGACAGGATTTTTACACGGAAATTCCCTTATTTTAATCGCGTAAATTACGTAGCGTATGTATACATCTCGCGATTTATTCGCGATGTAAACGCACCGTCCGTCGGCGACAATAGAATGTCTGTTCTCTTTGAAGCGGCTTCGATGCTCCGAGTACCCTCCAGGAGTCCTCGTCTTGATTTAAATGCGTACGAGGACTTTGGTGGCGCTGCACCATGCACTTGTATGCGTGCTACTAGAATAGCAATGGTAAGTTATTTTCAGGTGACACTTTGGAGAGGAGAGAGATCTCCGTGCGAGTAGTGTCACTCATAGACGCTCGCTCACCGAACCTCACGCCTGACTCTCGCGAGTCGTTAAAAATTTTATTTTACCGTCTCGATGTAAAAACTGTTTATATCGTGTTCAGTTTTTTAAAGAAACTCTCTAAATTTATGAAAAATAAGAAAAGAATAACGTGAAACTTAATAATTCGGAAGCTCTGTCATAAAAATTTTAAATAATACATGTCATCTTCATTCTCACAAATATTTTTAACTAAAGATCCTATATTAAGTAATATCGGTTTTATCTCGACGCCGTTAATTATTTTACTTGACAAGTAGCCGTTTAACGCGCTCATTAATAATGTTTCGCTTTCAGAGCTCAGATTGTACATTTTTCCGAATACTTTGTCAAGTGTTCGATATTTGAAATGGCTGTTTGAACCAGCCTTATCTTTCTACGATATTTTCTTATCTTTCCGCCTGTTTTCCTGAATCGCGCTATCGTCATTATTGCACGCGCGCGTCGCGCGCAATATGGGCGGCATCCACGCAGATTCGCATCTCGCCGCGCACCGTGATCAAAAGTGGAAAAATATTTTACAAAACACTTCGCTTTTGATCCCACGCGAGGAGAGGACGAGTGCACACAAATGCGAGCAACAAACGCGATGCAATTGAGGCACACAAGTATACCGCGGACCTGTTGCGCGTCATTCATTTCAGTACTGATTCGGTCAATGTCTGTTAAACCAGCAATCAGCCGGCGTACTGTCGATAAAGTTGACAGATATTAACAGGAATCAACGAGAATCAACGAGAATCAACGATGCGCCTTTAATCATCTTTGATCGGCGGAAAAAGCATTTTACGGGAAACAACGATTAATTGTCCGAAACAATCGCGAGAAATAAAGCGTTTAACCCCTTCAATCCATTTGCGATGAAAACGAACTGCAGTTACGACGTATTGGAATTGTTACACTGTTATAGCGCGGTAAAGGTCTTGGCAGGAAAAGTATAATAAAACTCAAGAGAAGAAATTCTCGGGAGGACACTTCTCTGGCAGCGAAAGAGTTCATTGGTCGCGATGTCGGATATTTAAATGGATAAATTAAAACGAGCGAAAAATATGAGCGTAGAAACGTTACCGCAAATTTTCCACGTATCTCGAAGAGAATTTGGCACCTTGAACCGTACACCGTGACGAGAAGGAAGACTATGCCGAATATTAGAAGGTTTGGCAATGGCTCATGGTCACATACACATTTAACGAGGTACACGTATGTACACACGTAAAGTTTAAAAGAAGGTGCGACGAGTGGCGGATTGCCAGTTATTTTTCTGACATTTTTCTATTAATTCTACAGAAATCTATTTGTCATTATAGTCCATTATAGTCGAAAAGAAAAGGATAGAACTCTTGAGATTTTTAAAAACTGCACCGCGGGAAGAGACGTTACGAGATCCATTGAATTCTGGATAGATTTGGATCGAGGGAGTCACATGCGAGGATATACATATAATTAGTGACGGAAATCGCGGTCTGAAAATATTTTAATTGATGTGTCCGATCAGGAGAGATTGGCGTAACAGCGGCAGCCGTGAGCAGCAAGGGGGAAAACGGAAGGAAGAATCGCTTAATTCGCACGCCCCGCCGGGATATGTAAATTTAATAACGCCAATTTGGTGTGGGTGCACCTCGCGCGCGGCAGGCGTAGGGGGACAGTTTACATGTGCCGCCTGTGCATTATGCATGCGTATTGTGTACACCTGTTGCCCCAAATCACGGTTCGCCTCTAGCGGAAACCTAATACCGCATAATTGCGCTTTGAACGCACAAACAAAGCGGCGGCGGCGGCGGCGGCGGCGACGACGCTCCGCGACACTCTGCGACGCCGCGCCGGGCGGGAAAGGATGCTGCGCGAAGCATAACTCTAAATTATCCTTCTCATGCGTTATTAATGAGGCTCATTTTCGTGAAACGTCTCTCCGCGCGCCGGGCATTAAAATTCAAATTGTCATTAATTAACGTGCCGTTCGCTCGCTCGCTCGCTCACTCGCTCGCGCGACCCGACGCGGACGTCTCCGTTTTCCGATTTACAGCGACACGTCTCAGCCAACGAGTTCGGCGAGTTCGATGCGTACAGTGTGTGCATAGGAATATGCACCAAGTACAGCCGATCGATACGGGCTTATAAGCGGATTAAGCTCGAACCAAACGTGAAGAGCATGCCGACCAACGCTGGCCGCTCGCTGTCCGGCGAAGCCGAAGCAGATTCAGGTCCCCGGCCTGACGGCGTGAATTCTTCCCTCTATTCACGCATACAAGACGCTCGGTCTGTCGTGCTCTAATATACATTTCAAGGCAATAGATATTATAATATATTAGCTCATTTGTAATATAATTTTACATTTAATCTTTAATGTTTTAATTTTTTTCTGTAATACAACTGTATATTATAGGAATAAATAATATATTCAGATATTTCATGGGATTAAGTAATACAGAACACTTTACCGTTATATTAATTATCATTTTAAATAAAATTTTTGACATAATTCTAATTCTAAATTTTAATAAATTCCAATAATTGTTAGAAAAAACTGTTCGTGATTCTTTTATAATATCTCATTTACCATACGTTTTATTTACGTTTCTAATATAATTTTCACAAATCCATTGCCTCGAAATAAATAATGAAAAAATAATAACTCACTGGCCGATGCGCAACAGCGGAGTTGTAACATTCCGTTGATCTGTAACATATAAATATTTTTACATTAAAGGAGTGTCCAAGAATAATCAATATATATAGATATTTCAAATAAATAATTCTCGCGTCCGTTAAATTTTTAAAACGTCATTTTGACAAATAGTGACACCTGATTTTAAAATACTAATGCAAGAAACGATTACGGCTGCCGAAAGCAGCTGCATATTTCCGCATTGACTCGTTCGCGTAATTAATCCGCGAAAAATCGTGCAAGTAATATTACGAATAATACCGTGCGAATAAGACAGACGCGACGTTCGCGACGTGAATGACGTGATATCTCTTCTCGCATATGCCGGAGATCGAACCCCATCGAAATTATAACCTCAAATTATAACGGTACGAATTGTACGATTAATGAGTATCCTGTATCATACAATGTGCGAATCAAGTCGCGCTTGAGAAAGTGGCGGAATGTGGAATCCACCACAGGACAGCAAAATAATAAACAATTAACAATTACTCACCCCACGGTCACACTCCGCAGTCCGCCGTCGCCCGATGCCTCCCAGGCCCCTTCCTCTTCTTCTCGGTCCCCCTTCGTTGTCGAGTCTCCACTCACCGTCTCGGCGCACAGGCACTCACGACCACGACGCGACGTTCACGCGCGAAAATATTGTCGCTTACGATCGCGCGACACTTTTCACGGCACTCCCGGTATTAATTTCGCGACGCGATACTACATACTACGTACTTCAATAAACGGCGACGAAAAAATTACGGCGGAGAAACTACGACGCTATACGATCCGTTCGACGCCCACGGCCCGTGACGTCACGCAGACGCGACGAAATGCGTTGATCTGCAACATATAAATATTTTTACATTAAAATAGTGTCCAAGATGACCAATATGAACCAACAGCAATACTTCAAGTATCATATGTTATGGGCGAATCAAGTGGCGGAATCCGCCACGAAAACAATAAACGAGTAACAATTACTCACCCTGGTCTTTCCGCCGTCGCCCGATGCCTCCTCCTCTCCGCGGCCCTCCTTCGTTGTCGCATCTCCGAACTTACAACGCGACGTTCACGCACGAAAATATCGCGACACTTTTGTACGGCGCTCCCGGTATTAATTTCGCGACGCGATACTACATACTACGTACTTCAATAAACGGCGACGAAAGAATTACGGCGGAGAAGCTACGAACGAAACTATAATACGATATATAAGGAGCGGCAAGTGTTAGCGTCCTCGCGACAATCGCACCTGCTGGCGAGTGAAGTTGGCCGCTCGATTTACGAAATTTTCTCCGCCATGTTAGACTCCCTCGTCGCGACTCGCGTCTAACCTTCGTGACGTCACGGGGTCACTCGTCACCGGCCACGGGCACGGGCGTAGATTGCCGAACAGACCGGTCGCATAGTTTCGGTCGTAGCTCCTCCGCCGAAATTCTTCGGTCGCCGTGTGATTGAGTACGCGCCGCGTCGCGAGATTGATATACCTACCGCCGGGAGTGCCGTGAAAAGTGTCCAGCGATCATAAGCGACAATATTATCACTGGCGTGAACGTCCGCGTCGTGAATGAGTGCGCCGCGGCCGATTAGACACCCTCGTCGCGTCGCGTCTAACCTGCGTGACGTCACGGGGTCACTCGTCACCGGCCACGGACACGGGCGTCGATTGCCGAACAGACCGGTCGCATAGTCTCGCTCGTAGCTTCTCCGCCGAAATTCTTTCGTCGCCGTGTAATTAAGTACGCGCCGCGTCGCGAGGTTAATACGGCCCGGGAGTGCCGTGCAAGGTGTCGCGCGAGCATATCATAAGCACCGATAATTTCGTGCGTGAACGTCGTAAGTGCGCCGTGACGGAGATACGAGTTACGACAACGAAGGATGACCGAGGAGAGGAGGAGGGGGTCTGGGAGACTGGGTGGCATCGCGATCGGGCAACGGCGGAGCGACCGTGGGGTGAGTAAGGCTATTCTACAATTGCGTAAGAGTAAGGAGTAAGAGTAAGAAATTGACAAATCACAGTCGAATTTGAGGAGAATAATCGACTGTGATTGGTCAATTTCTTACTCTTACTCTTACGCAATTGTAGAATAGCCTTAATTATTATTCGTTTATTGTTTTGGTGGCGGATTCCGCCACTTTCTCAAGTGGCGCGACTTGATTCGCTCATAACAAAGCATTGACTCATATTGATCGATTACCTTGGACACTATTTTAATGTAAAAATATTTATATGTTACAGATCAACGCTTTTCGTCGCGTCTACCCCGTCTACCTGCGTGACGTCACGGGGGCCACCCGTCACCGGCCACGGGAATCGCGTGAATCGCGTCGAACAGATCATACGCAGTTTCGTTCGTAGCTTCTCCGCCGTAATTCTTTCGTCGCCGTTTATTAAAGTAAGTAGGTATATGCCGCGTCGCGAATTAATACCGCGAGTGCCGTGCAGTGTCGCGCGATTATCAACGATATTTTCGTGCGCGAACGTCGTAAGTGCGCCGACGGAGATACGAGATACGACAACGAAGGAGAATCGAGGAGCGGAGGAGGGGGACCTGAGAGACATCGGGCAACGGCCGGCGCGGGCGGAGCGATCGTGGGGTGAGTCATTGTTATTTGTTTATTATTTTACTCTCCTGTAGCGGATTCCGCCACTTTCTCAAGCGCGACTTGATTCGCCCATTGCGCGATACTCATTAATCGTACAATACCGTTACAATTTGAGGTTATTCGCCGAAATTCGATCTCTGACATATGCGAGATGAAGAGATATCACGTCGCGAACGTCGCGTCTCTCTTATTCGCGCGGTATATTATTCGTAATATTACTTGCACAATTTTTCGCGGATTAATTACGCGAACGAGTCAATGCGGAAATATGCAGCTGCTTGCGGCGCGGCGGCCGCGATCGTTTCTTGCATTAGCATTTTAGAATCAGGTATTTGTTAAAACGTTTTAAAAATTTAACGAGTAGGATAATTATTTACTTGAAGTAGTATATATATATATTGATTATTCTTGGACGCTGCTTTAATGTAGAAATATTTTTATGTTACAGATCAACGCAATATTACAACTGCAGTTGCGCATCGGCCGGTGAGTTACTTTATAATTTCTTTTATTTTCTTATTTTTTTTTTTATTTCAACGCATACGTCGCACGGATAGATCGAGCGTCTTGTGTGCGTAAATGGAAGAGATAAACGCTGTCACTGCTGTCAGGCCGGGACTTACAATTAAATCTAGCTTCTCTGCCCCCCCGAGTACGCGTTATGCGATTAATATTTCTAACGCGCGGCATGCGAAATCACGTACAATTAAGTACTGAGGTGAGGCGTGCGGCGACGAGTAACGACGACAGCCAGTTTTTACGACGCTGATAAGATATTTTTATATTTATTATCCTCCTAGGTGGTTCGGGCGAGTTTCGTATCATGCCGAGTCGCGCGAGAAACGTCGCGAGAAAGCGCGACGACGAGTGCCAAAAACTTGGCCTTCGTCGTCTCGACGCCCGCCGTTGCCGTCAAAGTTTCTCCCGCTGCCGCGGCCGATCTCACTTTAATTACAAGCACGAAGCTCCCGTATAATTGTAGCCTCCGGAACGGAGTAATCGACCGCTTACGATTAGCGCGCGTCCTCTCTCGCCGTGATATCCAGAAAGAGAGTTCATAACTAGCCCGCGAGAGAGGAAAATGAGAAAGCGGCGATCGGCCTAAGCTTCCGTCGAAATACATTGGAAACATGCCGCTGGACCACGCCTCTCGCCGCGATAGAACTCATAATTTACTCACAAAAGTCGCTAGGTACGTCGAAAAATATCGGAACGACTAAATTGTAAGAGGAGGGAAGCGTACAGCGGGAGGGAAGGACTCGCGAGAGATAAGAGACGATAAAAAGTGAGAAAAAAAGAAGTTATAAATTTTTATAAATACCACCATTGTGTGAAGCACATAATTGCGATAATATCTAAATATATTTTAAAATAATGTTGAAATTTGTAAATCGTAAAAGGTAGCAATATACTTGAGAAAAAAACCGAAAATATAGATCTATCAATGAATATCTTAACGTTACATTGTTAACAACGCAAACATTTCTTTCTCCAACAGAATACATTCTCAGATATTAAAGAAAATTCCCACCCAAAATATTTGCCAACTCCGGGGATATTTCTCTTTGCACGGGACGTTCTTCGTTCGCGCGATGATCCCTGAGGCGTCCGTCGCGACGTCCGTAGACTCCGTACCGGCACTCCGCAAAATCGTTCGGCGTAATCGACCGATGGCGGATGCGATCGCGATCTGAAACGCGACTTATCTGCATCGGCGCAACTGCAACGGGCTGAACGGGCACCGGGCTGCTGTACGCATCGCGGTCTCGATTCGCACGTCCCGGCTCGCTGGAAGCGAACGATATATAGCGCGGAGAAGAGAAAAGAAAAAGGGGAGAAGGTAAAGCGAGCGGCCGCGGCGGCGAGATTGTGTGGCCGGCATCCTAGAGCCGGTATTCGGGTGCGTGTGCGTGCGTGCATGCATGCATGCGTACTCGCTCGCTCGCGTGCATTGCGTGCGCGCATGCATACGTGCGTACGCTCGCGCGTTCACGTGCTATCTAGAGTCTAGATGATGGCAGTGAGCTTGACCGAGTGGCGCTTCGCGAGGCCGGCCGACGCCCTTCCTCCTGCTCTCGCTCGCGGCCCGCTCTTTTGCTTTTTGCGCAACCTACCTACCTACCTACGCAACGCGCAACACTCACTCGCGCGATCGCGCGTCCACACCTGAGCTTGAAACGCCATTACATTTCCCTACGTTCGCCGGCTACCGCCGCATCGGGTGAAGGAACCGACGCACCGCCGCCACCGCCGGCGAAGTCACGTCGCCGCGGGCGATAACCACCGTGCCGCACACGGAAGCACCGGCTCTATCCGCGCTGCTACTGACTGAGTGGAGAAAGAGAAAGAAAGAGAGAGAAAGAGAAAGAATCCGCCACGCCGCGCCGCTCGCGTTACCTGCGAGAGCATAGAAAAATAATTTTTTTCATCTCTTCGAACCGGTATTCGATTGGTTGCATTAGTAGTCCGCTGAATCGTAGTAGTACTTTGAATCTTTCAAGTTATTAAAGTTGATATCATGCGCCGCATGATCAACAATTACTATTATATCGTTATTTTTATCGCTTTTTATAGTCATTGCAAATTATGTCAAATCAGAGATGTGTTTTATTTTTCGAAGATGCCTCTATCTCCTATCTATATGTTATAAAAGTACCGCCATTAGTACTTGGAGATATATCTTTCAGTCTCAACTGGAAATATCTTCTCCAAAGTTGGCGTTTCAACAGAAATGTGTTAACGGGCTTGTCTGCGTACGCGTATCGGGCGCCTCGAAAGAGAATTAGCCGTCCGACGCGACCGCGACGGCGCGCATCCATTTCGCATCCTTCGAGCGTGGTAGCTCCGGTCAAGCGAGCACTCGCCGCGGGCTCGCGCGATCAGGCGGCTACGCCTCACTGGTATTCGGAACGTTCGGTTTTACAGTAAGTATAAACCGAACGTTCCGTGGGTGGAGCTAATCCACCCGACTGAGATTAGTCCGGCGCGGCCGCGGCGGCGACGACGTCTCCGCGATAGGTCGGCAGAGGTTTAAGATCGTGACGCGAGATATTCCGTATTCCCGGATTGCATTCCGACAAATCGATCCACGGGCACGCTCGCGCGCTCGGATTCCTTCGTCCGTACGAAAGAAAGTTTCCCGGGTACAGGGCAACCTTCTCGCATTAATCATTCGTGTCTCCTTTTACGGGCGGTCGCGGTTGCGGCTGCACTGGGATTTGAGTGAATGAACGGCGAAATTAATTGCGATCTCCTAAGCGCGATGTTAAACATTCGACCGATGGGAGGGAGGGGAGGAATAATCTCTTTCTCGCTCATTATCATCTATACTAACGATAAGTAATGTATCGATCAAATCGGGATACGTCCGGTCGCCTAACATATAACGCCAGGCCGCATCACGGCGTAATAACCGTGCCGTATCACGCACTGACGCGCGTTCCGCGAAGAACGTCGCGAGTCGTCGCGTCGAATCGACGAATCTCCGAAACCTATGATTTACTCGTTAATTATTCGGAGCCGAGGGTAGGTAGATAGCAGGTAGGTAGGTAGATAATCGCGCCCCGCATCCTTGCAAGGACATCCCCGACGGGGATCCCGCCGGCGCGCGGCACGTTGCAGCGGCATCGGCGGCGGCGCGGCGACGCGAGACGCTCGAGGATGGAAATTACGGCGAGTTCATTAACCATCGGATACGCGTTTACGCACGCGATCCACGCGAGAGCTCGAGGGACCGCGATCTGTTCCTCAGAAACTGAACGAGAAGAAGAAAAAAGCGAGAGACCGATAGAGGAAGGAGGGAGAGAGAGAGAGAGAAAGAGAGAGAGATAGAGAGAGAGCGAAAGGGGTATAAAGATAGACGATATTCCGGGCCGAGAAGAAGGATACATGAGGAAAAACGAACAGACACACATACACACACACACACACTCACACATATCCTACGTGCTGCGCGCTATAATCCAGGCGGCGATTACTCGGTCGTGTCGCGTCCACCCATTCTCCGGTGAATTTTTCCTGCTCCCTTTCCCCCAACTCCGCCCCCTTTCCCCCTTGGCCCCTCATCCATCTCTCTCGTTCCCTGCCCCTCCTCCCGGCCGGCTCGCGGGAGATCAGCCTTTTTTCTTCGCCAACTGCCATGCCGTAACCGTTGTAATTAGTAGCTATCCCCCCGGTTTAAACGTCCACGGTGCCCGCGTGTGCGCGCACGTAGTATGTAGTGTACGCGCAGTCGCTCATGTTACCGTAGGGAAAAGCGCAACGGCGCGGGATGCGAGAGGTGTACCGACTTACAGCGCGAGGGTGAGAGGGAGGGTGGGAGGAGGAGAGCGAGAGCGGTGTAGGATGGACAGGGATGGCGGGTCCGCGGGTGGTGGGTAAACCGCACGCCGCCGTTGGTGCATAACTACGCGCTTATTGCACTATTTTCATCATGAGCCGATACACGTGTGCCTCGGTCTTTCCCCGCCCCCGCGTTCTCTGCACGCTCCCACGACACACGCGGAATCGAATACAGACGGAGGGGCAAAAGATCGGGAGGTTGAACGGTGGGGGTGAGAGAGAGAGAGAGAGAGAGGAAGGATGAATGTTGCCGGGCAAAGGAAGACTAGGGCAAAGGAAAGCAGGGAAGGGTGTTGTTCGAAGAGTTCGTCCTGTCGAAGGATCAACAGGCGTTAACGCGTCGAGAACGCGTACGCGTGCGATTTGTGGAGCAAGGTAGGAAAGTGGCAAGGGGAAGGGAGGGGGACAGGAAGTAAGGGGAAACTACTCTATGCAGGTTGTAGTTATCCGAGCGACGAGATGTGATACTTGCTCGATGGTTTTGAATAGATAAGACGGTCCGGAATAACGGCGCGTTCTTGTTAAGTATCATACGAGGAGCGGTAACAAGAGATAGTGCAAAGATTTGACTGCTGAAGCTATATAACATACGTCTATTAATTGCAAGTAAATTACGAGCCGCGTAGGAAATCGATACCATCTAAATACTGGCAAATAGCAGATAATGATAACAACGATTGTAGCGTGTAGAAAATACATATCGCACAATCGGATGATTAAGACAATACCGGAACGCGAATTATCGCGAGTAAATTATCGTTGTAAATTTCCAACATCGATATAAAGCGCTGATGCGCGACGTTTACGCGCGACGTTTCGTTTCTTTTTTTTTTTTATCGCACACGAGCGTCCAGTCTCACCTGGAAGACATTAATAAGCATGCAGAAAAATGAGTTACGGTACGTAATTCACAGGTCGCTGCTCCGATAACGGGCGATTATCGCGTTGCAAGAAAGTTCTCTTCTCGCGTTGATGCGGAGCACGGAGCACTCCTCGCCGAGTACCCTGCGCGGATCTTGTAACGACTTTCTGATTAGGTGCGAAAAGCAGGCTTAGAGAGCAGTTAATCGTTTCAAACGGTCGCTGCTCGTTAGCGGACGGAACGTCGTCGGGTCATAACGCGACGGGTTTTCGCCGTTCGAAATCTTCGCGTGAATCCGGCCCGCAGCCTCAAGAGATAACGGCTTATTCTTGTAGTTACTTCGCGCGCGAGGAATATCGACACTCGATTGCACAAGTTCATTAAACTCGGTGGGCGTGCCAGAGTTAAGTTGCGCGGTTAAAGCGTGACAGTGTGCTAGATTTAATGTTGCATCGATGCGATGATCGGTGCGAACGTTATCGAGGGAAAACATCGCGTCCGACGACGTCTCGTCGCGATATCTCTCCGTGGCGCTCGGAACCTCGCGTTTTCTTGAGAGATTCGAAATTGGAGAAGAAAGTTTCTATTTTAGGATCATATCTTATCTTATTATTACATGTTTTTTATCTCTACAATTAAATATTAAACGCGTTGTCGCTGGCAAACCAATTAGTTCAAGCCTTATATTTAGATAAAATAATTGCTTGTATAAGGATAATTCCGCCCAATAATGTAAATTCGATCATGTATATAGGAGGGAAGAGGAGATTTGGCATATGTATATATCGAAATGCTTTCGCTAGTACTCACAAAGCATTATCCTTCCATCATTCTTGTTTAAATTGCACCACGTGCAGCACTGTCAGTGACCTAATCTTCTTCGTTTCAGTACCGCGAGTATCTTTTTGCGTTAATCGAAAAAAAAAAGAAAGGATCGCAGTACGCGCGTAACTCCATTCCGTCGTCGATAGAAAACTTACCTCGCGATTCGCGAAGCTCAATCACTGTTCAATCACGGCCTGGTCGGGATGGTTAATAATTTTCCGTAGTAATATTCCCGCGATAACTCTCTCGTCGCCGGATAACGCTATGTCAATTCTGGGACCTAGTGGAGCGTACCACCGGCAATTGAATACAGTAAAAAAGGAAAAAAAGAGAGGAACCTACGACCGCGTGTGTCTGTGCGTGCGCACACCTCTACGTAGACGTAATACTCGCTCGCGAGCGCCGCGGCCGTGTCCGTGTCACGGACGCGCTTATACGCATCAGGATGACCGATCGTTTCTTTTCCCCGCGCTCACTTAACCGGCTTACCATCCTTGCGCCGGCACGCCCGCCGCGAGTGCCGGTACCCGGCTATTACCGTACCTAGGCCAAGTCCGCGCGCATCGAACGCGAAACGATCGAACGCTGAATGAGGCCTCAAAAATGTTTATCGCGCGGAACGAGCGTGGAAAATTGGAACGGACAAGTACGAGATCGTGGCCACGCGTGAAGAACACCTCGTCGGACTTGGTCAACTTTTAAATCCATCGAACTAACGGTTAACGATAACAATCGCGATTGTCTCGACGAGTGACTGATGTTGAGCGGAACTAATAATCGTGACAAAATAATTCATTTTTCTTAACTGCTTTATCGAGATAAATATTTGGACTTTGTTGGTACTTATTCGAAGTCTCGGAATTGATGGACAGTAGATAAGTAGCATTCCCTTGAAATTCGGACCTATTGTTATTTTAGAAAATATTATTTTAGTAGAAGCACAAAGTTCGTGGCAGAAATAAAAATTAAGATCCATTTCAAGCTTAAACAACTCGATACGATATTTCGCGATGGAATTATATTTGTTATAACGCAATCGACTTAACAGGTATCGAAGGGTGTGCCACTTAAAAGTATGAAGTATACTTTAACATCATCCTCTGGATTAAAGGTTAAACACATCCGTGGCGGCGAGCCCAGTTATTTCTAATGCTATGCCAGTTCCGCACGCATCCGCCGCGAATGATCGAATACTCCGAGAGTCTCGCCAGTATTTTCTCAGGCATGCAGAAGGCGAGGTGAACTGCTTTCCGTGTCAAACCCGATTTCTACAGAAGGGAACGCAAGAAACTTTCGTCGTAACAGCAATTGATTTAATTGCAAATAATTCTCCATTCCTCTCGCGCGGTAGAAAATGTCACCATTATACTACGAGCGAAAGGATACGCTTATCGTCTCTTTCCGCAATTATTTCCTGCCTAGAAAATTGATGTACGTTTAAAATATCGATAAACGAGCGATCATTTGGTGATTGTTAAGTAACTGTTTAAAAACTTAACCATAAAATCTATGTGTATTTTTATTATGTATAAATTTTTATTTTATATGCGTGTGTATGTGTGTATTATAAAATCTACTAGTTAAAAAATCCAAAAAGTTTTGAATTTTTCCGTAATTGAAAAGCAATTCACAAGTAAAGTGTTAAGCGTGTTATAAATGTGATTTATATATTTTTGTGGCCGTACCTTTTAATGAATTCTCAAAATCTCGATTTTGATGCGCAATGGCGTTTCCTCGGGAAATATTTAAGAAATTCATCTAACGACAGAATATGGCGTATGTCAGATAGTAGCGTCGTCGTTAGACGAGATCTCCGACGATCTTTTTCATCCTTTCTTCGGAGGAAAAAGAGAGAGTGGAAGGAGTTTATTTTAATCTCGGAATAAAATCCTTCTAGGTACGTAGCATTATCTAAAAAATAGCAAAGTCTAAATTGAGAGAGAGAGAGAAAGGCGGGGGAGGGAGAGAGAGAGAGAGAGAGAGAGAGAGATCACAAAGAGGAACATTGCGGCTCTCTCGTAGTGGCCGTGGGCCTTCTCGTTGCTCCGGTCGGTCTCTCGTAGATGACGGATGGGGACAGTTGTTGCATCGCCGTCGCTGCCAAGAATATCTCTCCAGTGACCACCCTTTCCCCCCCTCCTCTCCCGCTTTATCTCGAAACGTCAGTCTTCTCCCCTTCCCTGCGTACCTCGTTTCCCGTGCTCACCGCTCTTTCCTCCCCCTTTCACCCTCTCTACGCCAACCAACGCCTTTTCGTTTCGTGTTGCTCGCCGTATCCTGCTACTGCTGCTGCAGCCTGCTGCTGGCGGAGTTCGTTAACGCGTCCCATAACCGCGTACGCATAATTACATACTTATGCGTTTCGGAATCGCGTAAAGAGAGCTACTCGACCTTCCTCCGCGATTCCGGGGCTTTCGGGGGGGGGGGGGGGGGGGGGCTTTATTATAATACGAATCTGAAGAAAGTTTGTACAAGTAATACAACAATTAATTGGCGGTTGATATATGGCGGGATCGAGTAAGATCGAATGCGTGAATTTTGATAATAAATTATCTGTGAGAATGCAACATTCGCAGATATCAATGGAACGGTTTCAAATAACAAAACCAAGAATTCTTAGATAATCTCACTTTAAATAATTTTACGATGTTCGTTGGGCGTTTATGCTGCCAAGATCAATTCGGAGATTAATGGTCGCTACAGAGAGAGCTCTTAATTGAAACTATCAGGTGAAATCATTTGGCGATCTGCAAGGCCGCGAGGGCAACGAACGGGGACGACGCTTATCCATCTAGACTAGATGTATAAATAAGCGTAATATACACACAGTCTTGTCGTAATAGTCGGACTAAAAATCACTAATTAATGCAGCTCGCGGAAGAGAGTGCACCGGTCGTTTTATACCGAGGTGCGTCCACCACAGCGTTAATAAGACGCCCCGGCTAGCGGCTCTATACCTCGTATAGAGACTGCTCTCCTGAATCTATATTGAGCGCTAGTAGTCCAGCCTCTCTTTTTCTCTTTCTCTCCCTCTCTATCTCTCTCTTTCTTTCTCTCTCCCTTCATCTCGCGGTTACCATAGCCGGCCGGAGCTAACGGCTTCCCGATTTTTGTGGGATTTTATCAGGGAGCGGTAGTACGCCCGCCGATGCGTACACGCGGAAAGAGAGGCAGCATGGCGAGCAAGAAAGGAAGAAAGAAAGAAAAAAAAACAGGACAAAATAAAAGAGAGCAAGAGAGAAAAGGGAGGAGTAGCGCAGCGACTCGAAAACAAGAATCTGTGCGGCTATTGCGGCTTCCGTTACGCTGAGTAGATATGTTGCTGCTGCTGCTGCTGCTACTGATGCTGCCGCTGCTGTTGCTGCTGTTGACGAGAACGAAGATGAAATAGAGTGCTAGTTCGAACCGGTTTCGAACTCACTCGTGTAAAATGAGTGACAGGCTTTTCGAGACGGGGCTTTCCCGCCCTTCCTGAGATTAAACCGCGAAACGAAACGTAGACCCGTTAGATGCAGGGCCGGCCTTAGGCCAGTCGGATCGATTTTATATCAAATATCTGACCCGATATCCATTGCCGGTCCTCAGTATTAGCCATTGATCATTACTTGCACCTTTTTCTACATAATATAAATATCAATTACCATTTTGCTTTTTGACAGTTTGTATTAACGTAGTCTTGGATCTGATAACGAAAATCCAAATTGCGAAACCATCGAAAGTCCATTAGGCTCCGCGCTTGATAAGGCCAGTCCTGGTTAGACGCGATCTCGATAATGACGTTATCGCGTATCACGAAATAAACGCGGGCGATTGTTTCCTCGCTAGTAGCGCAGGAGCTTTGCATGCCGGGCTATCTGATTGGAAAGTTCGATTAAACGGTAGATTGACGTGCGCATACATCGCGCGGTGCGCAAAACATCCCGTGACGGAGGAGCGTCGATAAAATGCGAATTAATTAGAAAAGCGATCGCGCACCGTCATCCTGGCGCTGATCTGAATCGCACTTAGGCAGGGGTCGCGCATCCTGAGCCGGATGACTGTAAAAAGCGTACTGACGATGCGGCCGCCGTGATGCGAGTGCTCCTTATAACGCGAGTTCTTATACGAGGAATGCTATTACACGTCCGTGAATACGTATCGCTTTTTACGAAAATAATATCTAATTCTGGTTTTCGAGGAAGCTCTCTTAGAATTTCGCCATTACCTTGGCGAATATCTTTTCTCCGATTTCTGATTTGCTTTTCACGTTACGCGTTATTAATCTTAAAGAGATATTATAGGTTTACTACGCGAGACGTGTAGAACTTACCGCGGGGATGGAAAACCAGCTGGAAAACGCCGGACGCGGCGGTCGGCAACGCCAGAATTAACGGAACGTCGATAGATCGAGTGGTAAGACACTCGGGTGATTACCCCAATTATATAAGTTCCGCGAGTCGTTGGACGTCGTGCACCACCGCCCGACGCATGCGAAGCCGTTTATTAGAGGGGAATATCTATCGCATTCGCGCGCGTGCTCGCGGGCGAAACTCTGTCGGCTGTCCTTCTCTATCCGCCCGGCGCGCGGTAGTCCGTTTTCGCGCGAAATCACGTTCCGTCGGCGCGGTGGTAGCCGGCAGTAAGTCATTTCGACGACGCGCCGGGCTTTCTACGTAATTACCGCTATTGATTTCAGCGCATTAACGCCTGGAAAAATGCACGATGCATATTACACCTCTGGCCTGGCTCGGTTCACTTTTTGCGACGTTACGGCCAAGTGCCGCATTCGTGCTCCAAAACCGTAGCAAGCTTCGAGGACTCGAGCGCTCGGGAAAAAAAATGTGGAGGACATCGATCCTTTCTCCTTGTTCCGCGATGCGTGTCGTTACGGGTTCCCTATTTGTCACGATAGTTGCGATTAAGGATAGACGCCAGAGGAAATCGACCCGAGATTTTACTTATTGTTAGATCCATTCGAAAGACTGTTATTAGGTTTAAAATCGCAGCTCATATAAGGCATAGACATTTCGATCGACGAAACGTTCAGTTGAAACGTCACGGAAAGATCGTTTCAACTGTTTGCGTCTCGCGTTATCCACGATCGGAAGAACCTGATCGGCGAGAAGGTCCAATATCGTTCCTTCCGGCACGCGAGCGCAGGATTCGTCGTCGCGGCATTCGTGCCGTGCGAGACGCGCACAAATTAACGAGCTCCTATACTCGGATGATGCTCCTCGCTAAGCAGCGCTCCAGATAATGATGCTGCGCATTGGTCCGCGCCGCAACGCGCGGTTGCCAGCGCTTCCGCTGCAGCGCGTTGCAGCACGCGCCGTTACACGCACCCGGATCAAACTGAATCCGCGCGACGCTCACGTGTGTGCATATGCACGTACGTGCACCTAGATGCTCCGAACTGACGTACCCGTAATCACGGCAATTACGTACACGAAGCCCGGCCACGACAGCCCTGCCGCTTTTCCCTCTTCCTTCCTTTTTCCCTCCTCCCCTGCCGCCGCGCGAGTGACCGGCGATCGTTTACCTCCGCGCGTTTTAATTATTATAGCTCAGCTCGTGGCTCGGAATTTCTTTCGTACCCTTCGCAGGAGCATCGAGATCGACCAAGATTAAACTTTTAGATATGAAAGCGGAATGCGATGTCCGGTACGATGTGCGCGCGGTACTCTAATCACACGTTACGCCGATTACTGGCGTGTCCGCGAAACGTGGTTCAAGCGCGCAAATTCTCTCAAGATTAACGGCTCTCAGCCGTGAGTTTTTTTTTTATGTAAAGATTGCGTAAATTGCTTCTTTTATACGATAGATATTGGAAAAGTAGCAGTTACTGAAAGAAGCTCGGAGATGAATGAATTAAATCGATCATTGCAAACAGGATATGAGTCAATATTTTCTAGATCGAAAAACTCGATACTATTTTTCCTATATTATTATTTTTCATTATCATGTATAATTTCCGTAAAACATGTTGAATATTTAGTTGAAATTAATACTGTTTAACTGTTATTACAAAAGTTAAAAAAAAAATTAAAAAAAAGATGCACGTGCAGTGCAAGAATGTATCGCGAATAATCTGCTAAGGATAGTCTAACGTAGTTCAACCTGATTTCTGACTTAATAAGCGATATTATACAATCAGCGGTGAAACGGAATAAAAATGCACGAATATTACAGGACGTGCAATCGCAGGAGTAAATTAACGGTAACGTTACACGTTAATCACGTCGTAGTTACTAAACATACTCGAAATCAGTCCACGCACAATAAAACGTGCAATAAAACAATTATTCATCTCTCGCGCGTTTGTAATAATCTAATTGACTTCTGCTTGCGTATACGAAGCGGGACATTAATAATCCCGGGCGCAAAAAACCCCGAGCGTATAATGATGTCGAGTAATTGATATTCAAATAAAATGACGGTTAATAAAATCGCAAAAGAGCTTCATTGAGTATGACCATTTCGTCAATTGATATTAAAATTACGTTTTCGACGATCGTTTACAAAAAAGAATGAGACAGAGAGAGAGCGCGAGCGTTACAATGCGTGTTAACTATCACCTTGCAATATTATGCCTCGGATAATCATTTCAATTATACAGACTCGACGCTCGAAACGTCCTCGAAATGTACGCTTTTATTTCGCCATTCGCGATTTTCTAGCACGGGATGGGAGGACCGAGGATTATCGGATGTTTCGCCCTCCTCCACACCCTTTTACACGCGCTTGTTCCTTTCCACCTACCGTGCGCTTTAAATTCGGTCTGTGCCGGGCCGGCAAAACGGTTTCCGCAAGGTTCGTTCGCGAAATCAAAAAACTCGCGAAAGCGCCGTGCCAAGCGAAGCCGGAGTCGGCGTGCCGAGTCGGTGCAAGACACACGTGGCCAGACGGGATGCAGACACGCGAAGCCCGAGGAGCCTAACCCAACCCAACGGTCGGTCGCACTCTTAAGGCCGTACAACCGTGCTTTCAATTTGGGTACCCGCCTCCCGCCTCGTCGAGTGACATAAGGAAGAGACGAAAATGCGTAATATCGCATAATGTCACTGTGGAATAATCATCTTCGTTTTTTTATATGACTACACACAGGGAGAGAGCACACCTACTTTCGATCTGTCGTAGTGTTGTGTGTGAGACGGAGAATCATCATTCGAGGAAGAGATGTGCGAAACAAAAAAGTTTCAGACCATTTCAATATGAAAAAATACCACGTTTCCTCTCCGATAGATATAATACAGTTGAATTGAGTTCGACGCGCGCATCATAACGTTATAGCACAAGATTGTCGCTTTGGTAATTTTAATGATTATTACTCGCGAGAGGACACCGCAATATTCTGCTACCCTCGGAGATTACGTCGAATTACCAGTCACAGAATAATTATAATAGTGTGCGGGAACGTTAATACTATTTTTTTCGGTAATAATTCCGAAGTCATTATACACCACACTACTGTTATTACTGTCCTCAAGATCTATATTGTGACCAATAATGAAATTCCGCGCTGCATTCCGTAAACGTTATCGAACAATCGCGCGCGGATATAATGACTTTTATCGAAGAGGCATCTTTATCGGTAACGGAGACCGGCTGTAGTTGGCTACATGTTCCCTGCAGGGAAAGTCCCATTCTTACAAATTGCATTCCTTATCCTTCAAACCAGAAATTTAGAGTTTAAAAATATGTTAAAATACTCAACATGCCTCATGAACAATTAGAGAAATAATTGTTGCAATTTCTTGCATATAATAAAGTGCGGCGATGTAATTGAGCGCTCAATGTAAAATGGAAGAGAGTTTACTGCAACAAATATTAATTCTTATCAAAGAACGGAATTATTTCATTCCGTTGGAACAATTAAAATGTACCAGAAAGGAGAATGTGGGAAGGAATAAAAAAGAGATCTGAGACAAGCGGTCGTAGAAGCGCTACGAGACTTTTTTGACACACCTTTCGCGACTCACGCATGCAGAGGGTCTCTCGCGACCATGTTTAGGGTGCGCGTTGTGGACGATGGAGTAGCGCGAGAATCAAGGGGAAAAAAACGGGGAAAAAAGCACGAAGGCAAATTCGGGCAATGCACACTTCGCGCGAAATAACTCGCTTCGCCTCTCGATTCATCCCACTCCCGGAGCAACCCCTCACCACCGCCTCTGCCGCAACCCTTGGTTCCCCGCGTACCCTCGGTCCTCGCCCTCCTTCCGCCGCCGCCGCCGCCGCCGCCGACGTTGCCGCCAGCGTCCTTCTCCCCCGCTGTCGAGCCCTCCGTCGCCGTCACCGCCACCGCCAGCACCACTACCACCCGTCGTCTACCCCACTTTCGTGCCTCCACCAATGTATTCCTGGCGTTTCGCACTGCAAGGTCAACAAACTTCTCCCCGATAAAAAATAAATGAAACGCAGAACTGTTTGAAATTGTAACAGTGGCAACTGAGGAGGAGGGAAGAGATTGCTCCCGATAACTTTAAAGAGGCACGATTTCTTTAGTCGCTCCCTCACCTTAGGAACTTAGCGGGGTGGTCATTCCCGTGTTTTTTTTTCCCCTAACGAAAGTCCGCAACGGATGCGCGTCCGATCGAAAAACCGGAGTTCGCGATCGAGTTCGATGACTCATTGGGAACTCGCATTAACTCGAATCAGTCCTACTTCTACAATCTACAGGATCAATCATTTCCGAATCTTTAAAGTTTTGCGATAAAATGTGTGTTCCGTTTTGTTTATTAAAAACCTCGCCAACATGTGTGAATTGTGATCTGCCTTACAGATTCTATTATATATTATTAGAAGCAGGCCTCTCTAAACATTGTTCTGTTTAGCTCGCGAGCTGTAAATCCGTCGTTATATTAGGCGCATCGGCAGCTAGTAAATCCACCGTTTAAATTTATGTGGCATGCCGGTGATTAATCATATCATTACAATATGCCGCTCACGCATCGGCAATGGCCGACACGAAGTTTCTTTATTGCGATCGATCGAAATGCAACGGATGTTTATGGCTGTCGGGTACAAGCCATTGCCCCCTTCTTTTATCTCTCGTAATAAGCGCGACTGTTTAATTGCCCATAATCGAATACGTCAATTACTGGAGAAATCCATTTCTCGGTGTTTACTCGGTGAGCACCATATGGGGTGGTAAAATCGTATAGAACTCGTTAATTACGAACATAGCACCAGTATTAAGTATTGCTCTTATTTAATTCTAATCAAAGGAAGTAAATGTATAAAAATATCGTAAAAAATGTTTAGAAAACACGCGTAGCAATTTACAAGCGTTCCATTACAATTGTAATATTCGTATCGTGGCATAATTATTATAAGAAAAGAAAATTGATATTTTTGACTCTTAAACTTTGCGCTGAAAAAATTTTTATCATGGATTTTACTAAAAATTCAGCTTTCGGAGTCTCTAGGTGAATGGTTCGATTTTGTTCTCGTTGCTTTCTGGTTGCTTCCATCCATCGTCCATCGACGACGCAGATTATCGCGCCGATTAAAATCGCATTAAATTTTCACTCCTGACTGAATCTCGCTCGACCACGGCCGCGATATTCTCAGAAAGAAAAGAAAAGCCGATCGCTCGTTTGTCGCTCACGCGATGGTCACTCAAGAGATCAGCGTGCTGCTCGTCATAACGAGACTCACGTGCTCTCGAATGCGGCGTGAGCGAATCGGTCATTTCGAAAACAGTAAGTGAATACAAAGAGCTGGAACTGTTGAAACAATAGTATAAAGACCTTGTATGTACCTAAACTTGAGAAGAAGGTGCAAGTACGAGATAGGATATGAAATATCGCGTTGCAGTTTTTATCTTAAATCAACATCATTATTACACGTTTTATGTGTGATGCAACACTTTAGCATTTACCGTTTAGCATGCCATTGTAAAAAAATAATTATTAGGCGCTACAATCGTTACGTACTCGCGGGTGTCTCAGCAAGCATACATCGCGAATTTAACACGTTCCATTAGCTGCTTTGACTTGCAAAAGCTACAGACTTATGTTCTTATGTATGTTGTTTTCAACGTAACCGATTTGAACGTGGTGACACGAACGGAGCAAACACGCACACATACAATCGTCGCGTAAGGCATTTTTGTCCGGTGCAAAAACTCGGGGTCTTAGTCGCGCTATCGGAAATTACTATTATCCTGGATCCGCTAACGTCGACGTTAACGCGATATTTCTAGACCGGATTTAACGAGGTGACCGGGCAGATAGGGGCCCAAGAGCGCGGGAGAAGGGGAGTCAGGGCGGAGGGTGAGGCAAGGAAAAAAAAACTCACACGACGTAGCGATGCGCGTGGAGAAGGATATTGCGCCGGACCAAACCGCAATCTACCGACCATTATTTGCCCCATCCTGTGCGTTCTCGTTTCGTTTACCCGTTCGATCTAATTTCTCGCGGAAGCAAATGATCTCCGGCATGAGTTGTCGTTACGTTGCTCCTTCATCTTACAAGTGCTCTTGTGAAGCAGCGCTGCCGAGAGCCCGTACGCTCATATGCTCGCTCGCCAACGAGTTATAGACCGAACGTTTTCCGGAAGATTTCGCACGCCGCGTTGGAACCAGAAATCATCAGAGCAAGTCCGCGCGGCGGTAGATCGGCGAGAAAAATCCGCGTATCCCGGTGATTAGCCGGCGCTAGGCGTTAACGTTGCACAGAGCAGGTTTGGCGGGGCCGCGATACGGGAGGAGGAAGAAAGGAAGAAGGAGAGAGAGAGAGTGAGAAAGAGAGGGGAGATGGGAGAGAGAGAGAGAAAGAGAGAAAGAGCGTGAAAGAGCGAGAACGAGGGAAGAGGAGCACGAGAGCGAGAGAAAGAAAGAGAGGAGTGGTCCCGGCAAACAAGAAGCGAGCCGCAATGCATTCGCTCTACTCGCTAGATATAAATACGCGACAGAGGGCAAGGAACCAACCACGCCTGCACCGGCAGCTACTGCCTAACGACACCGACACGCACACGCAGCCGCTCATTGTGATAAAGCAGAAGAAGGAAACGGAGGCAGGGAGAAAGAGAGAGAAAGAAAGAAGAAAACGGGGAGAGAGAAGAAGAGGAGACAAAAGAGAGACAGAGAGCGGGCGAGAGACAGAGAAGAAGAGAGAGAGAGAGAGAGAGGCGCGCAAGCTGCTGCCCGCCGCTGCTGCGAGTTCGTTCATGCGCCCATCCGTGCGCTGCGAGTTGTGGACGAATGTGGTCGGCTCCTAGTCCTTTCCTCTCTTTCTCTCTTTCGTTCACTCTCTTTCTCGAAGACGCAGCCAAATATTGCATCGTCGGATAAATATAGGCGGCCGCGGACCGCGCGGCTGCACCAGCCCTAACGCGTACTTTTGCTCTTCTCGCTCCTCGCTCGTCGCTCGCTTTTGGGACGGGACTACTCCTATACACGCCAGCGACTTCTCGCCGGCGCGCCGCGCCGCGGCATTCCTCTTCCGCGGCTCTCTTTCCGCGCCTTGCCGCGTCGCGCAAAACGATCGTTAAATCCGTTCTTCGTTCATGGCCGAGAACTTGGCGATAACGATCCCTGCGCTCAGTGACGTTTTTTTCTCCTTTTTTTTTCACCGAATAGAACCGCACCCTTTCGGGCCCAAAGTTAGAATGTGCGTTTTTGATTTTGAAGAACCCGTAATCGACGTCAAAAATAAAATTAATACACATACTTACATGTTTAATATATATATATAATATATATATATTAATTAACGTATATATGTTTTGCTTTATTATATAAATCAGAATTCGGCAATGAAATAAAATACGTTATGAAAAACATTATCGAAAGAAAAATTGATGAAGCTTTTTTCACTCAAAATTTTTGTTGCTTCTGTAAAATAGACCTTACGATAGCATATAGGATTACACGAATAATATTTTTCACGAGAGTCTAAGATAATATCTAAATGGAAATGCAATTTTGTTACAGCAAGACACAGTCATTTCTAGAAATTCACAGCAAGGCGCGATTCAATCCTTCCCGATATCCCATAGCTTATAAGTTCATTCGGTTCGAGCGGTTATCTCGCGGTGCATTACAGCAGGCGATAAGTTGTAATCGGGTCAGTACAACGATGCATTGTAAAGTATCGTCGACTTGCTCATGAATCTCCATGCTTCTTCCAAGCTTCGCGAGAACAACCGCTCGACAAGCTTGAGATATCATCGATACTTCGAATCTTACGAAGCTTACGTAAGGACATCATCGGGTCCTTCTTCCGTCAACATTGAGTATTCATCAATCTGTGGTGTCTAAAAATTGTTTTTCCTTTGGATGAATTCCGTCGGCTTGAACAAAATTGGGAAGAGGCAAAAATTCATTTTGCACCTGTGTGACATACAGCTTACCATATAGGCGTCGTTTATAAAAGAGAAACGACAGAGATTAACGTCGTATTGTAAATCGCGTTGTAGTAAATCGCGATATCGATAGAAAGACGCATTATCGAGACAGTTTTAACTTTTAAGCGAACGCGTCCGCTCCGCTACAGCCTATGGCTTATCGCTCGTCGCTGTGCACGCGGCCCGAGTCCGCATGCTTCTGCATGCCAACACATATACGACCGCGGCGAGTAGAGTCGAGTTGAGCGCGCGTTTACGTCGCGCGCGTCACATGTATCGCGTATACATACGCTTGCGTAGGCACGCTCATTGTACCAGAGACGTCGCATCCAGCATCCAGCGACGACGAGCTATCCCCAGCTATCCCTTAGCGTTAAGCGTGCGACTAGCCCGCTCTCGCGGGGCGCATCGGCCCCCTTTGTTTTCGCGGCGGGCGCGCGCGGCAGCGCGGCGTGGCGTCGCGTTGCGAGAGCGAGCACGTGGCTGCGAGGTTGCGGGCATAGTCAGTGAAAATCATCGTGCGCGGACATTGGATGGCGGGAAACGTGCGTGATAGCGCGCGGCAGGCCGCCGCGGAGGGAGGCCCTAATCAACCTGGCGCGTGAACCTAACCCCACGCGAGAAACGGGGTGGGAACGCGCGAGGTGGAGGAAGTGGTGGAGGAGCCGGCGGTGAGACGCAGGGGCAGGGGGAGGGAGGGAGGGAAGCAGAAGACGACGACGGCGGCGGTGCTCTCTCGCCGGCGATCGGCGGCAAGACCGGGGACAGAAAGCGGAGACGGTTATCGCGGAAGTTCGGCAATTATAGGTGCCGAGTCGTTTTTTTTTTCCCCTTTCTTTCTTTTTCCCCCCTTTTTTTTCGACGAGTGATATTGATTTGGGAGAGGCAGTTCGTATTCGCGGCACGAGCATACCTTGTGACTCGCAGAGGCGATGCCGCCGCCAGCGCGATGCATCACGGCGCAGCGCGCATTGAGGGGTACACGTCGGCTCGCCGGGAGGGTGAGAGAATCGCGCGGAGAGGAAGGGACGGAGGCAGAGACGGAGGGACGAGGGGGGCGAGAACGAGGGGGCGGGCGAGGGGGAGGACAGGAGAAGGAACGCGCGATGGTCCGAGAGAAAGGAGGAGAGAGAGAGAGAGAGAAAAAGCGATCGGAGTATTTCCCCGCCACTCGGTATTCCCCTACACCGAAAGGCCGCCCCACCGCGTGGACCGTCGTTCCCCGACGGCGGCGGTATCACTCCTTCCACGGGTTCAACGAATATAACTTCCTCGCTTCACCTCCTCTCGACTCTCCCCTTCCTGCCGTCGGTACTCGCCGGTCGTCTCGTTCTCCACCACCGCTGATCGCTCCCGCTGCCGTCGCCGTCGCCGCCGCCGCCACCATCACCACCAACCTCCTCTCATCAGGAGCGAACGCTGAATCTCAGCTGCCCGCGGCTCTTTTACCGATTTCGCGGATAATCAGGATGATTAGATTTGACTAGTTTTTTAAATTAAAAGAACGAAACGTCAATATTTTGATGTCGATTGACACTCGATCGTGCTTGAAATGACAAATTCAAATAATGGAAATGGATCGCGAGACAATACTAATTGTTTATCGTGAGCTGAACAATTTTTATATGGTAAACGTGAAGCCTTTCGCTGAAGATGATCAGCAATCAATTGTCATCGAACGTCCTCCGTCGAACAAGTCGACCGACTCCTTACTTAACTACGGAGTAAATCCGAATTCCAATATTCTCTGAGGCTCTAACTTCTATCACATCATTCTTATTTCTCGCAAAACGGTGTATCGAAATCGGTCTACATTTAAATCGGCACAATCCGATCAAATTGACATAAGATATTTTCTAGAAGAAAAAGAAGCTAAACCGACATACTAGAACTATACTCTATAATCAGATTAAGTTAAAGAGATGAGTTAAAAACAAGAGTATCGCAAGATTAGCCGTATCGCTAAATTATCCAATATTCGTTCGGTCTAATCGTGACAGTGACATGTGTGACGTGTTACATCGCAACAGATTTCAACGCTATTTGAAACTTCAACTTCCAACTCAGCTGTCTTTAGCCCAACTCTTTCCCTCTTCATATCTAATTGTAAGTACAGCTTGGGCTGAATTAGAGTCGCGAGTCGCGAGCGGGAAATGACGCAACGTTACCCTCGCGGATGCATTCGCCCCTGCGGCCGTCGCTGCCGCCGCCGTCGCCGCTACCACCGCCGCCGCCACCACCACCACCCCACCGCGACTCGTTCCACGGCACCTTCTCCGCTCTCGCGTCCTCACCCGATGGTCTCTACCATCCCAAACCCGAACCAGTCCAGAAATCCCCTCTCTGATCGCGCGTGCACCGCGACGACGGAAGTGTGGCAACACCGCAGAGCGCTCGCCAGTGTCTCGGTCTTTGCGAGTTACTCGGGGGGGCTCAGGCCGAGTCTACCGAGATTGTGTCTGCCGGCGCGGGTAACCCGAAAGCGAGTGTGGCGAGGATTAAAGTCGCGGGCCGTATCCCGGCATGCGAGACCGTCTCGCTGCTGTCTGAAGGCCGTACAAGAACGCACGTAGGACGGCGTGCCAACGATAAGAAAAGTTTCACGGCCGAGGATCTAGAGGAGGAAACCGCCGCCGCCGTTGACGACGACGACGACGACGACGAGGACGAGGACGAGGACGGGAAGGACGGCAAGGAGGAGATAAAGCAGGAGGTGAAACAGCAGGAACGGCAGCAGAAGAAGGAAGAAAAAAAGGCGTCGGTGGAGGAAGAGGAAGAGGAGGAGGAGGAGGACGGATCGTCGCCGCGCGACAGACGTAGCAAGGGCAGGAGCAAGCCGCTGAGACCGGGCGCCGCACCGCGCGCTCGCACGTTGCCGTGCCGCGCTTTACTATATCGCGCCACACGCGCGTCGTGATCCGCGTACGCGCGCGTGAAGCATACACGCGCACCATATTACATATTTATATGCATACACGGTGACCCGCGCGCGGAGATAATACAGTGTAAATGGCGCTCTCGGCGCAGAACCAGTCGACGTCGTACGTGAACTTGTATTATTCGATCGTCCAGCGTGCGGCGACGCGCTACTTTAAGGAATATTACAATTCCGGTAAGTACCATCCGTACACGCATGCACGCGTGCCACACACACACGTAAACATGTACAGTGTACACATACACGCAGAGACACGCGCAGATGCGTATCTTCGTAAAAAAGCGCAGCCGGCACGCATCCGCGACGACCAGCGACGACGGTCGACGGTTTCGCCGGCGAGCGCGGATAGCGCGCGTCCGGCTTTGTATCGTTTCTAGCGGCATCCACCCGCCTCTCCCCCGCTCGTCTCGTCCGTTGCCCTCCCGCGAACTTTATCCCTCATGTCTGCGACAGGCGCCGGTAGCCACCTGTGCGTCCACGTTTCGGCAAAACGCGACGTCATCGCGTGCGCCGCACTGGCCGCACACCGTATACCCGCGGTTTCGAATTTTCCCGCCGACACCCCTTCCCGTTTTCCCTTCGCGCGTTCATCCTCCTCGCCGCGTCCGTCTCTCCGCCTCCCCGAAGACCTATTCGAACTCCGGGGTAATTTCGATGATCTCGCTCACATCCGATGATGGCGCGAATAAACGTGAGAATTTTTATTTCCACCTTCGTGCGCGACAATAGTTACGTGATAGCATAATATCGCTGCAATGACCTGGAGAAATGAAATTCATTAAAACTGCTTCGGTTTCAATCTCTGCTCTTCTCTCCGCATCTTTCATCCGAGTACCCCTTTCTATCTCTCTCACTCATCTCTCGTCCCCTTCCCCTGCCCCCCTACATGCTCGCGTGTTCACGTATGCATACCGGGACAGTTACAGGAGCGAACTATAACGTGTCGACGACTGCTTGTGGTAGAAGTGTTCTCCTGACTGCGATTAACAACGCTAGTTAGACACGTGTCCCGTGCGAAACTCGTGTATGTCTGCGGTCGAGCTCGGAGCACGATTGAACGAGACGTGTTTAATGTTGGGAGACCGAAAGGGAGAGAGGGAGAAAGAGAAAAACGAGGTGCATAGGGTGACCCAGAAGTATCAAGGGGGACCAGAGACTAGAGAGTATTGCTATCCGTCGGTCAACGTCTAGTATATGAAACTCCTTGCGCGACAGACAGAGAGGGAAAAGTCGCGTGTCCGTGGCTACTGCACGAGGCGAAAACAAGCGAAAGCGTGTAAGGGGGAAAGAGGGAGAAAGAGCGTAGACGTACTTACTACAAATCCCCCTCGTGAGCACCGGCACCGGGCAAAATGATGTAGCAAAAGCTATGAATCGGATGGAATGTTAAGCGAGAAAACGCGCGGCAAGACAATCGTATTCGAGATAATCCGGGATCCTGCGGAGAGCATGAATAAAAAAAAAATCACAAAAATCAGAAACCAATTCGAGATAAACGCGAGACTAGTAATTATTAAGTAATTCTACTATGATAGTAAGCTTCGCGCTCAGGAACTAATCATAAAATTGAATCTTAAAATGATTAAATCTCTTTATTATGGAACACGTTACTATGAAAGACGGAGAATTTAATAAATACTCTGGACCAAAACATTCTCGTTACGGATATCGATATGGAGGAAATGCAAAGAAAGTGGCAGCCTTGATTGTATAAATCATTTTATGAAGCCGAACGTATCGCGCTCTAATGATAGAACAATTTTGAAAAGGAAAACTACACAATACAGATCGAGAGACAGAGAAAAATAATCGTAGTTTGAGTGCAATTTTCTTGACACGTGTAATTGTGATTATTGCAATATAAATTAGACGGAAGTTGATGATTAAATATGCCGATGAATATGCGCGTGATTTAGAGAAGAATGAAACAGTGTTGTTAGAGATGTAGTTTATATTGCACAGGTATGCATCATTAATTAAATATTTGTAAATATAAAAAAAGTTCTCGAAGAGCGCATCGGCATGTTGAATTCAGAAAATTATTCAGACGTATTTATTTTATAGCAATAACATAATATAATATTGAGCATATATGTATATATAATAGCGAGAAATCTTTTGAAAGATTTGATACAATGGTAAATAATGAATAAGACAAAAACAGCTTCGTAATTAAACTGTAATAGCATTATCCCGTATCATCGTGTCTGTGTAATAGCATTTATGGTTATATTAATTATTTACCACGTCGCATGCGGTAACGATAGCTATACATTGATTGTCGCTCATTATTGATTCGTATCTTTCAATTATCTGAAATATATAAAATTAAATTAATTTGTTACTGACATGACTGCAAGCTGCACTTTTCGATAATTAAACGTTCCGGCAAATGTTATTAATGTAATACGGACCATTTGCTTGATCTCACTATTTGTTTCGAAGTAACGTACGAAATGCAATTGAATTTATATGACGAGCATCGCAGTTTATACAAAGCATTCCCTTTTCTCTCAAGCGAGACAAGAAGGCACAGGGAAGGAAAGAAGAGAGTTACACATGATGATACGCAAGACACAATCACGTAATATCTACCGCGTCGTTTAGGTCATCTAATCGGTCCCCGAATTATCGCGGCGAGCCAAGTGACGAAACGGGTGAAGCGATAAGTTTTCGAGCTACCCTCCGATAGTCCGCACTATAACTTTCTCAGATTCACATTGGAATCAATCCGGGGAAATAATCCGATTGTCGTTTCGTCCTTCGATTCATGGCGGAGTAATTCAGCGGTAAGATAACGTACGACGCGCGCCGGACTCTCCGTATACCTTCCGTTACTTACTCACCGGATTTGTCGACAAGTCCCGGAATTGACTTTTTCTCAGCGGAAATTCGATACGATACGATGCGTTGCCGCGACTATCCTACTAACTTTTTAATATTCAACTTTAAATTTCTTCGAAGTACTCTAATCCCTGAATTAAAACTTTCGTTCAAATTTTACTTACAAAAAGAAAGTGTCGTCTGCTTTTATCATTGAAAATTTCCTATTGCGCGGTTTACCGCGAGTATTACACGTGATTTATCTCGGTGTTTAACTGTTTACTTATGTATCGTCAAAAATCGGTCGAGCAGCTGTCGTGGAACTTTGCGAAAAACGCGACCTCTTCTCAGGCGCGCTTAATGCGAAACTGACTGCAGTCTTCGACATGAATTGTCCTTCCCTTTCGGAAGATGTGAAGATCACGCATGACGTTTTTACCAAAATGTATCGATAAGAGACGTGGATTATTTGGAGCGGATCGACAATGAAAACCCGTTGGAATCGCGCGGTCGCGCCGCGGCGCGACTCCACACCGATCGAGGCGCGCAGCCTGGTCAAGGTGAGCGTCGTCGGCCGAGGACTCTCGTGATCGTGCTCTTTGTGACCGAGAAATACAACGCCGGCAATTGCAATCGTGAGTGAGTGCGTCCCGCGCGGCCTGCGGCAGCGGGTTCCAGCCGAAGGCGAATGACAACGGAGGAAGGTCGATGACGGAAACAATCGCGTTAGTCTGAATTGCCGCGCGACGAATAGGATTGATCTTTTCCGGCCAAAATCTTACTCCGGTTGGTGCGACTCGAATGTTTTGTCTATTATCGTACGTATTTGACGTTCCCGTTTTACGTAGCCGCGAAGGTGAAGATTTAATTGTTGAGAGGAAACCGTTTAGCGTGGATTTGAAAAATACCGCATCGGGTCGCGAAAGGTTAATCTGATTTCCGCGAATTCCACTCGATAAATCGCTTTCGTAAACACGCCCTGTCCGAAGGACGTAGCCGCCGCGGCGACGATTTCGAACATGGCGAGGAACTCGGGCGCGATTATATTTGTGACGGGGAAATATAGACTTAGCGCGCATTGCTGGAAAGAGACGGATTGCCTATTTAGATATGCCACTTTGATAAGAATGCTGGTGAAAATTTAGTACGTGTCGGACTGCATGCGTCAAATCGACCTTATGCATTTTTAGCAATTGGCACATATATAAACTTCCTTAATTTACAATATTAAAAAAATTAACAGTAATAATCCAAATCTGCTAATATATTTGAAATATATAATTCGAAGTTTCTTCTCGGGAACTAGATATTTTATAACAACGGTGAAAACGATGCGATGCAATTAGGTATAGGGGATTGAGGTACTAGATCGATAATAACATTCAACGTAAATAAATCGCGTTAATGCGGGGAGCTCACGGTATGTAAATATAAATCGCGATACGTTCGCCGCGCCGATAATAATTGTTATATTGTCTTAACGATCGCGTGAATATCTTAATCGCGCGATATACCCGTGTACGTTGAAGCGAACGATCGTAATCGCGGACTATCGTTATATTCTGCGGCGTTTACGCAGCGTGGTTTATGTCGAGAAAATCAGTGTACTTCCACAATTATTAAATAACTCGTAAAACAGTAATCAAAGAGTGGCGCGGAGTACTCTAAGTGCGGCTGTGATTACTCCCATTATTATTACGTAAACGTATATTTAAGCTCATCTCGCGCGTATTAGATGTTCGACCATTCAAGTGCAGGTGTCTTGAAGAACCGAGATTATTTTTAGAATTCATTTTCTTGTCATTGTTTTCTTTGGAAATAACGTATCATTATAGATGGATATTGTCACTTTCAAGTGTCAAGTGTAATCCCGCGAAGTCTAGCATTATACGCAGTTACGACGACATAATGCCTCTTAAGATTTCTCTCGAACGGGTTTTACATAAAGTGCAAGTTGTAAAGCTCGTAAATATTTGTGCGCGTCCGCGTAAGCCAAAGTCACGTTTTAGCTGGGAGTTAGGTGCCGAGAGATTCAACCTTGACTTGAATTCTCGAAGGCGGTCGACATTACTACGATTACTAATGGAAATTGCGGAAAATATTAATCTCGAAATTGTTTTTTTTGTTTCTCATCAAAAGTTTCCTTCTTTCCGCCAGGTACATTCATTGCATCGCGAGATAATTATGAGGTAATGTGATAAAATCGTAAGATGCAGCATTGAAATATGTATCGCGCGATACGATAGAAGATTCGCTGTACAACGATACTTTGTACATGATACACGCAAAGCCCGCCGACAGTATTCTTTTTCTTAAGTGCATCGGGATTCCTAATCGTAACGTGTAATGTGAGATACCGTGAAATATCGTGCGATGCGATACAAGAAATGCATTGTACAAAGATTGTAATTGTCTGTTGAAGATGCTTCATACTACGAATCGCTTCGACGAGTATGAGTCATTTTTATTGAATAGCGAGGAGAGAGAGCGAGAGAGAGAAAGAGAAAGAGAGAGAATAAGAGAGAGAAGCAGGGAGAGGAAGAGGGGAAGCGCCGACGTCGCGCGCGCATTCGGAAAATAAACGCGTCGACGAGTTTATCGTTTGACTCCTGGCGATAAAAGAGCGATCATTGCTCCGTATCATTCGTAATATAAGAATTAACGCAAACGAACGAGCTCGCATGTAGAAAATCCGCGATCGACCTGATTTAATCCACGGATATGCAATAATTATAGATACGTACGCTTTGCTGTCTGCTTTATCTTCGTAAATTACATATTAATGGCACAACGTGACAGCAAATGGCAGCAAATTACAATATTTAGTCTGTAATTATGTTAAAAAACTTTCCGTCTGAGTGATATATGTGGCTGATGAAATTGACTGGCGAATCTGTGAATGGATCTACAATGATTATGAATGTTTATATTCTGTCGACCGCGTCGGCTTTATAAATTATGCATCAGTGGTCCACTTATGAAAAAATAAAATCATATTTAATTCGCATCGTTTGATACTGCCGATACTGCTCTAGATGTTATTTTGACAAAATACTTTACTCAAATAATTAATGTCGCAGTGCTACGTGTCAACATATCGAAATTAAATAAATAAATAGATAAATGTAGTTAATTAAATCAATTCATATATTTTATCTCAGCTATCCAAACTTTATAAATTATGCATTAATGTATAAAAAATTGCAGCGAGTTCGAGTCACAACGCCTGGCATCACCACGCGCTGTTTCACAACTTTTCCACTTAAGCAATTAATATCGCAGCACAACGAAACTAAATAGAGTAATAAATATATCCGAACGCGAAATGTTTTTAATTGGATCGTTATCAGATTCGATTACTAACTCAGTGCGAGGCGCGACAGGACACGTCGGTTTCACGCGCGTTTCGCGATATTTGCGCAAATCCGCGGTGGTCTTGGATGTGAACGCGCGCGAATTGTTTTATAAGGCAGAAATAATATACTCCGCGAGTGCATTCGAGCATCCGTCAAAAATATCGCGGTAACAATAGCGAAAGAAAAAAAATATATCCGACGTTTCGACTTCGTCAATGCGTGCACTACACTCTCGAGCTAACAGCGGGCGTATTTCGTTTCTGTCTATTTTTCTGAAAACAAACATTCGATCTGACGAGCTGAATAACGCCAATGGAACACTAGGAAAGGACCACTCGTTTCTGGAGCACTCTTCGGAGCGCCATCGCGGAAAGTTATGTTTTTGTTGCGCCCGTTTCGTTTTTTGCCACCCCCACATACGACCGCTGTACGAGGGAGGTCCCTTGAACGGTTCGATAGGAATATGGGCCGCAGGTATTTCCTCTGACATTCGATAAATAGCGGCCGATGTTCGCAAATGAATGCCCGAGCCCCCTCCCCCCTCCCCCTCGTCTCTCCTCACCCGCGAGATCCTCACACGTTTAATTCTTAACTTATATCTCATCGCATAGATATTATAGGCAAGTCCTTCAAATGTGAAAGTTGCATGATGCAAAACATCGAGAATTATTTTGGGAATCTTACGTATAAAAATCGGTTTGTAAGAATTGACGTATTACTGGAAGTAAAAGTCGCGTTACCCAGTGATATTTTCGTGATTCAGCACCGCGTCTAACAGATCGGGGCGTACAACTGCCAAGTCGAAGTGCTTAGAACAGCCAATCAATAAGATATCGCGACGAGGCAAAAACTAGCTCTCTCGTAATTTATACGCAACTCCCACGCGAAGTGCACATTGCCGCTGCGGCGCGCCGTCTCTTCTTTTCTGCAAGAATGCAAGGAAAACGATGGCACGTATAGCGTTACACCGCGAATATTACGTTCGCGGATCTCGCCCGTGACCACAACTATCGGCTCTTTCGTTTGCGCGGATCCATAAATTAACAAATAAAGCCACTTTATTTAAAATAATGTCGTGATCTATCGTGCTGTCCCCCGATAATTTTACCAACGTATATAATGTGTGTTATGTAATGTTATATGTATATAATACGCGCAAGATATATCAAGACATTTGTATAATATTACAATACCAGGCATCGAACGAACAGGAAATGATACGAGGAACGTTACGTGTTTATTTGCGCCACAAAAACAATATGTCAAAATTAAAGTACATATAAAGGCAACTAAGAGCCAGCGCCGATGACGAAACGAAAGCAATTATACAGTAAAATACATCTCTTGAAAATACAACATGAGTTTAATCGGGACAATATTAAAATTTTGGATAGAGAGAAATCTTACATAAAACGCAACATTTCTGAAATGTTCCATATAAAACGTCAAATTAACGTATCAACCTACAAGAGGATATATTAGATCTCAGCGATGAGTATTTACCAATTTTTGAGAGACTTTTATGTATATAACGTTGTCCTTTAGCCTGTTTTTTTACGTTTTCTTTTATATTATTTGTTTCTTTTCGCGATGCTTTATAATACGTATGTGTATATATTTTTCGCTCATTAGATAAGACGAGTTTAGTCTGTAAGATGTTCTCCATTCGATATATACACCGTCCGAGTATATTGATGCCAAAGGATTTTATAAATTGACTGGTAGGTCAATAACAAGTTTCATATTTGTTTTAAAAACTTTTTATTTATTAATCTTGCTAGTCATTTATTCTGAATTTTCTCTTATAAGGCAGCAGTCACTTTTGCGTTTTGGCGTCGGTATCCGTTTTTACCAATAGCGCGATGACAATCTACTAAGATTATTATGACTGCATTTTATCATTTTTACACGACCGTCTTTACGTCTAAACCTAAGACCGAAACGTTTGTTTGTAATTGTATTTTCAAGAGATGTATTTTACCTTATAATATTACTTTTCCTTCACCATCGACGCTGCAGGCTCTTACATTTATATATGTACTTTAATTTGACTGTATATCCGCATAGCTTTATTTTTGGTTTGTCAAAAATCTGAAAATCAAAATCCTAAGGAGCACGAAAACAATTGGAGAAACCGAAAACTCGAGACTCCTATAGCAATTCGAGGAGCAGAAAACGTGAATTTTTACACAAGGCATACTTTGTTTTATCTGCAGATTTATCTGCAAAGTGTGTCGCGGGCTTCCGTCAGCCAGTGTAAAACTTGCCGATCTAATATACTATGTATCGGGTTTTCTCCTTCGATATTTTCTTTTATTGTACGCATATCGCGCAGACTGCGCCTTCACTTTGAGCCTACAAAGTCGCTTTCACCTGTTCAATTAAATCCGCACTTTCGATCAAAGACACTCTAGTTATTTTGCGATTTTGTCAATACGAAGCAGAGGAGGTCGAGTTTTCTTTCTCACTTTTCTTTTTTTTTTTTTTTTTTTTTTTTTTTTGTCTAATTTACGGCGCCATTAAGACGGGCCGGAAGCCAGTGCAATCCGCGTAAAAATAATCGGCTCGATCGCCAGTTTTATTTCCTCTTGGTCATTACAAATCCAGTGATCATTAACTCTAATTATCATTAATTTACGACGCGACGCAAAAGTTGAGTCGTCCAGACTCGTCAAAAGTGCCAAAGTACGACTCTCACAATCTTTTCTTCTTCCTCGATGTAGTTTACCGAACATTTTATCGACGTATACTTTAAATGAAGCAAAAACTCACTCTAAATTTTAATGCTGTAAAGAGAAGAAAAATGAGCTCTATGTTTATTCATGATAATAGCGTCACGACGATTGATGTGAGGGCTGACGCATTCCACTTTTGTTTCCAGTATAGGAGATTGACCTCATCGAAATTATACCGGTTTTGTAGGTACCCCGTGTCGCGGTGCAAGTTTTTCGATTGTTTGCTTGGAATAAAGCGCGATTCCCACCACTCGGGAATCGACGGGATCGACCCGGCGACTTAAATCTACGAGCCGCCGCGGCAGGAAAAATCTTTAAAAATGCTGGCCCCGACGAAAAAAGCGCGCATGTGCAGCCACGAGCCATCTCTCTTCCCTTGCTCCTCTTTCTCGCCTCCTACTACCGATGCGCTACGGTCCTCCCGGCTTCGCTTTATGCGTTTCTCGCAGCCAAAACAAATCGTAAAGACGCCCGGCGGAGTGCAATCCCATGCTTGTTACCGAAAAATCAATGATATCAGCGCATTGGCGACTTTTCTCAAACACGAAATACCATTCCACCAAGTACCATACCATGCAGTAGACGAAGAATTTCACGTTTTTACGACGAGTTTTCGTACACGTACGGCGTACCTCATTTCGCTAAGCATTACCGATATTTTCAATTATTGATCGGTCTAGATATTTTTTTGATCAAAAGGCGCTCGACATCAATTTTGTCAGACTCCACTTTTTAAAATATCACTGAAAAGAAAAGGAATGGCAATAAGAACCAGTCGTAGGTAAATTATCTGGCTCTTATTGGTTTTTTGCTTCTTTCGTCAGTTATACATCTCGGAGCCTAATATGTATTATCCCCTATCTTGCTGTACAATTTTTCTACTTCTCTGGTCTTCTCGTATGTCGTCTTAACAACTATGCGTCTCCATATTCTTTTTTTTTTTTGTTAGTAAGCTCGTATAATTTCTACTAAGATTTCTTTCCGATTTTTGTTGACACAAGTGTTGCTAGTCTATCCAAGTGTCTGTTGGCGTCCTTACTCTAACCTCCAATGAGATATTGATATCACGGGAAATATTGACTGATGGCGCGACAGTATAACACGTATTGAAAATTTTCACGAGCAGAAGTATTTCTATCTGTTATACCGCTTTTCGAATGACGTGTTGAACGAGCTTAACAAATTTTAATTTGTGATTTATTTTTTACGCGGGACATCTATCTGTCAGGAATTATTCATAAGTTGTTGAAATAGTGTGCGATGCTGAGACTTACTCACTCTATAAGAACTTGTGTGATAAACCGGTCCGAACAAAACGTCATTCAGCAGAGATTCCTCGACGTACGTGGTCCCCGTTCTAACCTGTATAATAAGCGACACTGTCGAATAAGTACTACCCCATTTTCACTTGCTGGCTGTTTTTACCGGATTTCAATGCAAATTTTAATTCTAGCGACAGAGTTTATTGTTTGATGTGGAACCAACTTTTCGTTATAACAATTAAAAATTGATACACAAACACATACATTTTTTAATCATACCTGTTTTGCTGATTTTTTATCTGTCTATGACCGAACAAGTTTAAGTGATCATTTACGTTTAAGTATTTATGCTATTGAGATCTTAAGCTTTGTGTTCGTTTGAGAACAACTCGTAAGTAAAGAGAACAAGAGAATAAAAGTAAGAGAGCAACTCTTCACCGTAACACTCTCCACTGATATATATATCCATTTGTAAGTGTGACTTTCAAGAGTGACTCTCGACAGTATTTCTTTCAAATGAACAGTAGCCGCTTGTCTTTATGTGATTTGTGAAACATAACGCGCATCGAAATCAACTTCGAGATCTTACGATTGCTTAGTTGGTAAAGTTATAAGTGGATCGCGTCTCTCATTAAAGCTCGGTCGGATTGCAACAAAACTTGGAATTCGTATCAACGCTTGCCAATGTTTATCCACGCGAATGCAAGGGAAATCGAAAGAACAATCTGGACATTTCTTTAACGCAATTTAGTATTAAGAACACTTCTTGAATAACGCGACACCGGGAAAGATTCTCGCAATGGAGAGAAAACTAATTTTTATCTTTTTTTATAGTCTCTGTAAATATTAACCTTCTGCGTTTGAATAATTGGCCGAATAAGTTATTGTAATAGTAATTATTTATTATAATTATTGTTATTATTATTGTGATTATTGTAGCACTTAATTCTTTTAAAAAATTATCTGAATCACAATTTCTTCTATAAATTTTTCACAGGGATAAAATTTTAAAGTAAACGAGAAAAATTTTTATTTTACTTTATTAATTAAACTTTTAGTGGCTTTGGTGTTTTTATCTTAACTGTCAATTTTTGTAAAGTGCACTTGCGGCTTACAAAAACTTCTCGTGAGACTTCTTTTTACACGATATAGCTAATGACTTCCTGGGTGCGAAGGAAATTTGGACGATTGCTCCGGGATTCTGGATGTAATTAAGTGTTGCCGGACGGAGATTGAGTTTAATGAGACGTAGCGTCACCTTGGTAGCATAACTTTTGACGAATTTCTCGAAATAAGCCGGCTTTAGAGCAGATTAACGGATGTAATTTTTCTAAGACAAGGATGGATTGTATAATATACGTTAATTGTAAAAGAAGAAAGAGATGGGGCAAACAAGAGCCAAACCGTAGATTTTAGCGTAAATATTTACGACAATATATATGATTGATGCTTCTATAATGATACAATTTCTTGGGCTTTTTCCTGCTACCGAGAAATATTGAAAAGCCTTCAGTTTTCCTCATTGTATAACACATTTGATTAAAGAAACAGAAAGCGGTGTTTTGCAAACCAAGATTGCACTACATGTACAGGTACACGCTAATTAAAAAATTCGTGGAATCTGCGAAACGTTACGAAAATTACATCAATGATAACGATATATTCTTCAGGCCCGAATATCGCATTAGCGTCACTTTTTAACCAGTTGCTTTTCTCTTAACCGCGATAACAGGATATTACAATGTTATCGCACCGGAGATTCTCGAAATAATTAATTGCAATTATATGATGGGGGGAAGGGGGGTAAACTTGGAATTGCAATAAACTAATCTCGACATACCCGATGTATGTAGTATTATCTTAACAAATAACGGTTATACTATAACGAGTAATTACGACATAATAAAAACTATAAATACGATTTACGTGCAAACGATCGGTGTGTGTATCCTATTATACATTATCGAATCGCGATATGACTTTTTTCTCTGGCATATATCGGTGAACTTTGTTAACAAGTATTTCTGTATTTCCAAGTCTTATCGTTATCTGTCATATGACATTAACCATCACACAATGTTTCGATCTACTTTCGTCTTTTTACACACATTCGTTTAGTTTTTCGCATTTATATTTTTCCATCTCTAGAAAATTAGCACTTGTCCTACTTTTCAATTTTTCAAAGAAAATAAGTTATCAAATATTTTTATGTACGGTTTTGATTGATATAAGTTGCAATGATCGTGACTTGTTGCGTATCCAGACGATACAACTTTCCACGAAGAAACAATATTGCATTAGATGAGTCGTCCAACAAAGCAAACGCAAAAATTTAAGCAGGCCGCGAAAAATGCAGATTGAGTGACAAATCCTGGAGTGACCTAAGTGACAAATAAAAGAAAACGAAGGCTGATGTAATTAGTCCGATAAGAGGAGGAATGCTTCGCGATATTATGTAACATAAATTCCGTAATCGTAAAACGACTTAAGCCGTCTTATTCCTCGCAACGTAATTGCGCGCGATAATACCGATTGGGCGAGACACATGTCTTAAATAAGCGTCTTAAGTAGCGTGGCAAAGTTTAATTAAAAACTTCGCGCGATATGATTATCTTTACCTTCTTTTGCATTTGCCTCTTATTTTCGAATAATTGTAATCGCATCCGACTTTGTTACCCACATATTTAAAAAATTAATGAGTATAAAAAATGAACGGATTAAAGCGAATGCACGATATGATTATAAGAAGTTCCGTCTTATTCGAGCGTTCAAGGACAGAATTCTTCAAGGATTCAGGAATCCAACGAATCAAGCCACGTGGTTTTGTGTCGCGTCTGTATCTTTAGCACCTTACAAATTTTATGAACGCAATACGCAGTTCATAGTTTTGACCTGCATAACAGCTATTGAACTTGTGAAGCGTGAACCGGACGTGTCTGTTCATGCATGACTAGGAACGTGGTTTTATCTGATATTCTAGAGCGCGCGGTATTCTAAGATCGAAGATTCTAAAGATGCACATATCTATGGTCTTCGTGGCCCAATTTCGAACAACGTTATTCTTAACCAAAATTGGCAAAAATATGCTTGCAAAATTTAGCTTTATTTTATGAATACCTACTGACTGTCTGTTTATACGATATTCATATTAAAAAATCTGTAAATTGAGGCTAAAACTGAAATTCGAGACGATAAACGTAATGATCGTTATGGATAAAATAAAACATTTTATTGTATACAAATGGAAAAATAAAACAAATATTTCATATTTCTTCTTTTATACAATAACGCGCTGTTATGTCAGCATCCGCCTAATTGCGAACCCTCTTCTGCATTGTTTATTTGCAGATACTGGCGCGCCCTACGTATTGTACAAAGATAACATGGAGAGACCCCAGGGTCAGTGGGGCCCGGGGCCGGGATCTCTCCAGGACGGTGGACTGTACCCGCAGCAGCAGCAACAACAGCAGCAGCAACAGGGTTCCTCCTCGTCGGGAAGTCCACAGCAGGCCTGTGGACCTCCAGTCGAGGGCGGTGAAAGCGGTCCCCCGCCCTCGTTAGCCTCGCCCGTGCCCTCACCATATCCCTCGGCGCCTCCCGAGCCTCAATCCTTGACTCCGCCGGACGATGACATACAATCGAGTCAAGCCACGTCCCAGCAGCAGCAGCAACAACAACAGCAACAACAAACGCAGCAGCAGGTCCAGCAGCAGCAGCAGCAGCAGCAACAACAACAACAGCAGCAGCAGCAACAGCAAGTTCAACAGCAACCTCAACAACAGCAACAACAAACGCAACAGCAAGATCACTCGCCGCAACAACAATTGACTCCTCACGCAGAGGTGGATCGCAACGACTGCTTTCCCGGCGCCGGAGAGCTGCAGCAATATCCGCAGCATTATTTCAAAGAGGCCCGGCCACACCCCTCACCGTCCGTGCCGCCGCATATGCTCACGCCCGGCGGCTTCTCCGCGCTGCACTATCTCAAGCAACCTGGAGTAATGCTGACGTCTCTCGGCCAAGGCGACGGCGGGCCCGGTCTGGACGCGCATCAGTACGCGAGTCCGGGCGCGCCGAATATGGCGACTGGGCTGCCTGACATCGTGCAGCAGAGCGGCAAATCGTCCAAGGCCGGCAACAGCGATTTACGTCTGTTCAAGTGCTTAACCTGCGGCAAAGACTTTAAGCAGAAGTCGACTCTGCTGCAGCACGAGCGGATCCACACAGACAGCCGGCCGTACGGGTGTCCAGAGTGCGGCAAGCGGTTCCGTCAACAATCCCATCTCACGCAGCATCTACGCATACATGCTAACGAGAAGCCGTACGCTTGTGTATACTGCGAACGTACGTTCCGGCAGCGTGCCATCCTCAACCAGCATCTGCGCATCCACTCGGGTGAGAAGCCATACCAATGTCCGGAGTGCGGAAAACACTTCCGTCAGAAGGCGATCCTGAATCAGCACGTCCGCACACACCAAGGCGAGCATTTCTCTCTGCCTCCCAGACTCCCCAGAGGGCGTCCACAACAACCAAACACTGACCCACCCACCGGTTTTCACTCATTACTATCGAAATCACCGTCGCCATCGTCACCATCGGCATCATCGCCATCGTCGTCATTATAATCATCACGTTCATTACCGCCGGCGGTAGAATAACCCGCATACTAACAATTCATCTTGATTCTCACTTGTCTGCACCAGTGGCGGATTTGCGGCTCGAGAAAGAGCAAAGAATTATAAATTGACAAGACAATGTGTCTCGAAATAAAGGGGGTAAATTCACCACTGGTCTATATCATCTATATCCCTTACCAGCTTGCCGGAACGCATTTTTTGCTTCAAAAGCTTCCAGAACTAACGACGACTTACCAGAGACAAGTACCAATTCCATCGGCCTCGTTGAAGCTAAGGCCAACCGGCGGGTAAGAACGGTTGAGCTGGACGCGACAGCGCTGGTGAGCTGTGAGATAGAGCAACCCCTGTCCCCATTCTATGCGATCCGACTTGTCATCCATCTAACCCGACTGCCCTCTAATAACTCTAGTTCCTCGCGTGTCCCTCCGTAAAGTAAACATCGGCCTTTATAACGGATAACTACTTTCTCTAGTACTTCTTCCCGTATACTTACTAATGCTAATAACTTTCAATGGGGACCACAATAAATTGGATCATGATAATTTCTCAAACAGCACAAAAGTTCAAAAGACGTATAAACGCCGTCGAATAAATCAGGATACCTGATTAAATTTAATTCTTTCTCGGATATTTGTGTTGTCTGGGTGTTCTCACTGAACCTGAGCCAACGTTTTTGAGGTCGCACTTAACTCGCGCTACAATTGACACGTAGATAGACTTTATCCTGTATCATTAAACCGTAATCCGGGCTACTAACGTTCCTCTTACCCGTCCGCCGTGGAATACCGCCGATGAACCGTGAACCGTTCTTTCGTTACAGACGTGAGCCCGCACCTCATCTTCAAGAACGGAATGACGCCGACCCTCTGGCCGCAGGATGTTCCCTTTCCTCCCGAAGAGGGTAAGGAGGAGGTGGCGTCGACATTCGGCGACACGGACACGCAGTCGGGCGCGTTTAGTCCGGCGCCGGACGCTAACTCTATCCAGTATCCGGCATACTTCAAAGATCCAAAGGGCGGCAATCACGCGGTCTTTGGCGCGGGCGGTTCGGGCAGCTTCGGTGCCTTGCAGTACATCAAGCAGCAGGGTGGCACGAAGAGCTGTCTACCCGATGTGATACAGCACGGTCGTTCGGCTGGCATGCCGTTGTACGTGCGTTGTCCGATCTGTCAAAAGGAGTTCAAGCAGAAGTCCACGCTGCTGCAACACGGATGCATACACATCGAGTCGCGGCCGTATCCTTGCCCGGAGTGCGGCAAGCGGTTCCGACAACAGTCCCACCTCACGCAGCATCTGCGCATCCACACGAACGAGAAGCCGTACGGCTGCGTGTACTGTGGACGTAACTTCCGCCAGCGCACGATCCTCAATCAGCATCTACGTATCCACACCGGTGAGAAGCCTTACAAGTGCCAGCAGTGCGGCAAGGATTTCCGCCAAAAGGCGATCCTGGACCAGCACACGCGCACTCACCAGGGTGACCGGCCGTTCTGTTGTCCGATGCCCAACTGCAGGCGGCGCTTCGCCACCGAGCCCGAGGTGAAGAAGCACATCGACAACCACATGAACCCGCACGCGGCCAAAGTGCGCCGGAACTCGAGCGGTGACACGAAGCCGCCCGGTACGCCCGCGGGCTTGGGTCCGGTACCCGTGCCCCGCGGCCTCACGCCGACGGTCGTCAAGCCGGAGCTCTACTTCCCGCAGTGCTATGCGCCCGCGTTCAACCATCAGCCGCCGGTCTCCACCGCGCAGTTCCCTGGCGCCCAGACGAACGGCGTGTCCGTGACCGGCGAGTTCAAGCCACCGACCGGTCTGCCGCCGCAGTGACTAACCGTCCATCCTGCCGCCTACTAGCAAGCAGGAATCCCCGCGCTGAGGTTTCAGCGCTGTTTCGGTCCCGCCGCTTTGGAAGCCGACGCAACGTCGAACGCCATCGCCGCCGCCGCAGCCGCCGCGTCTCGATGCGGCCAGCAGCCGATCCAGCAACACTACCCGTGACATTTATCATTGTGCATTTACTAGAGTCTCCTTTATTTTCGTCGTTTCACAACTCGCTCGCTCTTCTTGTTCCATCGCTGCTTAGCAGAGCCTCGGAACACGCCCAGCTAGTCTTGAACTCGACGGTGAGAACGGTGTTGTCGCGGCGTCGCGCGTACTGCATAACGCGAATATCCGAGAAACATCGCAAAAACGTGCACTACCCGGTCGCTACGTCTCTGATTGACTATCGGATAAAATTATCTCCGAGAGATGACCGCTTTTCTATCCCTCTCTGAATCGTAGCGCACCGGCTGTGATGTAAATAGAGATATAAATTTCGGGAATCGTTTGGGTACTTGTTTGACACGTGTCTTGGATTTTCGCGTTGTTTAAGAAGCAGAAAGATATGCGACCGGGTCTCTCCTGTGACATTCGTCGAATATGCTGTCACATGTACGCTGAATGACATCGCGGAAAGACGACAATCCCAGTTAAAATTATCGCTATCGTTGCGTTGCTACCGAGTAACAAACGACGATTCGATTATACTTGCTCAGGTATCAGTCGATGACACTTAAACTTATAATAAATTCGTGATTTTCTTCTTTATGGTGTAACGCGATCGCGACGCAATGTTTGTTACTTCCTCGCGATTGTCCGTTATTTTCCACTTTTCAACGTGTCGAATTAGATCGATCCCCTTTAGGGATCACAGCTCAATGCTTCGTTATTGTTGGCGCACACCGACAAACAGTCTAGTTAAATCGCTAGCACATGCAAATACCGATTCCCGCTGCGATCCGCATCTCCAAGTCGTCGATCTCGCACGAAGGACAAGTGGCGTGAGGGGGAGGCAGAAAAGCTCGGAAAAGCGGCCGCTGCTCACCGTCGAGTTTCTCGCTAGCCAGACCAAGGTAAAGTAATCAACGAAGAGTCTCGTCTATTCCTCCGTACGTATTTTTTATAATTAATCGATTACGACGTACCTTCTCGCGTTTCTTTCGTGGACAAGCGAATAGCACGAGAGTTCGGGGCTTACCCCGCGAGACGTAAGCGAATTCGAAGAGATTGACAAGAGAGTTGCCGCAAATCCCTTTGAATCCGCCTATCTTCTCCTCGCGGGATACGAAATGCACGCGCCCGGGGCGCTATCGCTCACCGTTCAATACGCCACGTATCGCCAAACGGGTTGAAGATGTTCGATTTCGACCAGACTAAAACGATTGTGATACAATATTTAACTTGCCTATGTTTTAAAAGTTTCGCGGGAGAGAAAGAGAGAGAAAGAAAGAGTGAGTGAGCGAGTAAGTGAGAGTGAGAACGAGATATATATATTATATATATATATATATAGAGAGAGAGAAAGATATGTTGTGCTTCTTGAGAGGAGCGCTTACACGACCACGAGAAGAATACCTGTAAATATGTAAAGCCGTTCACTCCAAACAAAAGAAGAAAAGAAGAAGAAGAAGAGGAGGAGGAAGCACGAGGAGGAAAACAAACGACGGAGAAAGGTGAAGTATGCGAGCGCGTGCGAATGAGTCTGGGTGTGAATGAGACGAAAAAATAAAAAGTACGACGTGAGTGAGAGGGTAGGAGAAAAGACGACATAGGGGGTTGGGACTGAAAGACGGGGGAGGGGAGATATGACGAGCAGAAAGGAGAAAGATACGAGAGATTATAGGTAGAATTTACGAGAACGACGCATCCTCCCACTGTGCTGAGCCATATAGCTTTCGATAGGTCGAGTCGTGAACGACAACGACGATGATCCGCGATAGTACGAATGGGTGGAGAAATGGAAGAAGGGAAGGGGGGGAGGGTGCGATTCTTGTATACTATAGTAATATTTGAATGTATATTTATACAGGTTATATTATATTCTAACTATATGACGATATTTTGAATCGGTTTTAAAATCAGATTGGTGCTGATAAAAGAAAACTAGGTAAGCGAGTACACGAAAAACAAGAGGAGGGAACGTGGAAGAAGGCTGAGACACCGTAGAAGTTAGCGTTTAAGTAGCGTAGACGATAGCGTAGCTCAAAGTAAAGAAAAGACTTTGAAGGACCGCGCTCGCACGGGGTCCGCTCACATCTCGGAGAATTATCATCATCATCACTCTTTCAAAAAAAAAGGGGGAAAAAAGGAAAGGAAAAGAAAAAGAAAAACAATTCGTGGCAATACTTAAATGAAGAGCAAAAATGATAGAGGAGAGGGGGAAGAAGGCTTAGACGTATTAGAGAATAATCTTTTAAAATTTCTATATTAAGACGTGTGTGATCTCTCTAATTATTGTACATTACGTAATGAGTCTAAAACCTAGACGACGAGATGCGTTAGTATAATTACGATTACGTACGTATTAGGTGTTCTACAGTTAGTCTTTTGTCATTTAGAGACACAGAGATCTGAAGATGATAATTGCGCGGCCATATTCTCTGTGGCCTGTTCGTAGTGCCTCGGAATTGCTGCTCGCGGCAGTGATTTGACCGTATTTTTAGGAAGGTATATTATACTATATTGAAGAACCGCAATTATATTATACTCTCCAATATACAATATTAAAAAAGAAGAAGAAGAAAGAGGGGGGAATCGCGTCGTGAGGCGTCGCGTTAATAAAACGACTCATTAAATTATTATGACGAAAGAAAAATCTACTTATATATATCGCGAGGATGAAATGACGACGACGATATAATCGTGGTGGTTGTTCACTGTTGTTTTTGTTGTTCTTATTATTTTTACTTTCCTTTCTCTCGTTCATTATGTAAAACGCGAAGATATGAAGAAAAAGATGGCGAATAGGAAATTATTGAACGCCGGGAATGGCGGGGTCTCTTCCGGTGGCCGTTCGTAATATTTATGAGTATTATTATTAACGTTGAGATAATTTTAACACTTACCTACACGTGCCCTTTTTAGGATATCTTTATCATTCTTGCGGCAAAAAGAGAAGGAAAGCGCAAGCAAGCTTGTTAGACATTAACGCTCATCTAACTTGGGCCATACTCGAAATATCGATCCGTATGCCTTCGTACATACACATGCGTCTGCAACAAAAATATGAGATATTCTTTTTACGTCCCGCAGGAACTTTTTGCAATAGCATTTTGAATACGGTAAACGGTAAGGTCGTATCAAGCCCAGTGAACGATAACGTGAGTTTAAGATAAAAATCATAAGTAACGAAATTAGAGTAAGTACACGATTCATGGGGTCTACTTTAAATACGAAGTCACATCTAAAGAAAAACTTGCAGATTATGAACTGTTTCATTCTTGCTCCGCGAGCTCTTTAATCGTCATAATAACTTATAATTGTTTTATATTAAGCGTGGGACTTTAGCGTTTACCGTATGTAAAGTATCGTTGAAGATGCTCAATATTCGTTAAAAATTACAGCAGTCATTTACGCATAGACATCGAAAGATCAGCATACGTCTCTCTAGAACTTTGAGAACTTTGGTTCGTTCTAGTCGACAAAAATATAATTGAAAGAAAAATAGCTATTTTATTTTTTTTATTTTTTTATTACCATAAACGTCACTGACCGCGCTATAATCATTTCTCAATTGGAGATTCATCTCGATAATTTATTTTTGTTGTGAACATCTGTTCTTATTTACATGTTTCGCTCGTTATCAAAGGCAGAATATTTTTATTGATCGGATAAATGTCAATGTCCGGGATATGTTCCTCGTCTTTCACGGATAATATATTAGGGATATATATTATCATAAAAATAAGTAGACATCTGAATAAAAACTGGAACTATTTTACAGATAGCACAGTCATAAAACACATTTTTTAGAGAGAGATTATTTTCTTTTTTTTTTATTTCTCAGGACAACTAATGTTTTACTTCTTAAAAATCTTTAATCGTATATATTTCATATACATTTTGGTTGTACATTAATTAAAATATTATTTTATTTTTTACACTATCTCTCTACGAGACAGAGAAAAATTGAAAACAACTTATAGCTTAACTAACGAGTACACAGCATACAATAACACACGCGATATAAAATTTACAATCGCAAGTACTAATTTATAACGTACAAAAAATTAAATTTTAAATTAAACGATTAAAATAAAATAATTTTCGACAAAAGTTTTTGCTCAAAACTTTCTGTAATTTGTAATAATTAGTAGCCGGTTCTTGTATGCACTTCTCCTTCGGTCCAATTTATGTCAAATTGGAGATCTCAACGATGGTCTCGTACAATTCGATCGGTAAAACTCGCCGCGGGGAACATTGCGCGCAAACCGTGTGGTAATGCTGAAAAGAGCAGCACACGAGGTAGGAAGTTTTTCTCGAAAAAGTAGAGACACCGCAATAAAAGGGAAAAGAAGCACGTTGACAACATTTCGAACTTATTCATGTGCACGGCCGATTGTACTTTAAAGGAATCCGTGATAACGAAAATAACTGATACAAAGATACACACACACACATAAACATATAACATACAGGTCAAGCTTAGAGAAAAAAAGAGAGGAAGAGACACGCACACACACGGTTCCCGACGTGATCTTTTTTCTCTCTAACGAGTCAAAAAACTTTATATCGAGAAGCGAATTGGGTTTTATCGCGATTAAGAATCGCGTAAACCGAAAAATGCGAAATATGAAAAAGAAAATAATAACTGTTGTAGACAATGTGTAGATAAAAATAGATATTTGTTTTCTTTATATTATTATTACTACGAATTACTCGATATAATTGTATCATTATATTTTATTAGTACTAGAATATTATTATTTTATTATTATTATTAATTATTACTATTATATATATATAATAATTATTATATATTATTATTAATTATTAAGTTTTATACAAGAGAGATATTGCGTATGGTACATTTCTTTTGGTACCGTCACAGAGTTTTAATCATCTTTGTTTTTATTACGCTGTATCGACTGTACGAACTTCTCTCACTCTGTTTTCATATTCGACAAGAAGTCTCCTTTTTTATATGCTACTATTGATATTAGTCGACTATTAGTGCTTATGCTTATTATATTCTAATCTCGCAGTCACAAAATCCGCCGTGTGATATAACAATACGTATATTCGAGTGTCGCAAACGAAGAAGAAGCGATGTCGGATTGGTGTTTTTTTAATCTCTTTTATATATATATTATATATATAAATATTTTATATACATATTGCAAGATGTACTTTGCAAAGAAGAGAGGGAGGTCCAGAGTTGTTTTCTGGCCGAATGACAGGGACGTTACTTCGTACTTTTTAAGTTCCGCATACGCGCGAGACCGCAGGACTTCGTGGCGAGCTGTTGCGCGAGCAGGGATGAATTTATATGAGAAAACTAAATGCGACTTAAGACTGTCCGGAGGAAAACCACTGAATTAGATTGTAGGAGTATCCGTTTATTTTTCGGAAAAAAAGATAAGAGAATAAAAGAGAAATGCGAGGTATATTTTTTTTTCGCTTCGGTTCTATAAATGTTATTAGCTTCAGACCGCGAAAAATCATCATCCCACCCGTGCCTGCGAGCGAAACTGGTTCGGATGGTTAGACGACGACGTCGGAAGGTTGCGCGGTGCCATTTCGATCGACGGGAGAAAAGGAGGAAAGGAAAGAGAGAGAGAGAGAGAGATAAGAGGAGAGAGAGCAAGGCATACTTATTAAGTAGAATCGGCGATGTACTGTGATAACGACCGCTAACGACATGCAACATCCGCTTAATTTCATTTGATCCTATGTCGGAATTACACATCAGCCAGCTTTCTCGGAGTTGGATATCATGATTGCCTCGCGAACGCCACGCTCTCTTTCTCCGTCGTCTCTTGCTTCCTTTGAATCGCAAAGACGGAGGAGGCTCACCGTCGCAGCGTCTGTCGATCGATTTATTATTTTGCAATAACGGCCCCCGTCTATCACTTCGATGCCAGCGTTTATCTTTTTTGTTCATCACTCGTCGTTTTTGTGGATGCGCAATAAAAACGCCGCGAGTCTAGTGTGATTCTACGTCTGGTTTAACAACGAGCTTTCGTGGATTCTATAGGTGTTTACGCAGGTCCACGAGTAAACCGCGAGAACTGCGCCTGGAGAATTTATCCGATCTTGTTTATCATAAAAAAATGGACTCGGCCAGTTTTCCTTGCGCGTCTGTGTTGCGACAAGATAGGATGCATGAACAAATTTCAGGATATCCAGCTCGCGACGAATTCCGTGGTAAACGCGCGATCGTGTATCCGTATACGTAAACGACAGAACAAGCAATCTTGTTTCTTTTCGGTTATTTTTTCTCCTTTTTTTTTGTTTTTTTTTTTTATAGTCGGATATATGCTTTCAGAGACGTGTAGAAAAAGAGGCAACGCGCTTATCACAGGCTGCGCCACTCTCGTCGTTCACCGAATGCTCAACATAGATTAGGTTTAAGCTTTATATATTATATAATATTACCTAATGATATATATATATATATATATGTAAATTATTGTTTTCTCTTTCCCCTCGTAAGACTCAGGGCACGTGCCCTCAAACGGGCCGTGCCCCGCCGACAGGGTGGCGCATCCGACGTTCCGTATATAAATCATTCGTATTCATTTTGTTTTCAGAAGCTTCGCAAAAAAACGGATGGATTAGAAGAAAACCGACAGGAAATCGTTCTATAAAGCTGCATATTTCTGCCCTTCAAGTCAGGGTTTAACAATAAAATCAAGATTTTTTTTCTATTCTCTCTCGCTTTTAAAAAAGATTAATTTAATCCTTTAATCAGAATTGAGATAATATACTGAATTATTCTTTTATATATTTTTTTTCATATACGATTATTTCGCTTTATTTTATAGAAAGAGACAAGCCTTTCTTGTGTCAGGTAAATAAGCCTGCCAGTTTTTTCCTTTTAATTATAATTCCTTTTAATTATAATCTTTTTTATATTGTAGACAGAACAAATTTTACTAAATTTAGTTGTACGTGACGTTGGTGCGTCCGGTTTCGAAAGAATTACTTCGTGTCGCTCGTGCGGAATACAAAGTGGCGTTAATATAATAAGGATAGGGGAGGGAACAGAAAGAAATCAAAATTCCTAAATTTGATCTTAAACTTTAAATCCTTGAGGATTGGAAACTGAATTTTATAGAACGATTTTCTGAACAAGTTCTTTCAATCGGTCGAGATTTTTTGTAGGAGAGAGAGAGAGAGAGAAAGAGAGACGAACCTCTCCGAGAATGTTAATTTATGCGGACGGGAGAACAACGCGATGCGCGCGAAAGAAATACAAACGGGTGTGCCCGCATACGTTCCCTCGTATACATGAGATCTCGCTTTCAAAATTTAGCTTTAAAAGAAAAAACGGAAAGAAAAGCCCTCGAATGCGAACGCCGACGCAGGTGCAATACGTTTCACAGATGTGCATAAGTATACTTAGGATCGTGCCGTGATGCGTTGAACACGTTGGGAGGAAAGCACGCGAATTTGCAAATATTAAATGGCGCCGTTTAGCGCGTGCAGCATTGTACGTGCACCATATATGTTCAGTTACGAGCCGCAAATTGTTACGTTGCGTGCTCACGTAGGTCCGTTAACACCGAAAACTTGCTTTATTCCGTAATACGAAAATTGCTTCCCCGCAAAAAGAGAAACGAATCAAAAAGAACTTATGGAAATGCACTTTTGATGACGAATTTTATGATAGCTTTAATTTTCGAAATTAAACTTTATTTTTTGTTGACTTAAATTTCTTGATTTGCATTTCCTCCGATTTCTGTTCGCTCAGTTTAACACTTTAACTTTTATGACGTGCAATTTGAACGAAGGTTAATTAATCTTTAAGAGATATCGAAAAGAAATCGGCGGACGCTTGAGCGACGTTTTCAACGCAGATGTCGTGTCTTATTATTTATGTAGATTTATATATGTACACACACACATACATACACACACACACACTCATACAGACTCGCCCGATCACAATTGTAAAAGAAACAGAGATCACGCGGCGCGCCAAACGCCACGCCGGGGTGATGCATATACCATTATTTACAAGTATATACGCGAGCAGCGAAATACTGCGCCAAGATCGACCTTACCTCGTTTTTCGTCGTTTAGCATGCAAATTTATTCGCGGCGCAACTTCCCTAATTATATTGCCGGTGGTATACCTCTTGATTCATGTTTGACGGTACGATAAATTGTTGAGAATGATGTTACGTTTTCGGCGAGGCTCTTTAGAGACAACGATGTTCTCCGTGGAAATATCAGCCATTAAGCAGCAGCCATTAGGGAAACTATGAATAGTGCAGCGAAATTAAATGCTTTCTGCGTGCACGAAACATATATTTTATAACGCCACGTAAATATATTTTGTTAAAAGCGCCTTCCGTTTGGTTTGTTTTCGTTGCCCTTCTATCTTTAAGATTTAAGTTACGTATAGTTAAGTTTTTTTCGCGTTTGACGTAGAGATCTTCTGTGTTACCGAAATACTCAATTGTCAAAAAGTCTTCGGAATAGGTTTAATTATAACGCTTTTTGGTTCATATTTTGTAACAGCCGATTTAACTTGATTTCTGTTTGCAATATGCAACGATACATGTTATCATCATTATTTTACCGCAAATCATTACTTTATGTTAAATCACAGAACGGCAAGTTCTGGCTCGAAAAGTTAATTCGGCTGGATCTTGAGCGCAGAGTTTTCGCTGCAACGTTACGGCGGAACCAGGTTCCTAATAGTAATTTAGGGAGTGGGAAGAGTGAAAGAAATCAATTCGTCTCATATATTTTGTGACTGACGAGTGTCTCGGCGGCGCGGGTCCGATTCTGTTCGAACCGACAGTGTTCCCAAAGATATATCACCGTGTAACGTACATATCCTTTGTTCTCCTTTCTTTCGTTCTCCCGCTCTCTTTCTCTGCCTTATTTCTCTCCGACACAGCTTCCAGCATCCCGCCCCGTTTCTACCGTGTACATCCCCGTCCACGATTCACCAACTTTGTTAAATAAATATATGTACACATATATGTATATATATTTACAGTATATGTACATGTATACATATTACATACAATACACATACGCGCGTATATATTATATATTATAATCAACAAGTGTGGTTGTTCGTCACGAAACGGTCCCGCGTCCATGCCCCGAGCGTGTTCTGTTTTTCATTTTTTTTTCACCTTTTTTATACAAATAAAATATACAAATAATACCAGAACATCGCACGTCTTCAAACACAACCTTCGTTATTTTCCGTTAAATTATCCTCGTGGTGTTTACCGAGATACATCATTTTACTTGTTTTTAATTTTTCAAAATTTATCATGATTTTAGTGTAATTTTTATTTTGATAAATGCTTTCTAGATATATGTATATATATAAATATAAAAGAATTCTATATAATAACAATATATTTTTTCTGAAATAAGTTAAGGATAGGACTAAAGGAAGCTAAAAATCAAAGAATTTCGACATTAATATGAAGTAAAAGTGCATTGACTCAGCTTCAAACTTGCATAACTTGAATGCGCTTTCAGTTTCTTTGACATTTCGCCGTCAATTAGAAAGTAGCGCAATGAAAAACACAATGTCTCGGTAAACAGCGTTGCTATATAATTATTACTTTGTTTCAGCTGGCAGTTATGTTGTTTTCTCTTCGGTCGCTTCTTATGCACGTTTACTTTATTGTCCAATTTCTTATAATTTTCGCTTTTCTGTTGTTTCCACGGATGAATCAGTGATCAACGATGATATTTCTCTCTCGCGTCAATTCATAAATCTGAAGTATAATTGCAGTGCAACAAAATCAGGATGCAAACACTTAATATTTGTAAATTACTACTTGCACATTTTCAAGATTCGTTTTACACGAATAAAATTAAACATAATTAACATCTGGATTAATATCTTATACACGTGGTCAAAACTTCGACCCAAGCGACTGAAAACTATCGAAAAATTTTCTGCCGAGTGCCGAAGCTTTCAGTCTCACCTCAGCGTCGCGAAATTTCAACGGCGCGATTTCGGGATCGGCTTTATCGGGTCTACGACGCGCGGAGAATAAATTTCAAGCATGGTCGTAAATTTGAGAGACCGACCGACCAACCGACCAACCGACCAACCAACCAACCAACCAACCAACCGTCGGAAACAGTCCGTTTCTCGCGCGGTGCAACCAGTTTTGCACAGGCACGTCAGATCACGGCTCCTTGTCAGAACCGCACTTGTCCGCGGCAACCTTGATTTGGATTATTTGCAACGAATTTTACAGAGCTCCGCTTATGATGTACGGCATCTGTACGCGCGCGTTCTTATCCGCTAAAATTCATCAGAATCCAGCGCAGAACCGTACGTTAAAATCTCGTCCATGCGAACACAGAAGCCACTTGCTCTCGTTCGCGCGAGCACGGCCTGCCAGTGGTTCTCGTTTTGACTAGCGTCAATGGCTAGTCGGCAAAAATAGAGAACTATAAATCAATATTTTTCAAAATTGAATTATAGACGCGTGAATTTATATGCTTTTAAACGCGACGTAAATCGATTGTCGATTGTGTGTTTAAAATGCAGTAATATTCGACGAAAGAGAATAATCCGTTTGCAGAATATCCAGTTTCACTTGTTAAACCGTAAACATGCAAATACGACAATGTGCCGTCCATTATCCCCGGAAGACCGAGAGGTTTCCGTGTATATCTCTCTAAAGACGAGTAAGAGGAAGAGATGCGATATGTAAATTTGGCTCGTTCGTCAGTGCAGGGAATAACGTCGTCACTTTTGTCGGTTACTTTTTGCATTACTCTTCTTGCACGGCAGCGAAAACGGAGCGTTTAAGTAGTTACTCGAAGGGAAGCGAGAGGCGATCATCTGAAGCATGCTTCAGTCTGGAGAACTGTTAAGCTATAATACGTTCGATCGATGCAAAAGTTTGAGCGGCCTATAAACACACGAGAGAGAAAGAGAGAGAGGGGGGGGGGGGTGGAAAGAGATAGAGGGAAAATGAGAGAGGAATACAGAGAGAGAGAAAGCCGCGCGCTGTGTTTGAGAAACTCTGTCGTCTCTCTGCGTAGAAGCTGCCCGACTGCACTTGACTTTCCAACTTCACGACCACAGCCGCGGCACAAGTGAATCCCGCCCATACGAGGACTGTAAAAAGATCAAATTGAGATAGCCAAGAGAGCTCGCGCTATCAAAGGAAAGGCGAAGTGAAAAGTGTCGGAGTTACGCGCGACTTTGCCTTTTACGACAAACAAATCGAGCAATTTAGGAAAATTACGCGATGAATAACTTTGAAAGAATCACGCGCGTCAAATAATTACAGGAGATAATTGCACCCGTGAAGGAGAATTAACCGAGTCTCGAGTGCCAATTTCCGACGAAATATATACATATTTCCAAGACAGGAGAGAACATTTCTATAACGATATTAACAAAATTGGTACAGATCATGCTGGCGCTATCGATTCTGCGTTTTTCTTATCGGGGTCTACCGCTCATCTTCGACGCTAATCGCTGAGCTCTTTGTAAAACGAGACACAGAGACGTCGGCCTGACGACACGGCACTGACGGCGAGAATCACGGCGACAGCAATTTGATTCACGCTCGCATCTCGGCCAAGCAGCTAATGTAGTTATTGCCAAAAATGACGAGGAACGAGTTTACGCGGCTCACCGATCGGCGTACCATCTTAACCAGCCGCGTACACGCCGAATCCGGTTAGACCGGTTCGGCGAGACGTTAGATTTTCGCGTGATCGCACTTTCGGTTTCTGAATATTGTGTCCTTGAATGAAGCCCCGCATCGCGTGGTGCCCGTGGTGATCGCGGAGTGTGTGATGCAAGAACGAATGCACTGAAAATTATTTAAAAAAAAAGAGAAAGAAGAAACTGATATATATTTTATTTATCGTTACCGGGGTGGGATGGTAGATTTATTTTCCAGCAACGCGAATGATATGCGCTGTTTTCAGGGCCGTTTTGTTGCGCGTACAAAGGGAACCAATTAAGTCTACTTTTGTTGTAAATCCAACTTTTAATAGCACTGAGCTGGAAACCCGTAAACGTCAACTGTACCAAGAGAAGCTCCCAAATTCGCGAATCAGCTATCGGACTTCTAAATTATTTTCGTCAAATATGCAAACTCATATATATTCACGTATTTGTTATTATAATTATAAAATGTTTAAGCTTTTTATCTCAAGAGAGCAAGCCAAATTGCCGCTAGTGAAAATCAAGTTTCTTTGTTCGAAATATGTATTTTCTTGAATCAGATTTCTTGATCGTATTTATTAACGTCAGAGAGTAGAATTTGTTTACGTATCAAAATACAGAGCTTTTATTTCACAAGAACAAAAATTCTCGTTTGTAGTGTTCTCAGTTAATGTTTGGAACTGCAGGGTAAGGCGAACGCAGAAAGCTTTTAAGATTAGGTATATAGCTCGCAAACACGGATTAACCATTGTTGTACGGCGAATTGCCGTATAGAGGAGCAACGAGTTGCAGCTCGTTGCATGGTCGGTGCGCGTCGCGCCGCGAAATGCAAGCAAGTAAGCAAAGCCGAAGGACAAGGAGCAGCCGGGTATCGGAACGGTGCGAAGAATGATGGATCATCATGCTCATGCATGCCCGAAAACCCGTTGGGACTCGGCAGAGATGAAGAATGTTGACCGGACAAGAGAGACAAGGAAAGAAAGAGAGAGAGAGAAAGAGAGAAGACTCCAGCCGGCGGCACGGCGTAGAGGCGATATCAGCGATCATGAAGTATGACTCCGACTGTTTTGAGCATCCGTGCCTCGGCTCGACGGGAACGAGAGGAAATTATTATGCGCCGTAGAACTTCCGATCGAGCCACTCGGTGTAACACGTCGCGACTAGATAGATAATAGTTTTCATTTTGTAGGAAAACCCTGTTTACCCTGAGACTTTCGATTGATCTCGCGAACCAATTAAATCTCATTTAAAGAGAAATGAAAATTATCGCTCGTAGAATAAGCTTTTAATAATTTGGCGTTTCCTTTAATTATTGATTTTAATAATTTGTTCGTAGGAACATCTGGAGCACCAGAGGCTCCGCGCGAAACAACCGTCAACATTCCTAAAAAGAGAGTTGACAAATGATAGACGATTTTTTTTATCAACGTTTTATACTTATAAATTATCATTTAGGTACAATTGTTTACTCTATTCGTTTAAAATTCTTTCGGAAATGCAATGGGAGAATAAAGTCTATAGATAACTGAATTAAGCTCAACTGAATTGGAAACCTTTGATCAATTTGAGGTCGACGTTTTCGTAGCAAGATTGGATAACGAATTTTATCGTTCCGCGTTCAAATCTGCTGAGTTTATTTTACCGTGAATACCAAGAAATATACCTTACATCGGTTATTTCGCTTTCATAGTACATCCAATCTGTATAGAGAGTTTATCTTCCAAAGCTAGGCTCGCGTCGACGACACCGAAATATCTGACCTCACCGAGATTACGGCGATTCGAATCGCCTGGCGATAAACCGCGCGCGTCGAATCACGAGGACGTTCTTAAAAGGCATTCCGCACAATGACAATACGAAGTTCGCGTAGTTAAAAGTCGAGACTTGGACGTCATCTCGCCGTCGCGCGAAAATACAGGCGGGAGCGAAGAGGACGAGAGAGAAAGAGCGAGAATTATGCGTTCGCTATATGGACCACGCGAGGCGAAAGTGAGACGGGGGGGCAGAACCGCGATGGACGAGGAGAAGAGGCGCGCCAGGCTAGGGGGGGAGCCAGGGGGGATATCGCAAAGGAGAGAGACGAGATCCTTCTCTCGGGTCCCCCCGGCTGCTCATAACTCGGTGCCGGTGTTCGGGCGGTGGGAGAAACGCCCTTGACTCGGACTTGGTGGTTGGCGGGGGAGTGGGACCACGGCGCGGCCTTGAGGCGGCCCGTCTCGTTCCCCACGACCAGCGTTTCTCAATCTCGCGGTCTCGTCGGGGGTCCACCGGTCGACCCAGCGACGTCGCAAACGACGAAAATGTAGGGACGGTCATGGAAGCTATATTTTCTATGAAAGAGGTAGTCATGTACACGAGATAACGCTGACAACTGGGACAGCCTATCGCCGAGTATCGCACTTCCCTAAGGTCGGAGGATGGGGAGAAATGGCAAGAGGAAAAATACGACGTGGTCTAACATCTAATTTTTTAGCGAGAGAAGCTCGGTGACCAAATGACGTAGAGATGAAGAGGCGGGGGTGTGGTACGTGCGTCAAACCGTGATAAAGCTTTCCTCGTATATCTTACATCATTGTTTTCGTGGGGTTCTTGTATTTTTCGAGGCCACTGCGTCACGCTTCCTCTCGACGTAGCTGCGTCGCGAAGCGAGACGTTCTGGAAGACTGTACAGGTGGACGCGAGTGACGTTACGTAGGTCAAGTAAGCGAACGTACTCTAAAAGCGCAACCGAGAGCATTATCCTGCCCGTCGGGATAGCAATATGTTGGAATATAAAATCTGTCAAATCTCAAATAAGTATGACGCGTATTTTCCTTTTAAATCTGAATTTCACAGATTAATATACTCTATCTAAACTAAATAATCCTAAAATGAAGATGCAATCAGGATCTTTGTTCTCCTGGATTAGACATATCTCATCGGTAACGTTCAGGGTCCCGTATGCAACGAGGGCGTCCAGCGAGCGAGCCGATGCGATGTTGGGGAACGGCGTTAGTTGGCCGAAAACCTAATCACCGACGGATCGCCAGCCACGCGGGCATCTCTCGAAACGAGTCGGCGGGCAAAAGCGGGGTTCAAGGTTCATGAACTTGGCACGACGACCGTCGCGACGGCTCTTATGAGCGTGGCGCGGCCACGACAGAGGAGAGAAGCCCTTCTCGCGGCTCTCTCTTTCTCTGGACCTCTCTCCCCTCGCGGTCCTCGCGGCCACGTGAACGAAATTCCTCTTCAACAAGAACGAGTGAAGGATGTTCGAAAAAAACATTCCGATGCGCGATTGCATCTACGATGCCATCGTTGGACCGTATACGCAACGCGACGTCAACCATCGCATAAATGATTGTGTTATCTGTCTTTTTCGGAGATAACGATGTGAAGAAGCTCAGTTTGAAATCTCAACAGTTTGACTTTAATCTTTTGCGAGAGAAATTATTTCAAACTAAATATCTCTAGCAGTTAATATATCCGAGAAAAGTGTTGGTCCCGGAACATATGAGTAGCCACTCTGACGCTAGGGTCAGAAGATCCGGAGATTCGCAGAATCGAAGAACCTTAATACAGCATGTGTTCAACAGTAGTCGCCCCTCCTCTATATCTACGAGAATCGACAGTCAGTACATACGAATGTAAACCGAATGCGATGGTACCCGCGTTGTGAATCTCGCGGATTTGCACGCGGGCCGGAAGGCGCGATCGAGGAAGTTGAGAACAAAACGCGTTTCGTCTGCCAGAAGCGTCTGCGAGTATCGTGGGATAGAGAGAGGAAAGAGGGACGAAGATATCGCGAGGGAAAGAGAAACCGACGAAGAACCGCAGAGAAAGAGAGAGAGAGAGAGAGACGCGAGATGCAAAGGAGCGGAAAGGAAGAAAGAAGCGGTCGAGACGATCAAAATTGGTGGCAAACCTCCTGATAGGGGCATAAAGCGCACGTTTTAAGTCTCATGCTGTAGGAGTTCTGTGTTTGTTATGCAGAACGGATAAATTGCCAAGAACAGATTTCCATCCGTAAAAAATTCTTAATTATAAAAAATATGACTCACGTTCGATATTTTTATATCTCTTTTAAATTCTATAAGTTTTCCTTTTCTGCGTTATTCGTAATTACATCGCATGTTTTACGTTCATTGATTACAGTGATTACAGCAAAGAAACGACATATTGATTTTGAATTAACGAAGATACACGTAGACTTCCTTAGCTGATCAATCTACCGCGCTTTAGGGCCCATATATGCTGAATCCGCTACTGATCGGAGGGATATCGAGAGGTCCCACCGTCGCTCTCCCTGCACCGTGCGTCGCGGTCGTCTCGTGCGGTTCGTATACCTACATCTCACGGTGCACCGGTGCACGGCGCACCCTTTATACTTTATTTTGCCTCCGCGAAATACCGGCTGACAGTTACTCCCTCGAACGAAATAAAAGATACCTCTTTCCCTCCTCCCTTTCCTTCTCTCCCTCTCCCTCTCTCTGTCTCTTTCTCTCGGTCTCGCGGAAGAGAATCGCGCGTGCGGCTCCAGGGAAGTTCCTGCCACTTGGCCTACTACTCCACTCCGCTCTCTTCGCTCGCGGACGAGGCTACCGGGGGCTTTTCTTTTTACGCGAGCCACTTCCTGCTCTCCGCGAACTTTGTTTTTCTTTCTTGTCCCTCCCTCGCCCTCCGTTCACGGTCCCCCTCGCGGTTCTTCCGCAGCTTCTTTCTTTCTTTTCCTCATTTCTTGTTGCTCCACCCCGGGACCCGGTCACGGGGGATTATGCAACACATAACGGAGAAATCTAAACAAGCACGACGAAATTCGCCGGGATCGGACTGCCCGGCGATTCGCGCGTCTCGTCGGTTCGCACTCTTCGAAGCGACCGCGACGTCTCTCGTACGCACCACTCTTGCATCGTTCAGCCGAAGAATGTCAGTTTACGGTGAATCTTGGGTCGCTGATATTAGGCTGCTACTAAAGATTGCCTTTATTTTATCAAGTTTTATTAAATTTTAGATAATCTGAATCTTCCTAAAAAAAAAATTCATCAATAATTTCTGTCTTGATCAACAAGAATATATACTGTAAATTGTAATCAATTTTGAAACGACAATTGAAATTTACGGAAATGAAAACTTGTACTTTCAAAGAATAGCAATAAATACTTATTGAAGAGATTATAAAAATCGGACCAAAGACGAATAGAGGAAAGTTGCAGAATAAAGGATCGATGAGAGAGCCGCACGCTATCGTACGTCGCGTTGCTACTAACAACTTTGCGATTGCTGGGCGATCTATGTAACTTGCGTCTTGGCGGGATGCTGTGTGCGTGAGGCGGCGATTACTACCGTCTGGCTGTTATTACGAGTCGGCGGGACGGGCCGTGGCCGGGACCGGGGCCGGGCAACGCCGAAGGACTTCTATGCAAAAGGACTCTCGCGCTGGCGGCGGCGCGGCGTTTGCATACTAGTAGATTAGTTCGCTAGGTCGCTGTAGTTTCGTCGTCTCACCCAATTCCGGACGGGATGAATAAACCAACAGCAACAGGTTAATCGCTCGCCCGGCGAAACGCGCCGCAAACGTTAATCGTTTTATTACTCCCCGTTACGCGCGTTTTACCGTATCTCGAAGTTCGCGGCGCGGGACGACGCGAAAATTGACACCGCGACGCATCGCGCCCGCCGGCGCGGCGCGCTATTATTTTAATCGAGCGGCCCGCCCATTCCTTTGTCGTGCTCCGCCGGGGCCGCTGTTGTTTGTCAGACCGTAAACAATTGGCGAATTGTGTCCGGGGCGCTGCGTTACTCGCAACATTATTGCAAATTTAACGCGACGTTTATCGGTTCCGTTGTAATTCGACGCGGACGTACGGCTCCCAATCTCGATTCTCCGCGGCTCCCCGCGATCGACGACGTGCCTGACAACGCGTCTCGTCGTCTCGTCTCTCTTGGATTTAATAATTGTCGAAACGTTTCCCGGCACGCATCCATCGTTCGTGGAAAAACGCTTCGGTGACAGTTTGACGAATTGATCTGTGGATTCGTATCGCAGATTCCCGATCTCTTGTCTCTGGAGCATTCCGTCAAAGAACGGAACGTAAAAAAACAGCGGAATATAAAATATGAAACCAGAGAGTGAAATTTAAATTTTTTCAATTCTTCGGGATCTATACAGATCACAGTTGCATTCAACCCTTTTTAGCTCCTGATTCAGATTGCGTTACATTAGACCATAATTATGCATCACGTTTTCCGCGAGGCGAGAGAGAAATTCCTTCGATTTTTCCAATGTTTCAGAAATTCAATAATGCGTTTCAATAAAAGATTGATTATAATGCAGCTGACGATGCAAGTGGACCACCACTGCGCTTTGTTTTTTGCGAGTTACGCCGGCGTCGCGCATTTATGCATCGAAGCCCGTCCGACTGTTTACCTGTTTAAAAACGTATCCCTTTTTTATTATTATTATTTTTTTTTAAATCGTAGTAGCTACCTGCTACGCCAATGAAACACTCGCCGACCTTCGAATCGGAGTCTGACCGTTTTTGTGTACCGTGCCGGTAGCCCGAGGAGGGGCTGCCTCCTCGACGAGTGGAAATAAACCTGAGAGGAGGTGCAGGACCCCTAAGAAAGGCTGGAGGGGAGATAGGTAGCAGCGAGAGAGTAGTCAGGGAGAGATGTGGTAGGAGAGTAACGACGTACTACAGAGTGATTCATAAGTTTGCTTGCATAGGCAATGTCTTTGGTTATAGCTGGGCTGTAAAAATTTTAAAGCGAACGCGCACACCCGGCATGTTATTTTTGTTAAAGTTAAAAGATAAATGTTTCTTTTACACTCATCCTCGCATCACGACGAAGGTATACGGATATCGGTATTCCCCGAGAGTGCATCACCTATGATTGGTGCACATTCTGCATTATTATATATGTATATATATTCCTTTGTGATATATTCTTCGATTTGTTATTGATTCAGTTAATGCCAGCGCCTTCGGAATTACGAAAATTAATCAATTCGATAATTATATACGTATACGATAATCGAGCGTTAACGACGCGTGCATTAGAGATCAAACAAAATGAATTATGTATTATACTGAGCGAAAATCAAAGTTCGCCTTGTGCCGAGGCACCTCTTTTTTTTTTATTTTCACCGCGAAATCCGCGACTGTTGACTTGTTGAATTTCTTCGTGTAAGGCGGGCTCGTGATTCTTTAAAATGTCTTCAATATCCGCGTCTCGATATCGCGTTACCTTACTTTCGATGAAATAGGAAATTCTCTATCCTTTCTCGTTTTATTCCATTTTATTTCTTTTTTACGAATTCATATAAACGCTTCTCCACCGATTCTCATAACTCGTAGCATACGAACGCTCGTTTGGTATACGCAAAGTTAGATATGACGTACGAGTATGTAGATAATTTTGTAACGATTACAGAGAGTATATGTACGACAAAGAAATGTGATCAATCGATTAATACGTAGCGGTGTGCCATAAGATCTCACGAACGTAGTTGTTCGACACGCGCGATGGTCGCGGAGTCGGTACGCGAAAAAAGAAAAAATCCGGAAGAGCGACAATTAACAAGCAAAAAGTGAAATCTCACCACGTCCAATTCGCATAGGTGAAAACGAGCTGACGTGTCACGGCAATCAAATATCTATATATACGTACATTCAGGAACTTAACGACGCCAAGTGGAAATTAGGTGGAAAGGGTCGCGATAAAACTTTCTTTACGTTCGAAATATCGCTACAGTTATTACACACAGGTATGCATATATTATATAAATATACATATTAATATTATAATAGATTATCGCACAGGTGCTCCGAACATTGCAGGCATCTTCCACGCTCTACCGAAGAATACGTAATTCAGTGTGACTTATAGAGAGAGAATATGAATAATAATAATATAGTAATAATATTAATAATAATATTATAATAATAACAGTAATATTTACATTTTAATGACCGTTTTCAAGTCGTTCCGACGTATCGATAAGACAATGCAAAGAAGTGACAATCCCAAAAGATGGTTTTCGAACAAGCCGGAAACAATTTTATCGACAAGATAACAGCGCGGCACCTTTGGTTCATTTTCTTTGTATTTTCGTCAAGCAAAAATGTATTTGAGATTATAATGTGTATATGTCGTGTCATGTTATCAGAAGCCGAAAGCTAAAGCAGTACTAGTCAGCTGTACGTTTTTCCTTTCGATCCTTCTGATTGCAAATGCGATTGTAACGTTTAAACTTTTGTGACTCGTGCAAAAAATAACTAATCAATCTCAAATGGCTCGCCTCCATTTTATACAATACATTGAGTACTTAATGACGAATATGCGCGAAGAAAAGAATTAGGTTCACGTGAGCCGAGTGCAGTTCATATTTGATTCTCTAAACTAATCGAATATTCAAGTGATTCTCTTGTTGAACGTGTTGTACTCTTACGTTGCCGCTTTGGTTCCTCTTCGCGCAAACAACACCGCGAGGTAGAAGCTTCAGCTTCAGCTGTTTCCGAACTGATCTTAAATCGGTCTTTAACACGGATTGCTCGACTTTTCGACACGCCACAATGTTTTTCATCCTTTCTCGATAAGACGGTTTCCCTCGTGAGATTGCACGCGTTACACGACACGTGTCACTTAATCAAAATGTTATACGTATTATATATATACTATTAAGCAATTGCCGGACGGGAGCGGACGCGCTTGTACCACACATCGACTGATTAGAATTTCGTTCGACTGTCCATGCGAGCGCAAACAAGAAACTCTTTCCCAGCTTTACGTTGCGATCGTTGCACTTACCGGATGCTGGATGACGTTTCTGTATCTCGTGACTGTGCGTTGGGAGACAGTGGTGCGTTAAAAGTGCGTGAGAACAAATGTTTATACTATATAATATAAATATAATAAATATATGCGCTACGAGAGATGAGAGAAAGAGAGAGAGAAAAAGAAAGAAAAAAAGAAAGAGAGAGAGAGAGAGAGAGAAAGTAAAGTATCGGGACGCACGTGCGATAGTCGGGAATATTTAATTACACGACGTTATTACTACTATTTTCATATGCCGGATCAAGACGGAAAGATCCGCTCGTCCGGTGGTGTTATCCCGCGACTTTATCAATCGAAATTACATAATCAACATCGGTGGCGGTGCATTGACGCACGTGTGTCGCAATACTACGTGTATCGCTCTCGTGCGCGTTTCTCGGTATACGGTAAACGATTAAACAAATGGGAATCACTAGTGTGTATATAGAGGACCACGGGTTCCTTAATTTTACAATTCTTGAGAGAGAGTGAGAGTGAGAGAGAGAGAGAAAGAGAGAGAGCGCACACGAATGCTCGTCAAAAAATAATTAATAATAATAAACGATAATTCACATTGCGTATCTCTCGTTGCGCGCCTAGTAGACTGCAAATAGTAGTCATTCGAAAGTCCGTACATCGTGTTTTGGGGATACGAGCAGGAAGTGTATAGTGTTTAAATTACAAGAAGTCCATGCATCGACGGAAGCTTCTGCGTCGCTTTCCGGACAATTACTTTTGTGATTTATTCGTAATCGAAGGAGCATCTTAAGGTAGGTGCACCCGGTATCCGAAGATTTAAGAGATTAACACAGCCCGGCAAAGAAAAGTTGAATTAAAAGAAACTGATAGTGTCGGACGATAAGCGTAGCGTAAACTCGTGAGCACAGCTTACAAGCGCTCGGTAAAATAATAATCTTTTTAATTCCTTCTGTGTGGAATAAAGTATAACGATATAATCAAGTGCCCGATGTGGAATGGAGAGGAAGTTACTCTAATAAGAGAATTAAGTCGCTTAACTCCATCTGAAGGATTAAAATGAACGGAGAGAATTGATAAATTTTTAAACTTATCTCTGACAATTTTATATAAAATGAGACAGTTTCTTTAAATTTCTTCTTCTTGCGGGGAGAGCTTTAAAAATCGACGGGAGAACTGATGGAAATCGAATAGCCGGGAGAAGCCATCTCTCGCTCCTCGATAATTATATGAGTAATTGTCTTTTGTTTGACAGAAAAGCGATGCGAAGATCGGTCGCGTTGTACTCAGATATACTCCGCATACCTTGTTATTCAGCAGCAGTTGAACAGATGAATATGATTTATTGCAGAGAGCCGTAATACCACAAGTGAAACCGTTCTAAGTATATTTGTTATACACACATATTGTTACCATTGCCACATGAAAGCAATTATTAACTCCATAGCCTGGGCCATTGTTAGATGAACGAGAACTCGGGACTGTTTCTTGAAGTAGGATTGCAGCTGGGATTACTTTTTTAATATCACCCTAAAGTTCGCGTTTATGATTATTGCACCTTCTCTATAAAATGTAATAACTATTGTTTGGAGGGCAATTAAAAAGATCCAAGATTCTGAGACACTGGAAATCGAATTTTAATAATCGGACTTTAATATTATTCTTCCAACACAACACATGTCACGTTTTGATTTTCTTGAGTATCGAGAAATAATTTACGAGATGAATTAATTTTCAAACAGTTACGACGCTTCCCCACGATCTTGTTCTATATCATTTCTGTATTTCCGTTGTCTGTTTTATAACGGCGTACGCAATCCTACATCGAGGAAGAAAAGAGTTACAAGAAAGTGTGAGAGAGAGACAAGTTATCGTAATAGTCGCCGATTACTCCGTAACAATGGCAATGCCCATACGTATGAAGTCTGTAATCGAAATGCTTTATATTTTTACACCGAACAAAGCAGTATATAACGTACAATAAAACAATAAAACATGTCCTTCCATACATGCAACCTCAAGATGACAAATGTTAAATTTTTATTTTTACAACAGCCCACTATCACTTCCGATATCTGAGCTATATTTGGGCGTATAATTATAGTTGAGACTATTAATTAGGATATTAAAGTCGGCTAGATTCATTTTAATCGACTCACAATTTTACGATTTCTACACGAATGATCGTCTACTGTAATATACGCATTATACGATACGTATACATATGTTAGTGATATTATACCGTGCGACGAGACGTGTTTTACGATCGTTAATAATCCGCAGGAAAGGAAGATCTCGAAAGTGTTAATTTCTTCTCCGAAACTATGAAAACGAGCTGGCCTGTCCAAACAAAATAGTTAGCGTTCCATTCGTCCGTTGTCGCAGCGTCCGATTGTACATTGACGCCAATTAATTCCGGCTATCCAGATTTATGCTGTTTCGAATTAAGCGAATAAATCAAAAAGAAGGGAGAAGAAGCAGATAGTACCAAAAGCGAATTGCGAACGCCGCGGCGTTTAACTTCACGACCGACACACATATTGTACATATGTATTTATTAAAAATAATGGTTATACGAACTATCACACAAACAAACACACACCACACACAAAATACATATGTATACATCTACGCAAAGGTTTCCACCGTGCCGAATACTGTGTATTATAAATATTTTTCTCTCCGACATTATCTTCTCGATTGTTCGTATACGATAAAAAGGAAGACTATAGATGTTATCGTTCCGTGTAATAGATTTTGGATAGAGTCGCGAATCGCGTTTCTCCGAGTAATCTCTGCAGAACATGTGAGTTTGTTGTGAACAAACGAAAGCCACGTGGGTCGAACATGTGTAGTCGCATGACTTTACTATACGCGCAATGCTGTTCTTTTTACATTTCTTTGCTGACTTTGCCCGGATCCTCGCGGAATTTAATCAAACAAAATCAAAAGTCGCATCCTGTCTAATTTCTGTCGATGAAATCAACTCACGGCAAATGCGCCAAGAGATAAAAGTTAGCCAGTATATCAGGTCGTTACGTGGTAAACATTTGCGTATACAACATGTCATTCCATCAGCAACGTCATTATCATCTGATCGAGTATCCTGTCGGTTTCTCATCGACGGAACACTGTACGGGTTTTTTTTATTATAATCGCCGTGAAATTTAATTTTGACATTATTCTTCTGTACAGGCTGTGTTGAAGTCCCGCGATCTCTTTACGGTTACAATCTCCCCAAATCTGTATATAAAGTTTTATGAAATTATATGAAAAATTATTGACGTTACGAATTAAGGAGTTTCGGGCCACCTTCGAGCCGACGTGATATACTTAAAAATAAATTATAAAATCTTATCCTTTGATCTATTAACGAATTTTGTTTTATCGATGTAATTTCATTGTCTGCAGGTGCAATTCGAGACACGCCTACAGATTTTATATCGGTGACGCAAAAGATTTCGATCAATTGAGAGTATAATTGATGGAAAATCTTCTGGAAGGAGAAATGCGAGCGACTTTTGATGCAGCCTACACACTTCAAGTTTGACATTGTATGGCAGACACAACAAACAAATCAAATCCACGTTTTTTTTTTTCTTAGAGAGAAAGCCTCTAATAATAAAGACAGCCGTACTTACTTGTACGTGAAAGTATACGTATCCGGAAGAAGGGAACTTCGATATCCTCGATTCGCCAAATCGCGACGGAATTTTCTTCAAGCGCGGAACGGGACGTCGCTAAATTGGGACATTGCCTTTTGGTGGAACGATAAGAAAGGATTCGATGTCGAATTTACAAGACGCGGGAGAACGAGAGAAAAAAAGAACGAGGCTAATGCGACGCGATGCGTCGAGTCGAGCCTGAAATTAATAATCAAAATTGAACGACTGTTTGCGAAACACTTGTGATTAACTATTTTGTAAAACCGACCTACGGTACGTCCTTAGGTATATTATGTAACAAAATGTAGAAAGAAAAAAAAAAGAGAAATAAATCGAGGAAAATTCCCTTGTGAGAGAGCACGAATATAAAATAAAAAGACTTTTTGAACATTATCACCACTCTCATCTGAATGATAAAAAAAAATGAAGAAAAAGATAAAAAGAAAATGCGAAGACAGTCTTTTACGTTTCGATGTTTATCGTTACTCATTTTACGCGCGTCGAATCGTTGGGACTGTGTTCGTAATGTTATTACTCGTTAGAAATTTCTTGATCATTAGGAGCCGTCAAAAGAGAGAGAGAGAGAGAGAGAGAAAAAGAAATCGAATGTTTACAAACGAAAAGTTTACATACCACACGCTTACTGGAAAACACGAATATAAAATGTATTTCAAGACGTCTTCATGCAAAGCTGATGAATGTTTTACGTGTATTAAAATGTTCCCTTTTAATCCTATTAAGACTTACAAAATATTATAAGTATTATACTTTACTTGTATATATACATATGTGATAAAAAATATATATATATATCTATATATATACACATCTTGTTCTCTTGTGTGCGTAAAATTTATATTCGTGACCTGTTCTCCGTAAAGCAAATGTATATGTTGAAACATATTATATGCATAGTTAATTCATAATGATACAGGTTATATGTCGAAATCTTGATACCGTGAGAACTACAAGCGAATTTGCAAATAAAAGTTTTATATATTTACAGAAAAATATATTTTTGACTTTCTATTTTTACGATTTGGGTTTTACAATCTTATTGAATTTATGTCTTAGCGTTAAACAATATAAAACAATGTGGAAACTTGCAATATTTGTGCGATATATATTTTGTTTTAATAGGAATATGTGCAAATTATGTATTTAACATGTTAACATATCTTTAAAATATCGCGATTATCAAGCAGTTTTATTTAATATGTATCGCGATAGCTTTCGTAGATGTCATTATTCAAGTAAAATGTGCATTATGACATTTATCACAGTTCTGCAACAAGATATAAAATCTATATACATATTCAGTCATTTGTGTGAATTATGTCAATAATTCCAACATGGGGCGTTTGAGAATCCAGTCATCGCCATCATTCAACTTGAAGTATATATTAATTAATAAAAAAGTATACAAAATAATTAAATATCGTTCGAGGGCACCATGTCCAAGTTGGAGACCGTACTGATGCTAGGTAAACTACTGTCGCTCCAATCAGGATGTGGACAGTCCCGTAATGGACTAGGTATATTAACAGGTTTTCTATTTTGCATATCGCCTTGCTTTCTTATGCCAGAAACTGTCGATTTGGCACATCTAATGCTTTCAAGAGCTTTCGATGCATTAAGAAACAATTTTCTGAATTGTTCTTTATCATTCTGTTTTTCGGTCGGTTTTTTAAATTTTCTCGTCTTGTATATATCATTTTCTTTATTGCAGGAATGACGCAAGGATTTTTTCACATTGTTCGTGTCCACATTTTGATAAGGAACAGTATTATTTTCATTATTATTTCGCATTGCTGATCGTTTATCATTTGTAACTATTAACAATAAATATAAATATAAATTAAAAATTGTATTAAGGCAATTTGATTAATAGCAATTATGTTTAGCAAAAATTCAACTTACTTTTTCTTACCTTCATTTCGATCCGACAATAAAGTATGTGACGATTCCCCGTCAAGTAAGCTAACGAGTTCAGAATCTCCAACGAGTGCATCTTTTCTTCGAGCATGTACTTCAGGAATGGAATTTACTGTAGAAACGTCCGATAAATCATGCAAAGATCTATTAGAATCATCAGTTGAAGTAGGAGACGAACATGCGTGCCCTGTATGGATGAATGACATTTGAGGACTTGAGCTTCCTTCTTTCATACAGATTTCATTTAAGATTTTTAATTGACTTGTAATCTGATTTTGTAGCTCTCTGTAATATAAATTGGTAACATATATGAATTAAATGGGTAAGTAAAGCGTGTGCGTGCTTTTAATTTTATCACTAGATTAATCGATTGTTACGCAATTTGTACCATTTACAATTGTGTATCTACCGTTCAGTAAATTTTTAAAATTATATTATTATCAATAGTAGAATATATACTAACGTTATTGTACTTCGGTATCCAGTAATTAGTGTATCTTTATAAGAAGATAATGCTGAAAGTTTGTCTATTTCAAATTTGCTATCAATGTAATTTTGTGCAAGTTCTGTCTGCTTCTTATTCAAATCCATCTTTAAATCTTTAATTATTTTTTCGTTGTTTTCAGTTTGTCGCCTTAGATCAGCTACTACTGATATCATGTCATTTTTTTCACGAGTTGCTGTATCCAATTGTAGTGTAAGCACCTTTACTTTAAATTCAATTTCTTTTAGTTGTTTATTTTGCTGTAGAATTTCACTGATTTAAAAATAAAATTTAAAAATTAGTATTAATTTTTTTGTTTTTTATTTCTTGATATATCACGTCACACCTTTGCAGTTTGTCTCGTTCCACTATGACCGAGTCATACATGGCCTTCATCTTTTTACTAGATTCCTTTAATGAAACTGCACTGGATTCTACTTTGGTTAGATCCTGCAAAAATAAATAACAATGTAATCAACTTATTCAAAGATATGAAAGTAATATAAAAATTTAATAAGACTTATAAAATGTAAAATAAAATGTGTATGCTTAAAAATATAAATTACAGTAATATACTTCAGATAGTGATCTTACAAAACTTACCGATATTTTTTGCAATATTTGTTCCATTTCGGTAACGATGCTTTCACATGTTTTTTTATCCTTCTTATTAACTAAATCTTGTAACTGTTTTATTAAACCAAACATATGTAAATTATTAAACATATGTGCTGAATTAGATTCAACAACATTGTTGGGATTATATATTTCGGCATTATACGGTGTACATTGTACAGAGCTATCCCGAACAAGAGTTGTCAAACAGCATGTTTCTAGATGTTTTTCCTCTGATCTCATCTGAAAAGATATTTTTTAAATATAAAATTACATACATATTTAAAGCAACATATTAAATATGAGAGATGTTTAAACAAAAATAGAAGTATATATTCATATATATGTGTAAATTTGTGGTGTATATAATTTATAATACTCACAGGATGTTTGACAGTACTTTTCTGTTGTGTTTTAGCATTTATATTCTTTTTAGATTCTCTATCTTCACTATGTTTGGTAGATGTTTGTTCTTTTGTCATATGCAATAAATTCTGCTGCCTAAAAACATTACCCCAGTTTTGTGGAGATTTATTATTAGTCGTAGACCTTTTCTTCTCAGCTTTTTGCCCAGGGCTAAAACTTGCTACAGGCGAAGTACGTTTTTGACCTTTAGTCTTTACTGTGACTTCTACACTTTTGACTTGGTTGTGTAATATAATATCCTTGGAAGGCATTGTGACACGCTGCTTGTGAAAATAATAAAAATGTATTCAAATATAAAATTTACCATAAAAATGCATTATAAAAAATTGTAGGACCTTATGTTCTGTATTATGGGCTTTCAAAGTTTGTTGATAATTTACTAAACTTTTAGTTTTCTTAACAG